>JACTOM010000907.1:792083-988229 GCA_015832385.1 Elymnias hypermnestra
TACTTTGGGGTAATGCTGCTGATATAGATGCAATATTTGTGCTGCAGAAAAGGGCCGTTCGTGCGATCTACAATATGGGTCCAAGAGAGTCGCTAAGAAACAAATTCAGAGCAGTAAAAATAATGACAGTTCACGGCGTATATATATTAGAAAACTTGTTGTACGTCCATAAAAATATTGACTCTTTTAGGAAGAAAAGTGAATGCACCTCATATAACTTAAGAAATGGAAATAAAATTGCTGTAAATTCTAGTAGGCTACATAAAATTGACAAGTCATTCAAGGGTAACTGTATACGGTTCTATAACAAACTCCCAGAAGAAGTTACAAAAATGTCTCTTAATAAATTTAAATCTTTTATTAAAAGAAAACTAATTGAGAAATCATTCTATAATTTGAAAGAATAGTTAGAAGACAAAAAAGTGTGGGAGTGAATGAATAGAAATAGAATAAATTAAAAATATATATTGTAATGATGATAACAAAAAAAAAACGTACACCCGACTGAGTTTGTTGTGGGCTCTTCTCAGATCAGGACGCGAAGGAACCCTCGTAATTTTAGATCGTAAGACGTTCTTTAATGCTATCATCAGTCATTCATTTAAATAATATATAGAACAAACAATATTTGACTATTCAAAAGTGCTGTAACAGGTTGACTTGAATAAAGACATTTTGACTGACTTTTTTGTTAAGTATCCTGCAAAAATCCATTTGTATTTAACAGAATCATCAAATGCAAATGATTATTGACCTTATTTCATTTAGATATTTTAGTTTCATAAACAAATATTCCGATCAAAGGAAATAACAACAAACAAATTCCAAATTGCAACTGCCTCATTGGTCTAGTGGTTAGCATGTTCGAATACAGACATGAGGTCCTGGGTTCGAGTCCCGGGTCGGGCCAATCCAAAATCGAAGTTGGGAAGTTGGCGGTGTGATCCACCCCCGTGCCTCGGAGAGCACGTTAAGCCGTCAGTCCTGCGCCCGATCTCTCTATGACTATGAGAGTGAAGGAATAGAGAGTGCACTTGTGTACTATGAATACCAATCCGCAGTGCAGCAGCGTGGTGGGTCTATGCTCTAAAACCCTCTCTCATATGAGCGAGGAGGCCTGTGCCCAGCAGTGGGACGTTAATGGGCTGCTACTTACTTGACTTAAATTCCAAATGTGCGTCGTGTTGATTAGGTATCATGCAGATAGTTAAACAAAGAAATTACGAACTATTCATCCAATAAAGCTATAAAGCTACAGGCCAATATATATTCAAGAAAATAGCCTTCAAAAGCACCAGATTCCAATAAGATCTATTATACAAGTCGGAGTTAAACATAATCGCTGTTAAATCAACTTACGTCTTCGCCCCTTTGCTCCAATAGGTTTTTATTCAACGATTATTAACTATATATGCAATGATATTCCTTCAATTGAAAAGATCCGGGCCCAATTCCACAAAAATTTCATACTCATTGTAACGAGAACATCATCACGACCTGACAGTGACAGAACTGTAAAATTTACTTAAAGATTATTTCGAAATTTGAAATCATCCTTTTTAAAACCTTTTTGATAGAAATAACTGTTTGAAATTCTTCTTTAAGGAAACTCTGTTAGCCGATAACGTCACTGGTGTAGAGTTCTCAATAATCGTTTCACAAGCAGGGTGTTTAATCTTTAAGGTTTTATTTATATTATTCTCTAACCAAATCTCTTTTTTTCTTTTCGGCGGGAAATTATAATACACACCCCAATGTCATTACTGACTTTTACCGCCTAAAACCCGACGGTGGTACTCCCAATGCTTTATCTGCTAAAGCACGGTATCGGAATAGATCCTCACTCCCATCAGCGATATGCCCACAGGGCTCGTCCCTTCAAATTCTTCCTTCGGGTGGCATGCTCCCTATCCTACCCCAGAAACTCTCTATTGGTCAATTAGAGAAATAGAGGCTAACTTTAGGGGGGCAGGCAATAGAGAGATAGAGGCTACCCATAGGTGGATATGCAACAGAGACATAGAAACTACCCATAGGGGAACACGCAATAGAGAGGCTACCCACAGGGGGACAGGCAATAGAGAGATACAGGCTACCCACAGAGGGACAGGCAATAGAGAGATAGAGGATACCTTTAGGAGGACCGGCAGTAGTGAGATAGTGGCTACCCACAGGGGACAGGCAATAGAGACATAGAAACTACCCATAGGGGGACAGGCAATAGAGAGGTAGAGGCTATCTACACGGGGACAGGCAATAGAGAGATAGAGGCTTCCTTTAGGGGGGCGGGCAATAGAGTGATAGATGCTACCGTTAGGGGGACAGGAAATAGAGAGATAGAGGCTTCCTTTAGGGGGGCGGGCAATAGAGTGATAGATGCTTCCGTTAGGGGGACAGGAAATAGAGATATTAAGGTTGCCCACAGCGGGATAGGCAATAGCGAGATATAGGCTACGCACAGGAGGGCAGGCAATAGAAAAATAGCGGCTACCTTTAGGGGGACAGGAAATAGAGAGATAGAGGCTACCCACAGGGGAACAGGCAATAGCGAGATAGCGGCTACCCATAGGGGGACTGGCGACAGTCGTGTACAAAACCAAATCCCTTCCTACAAGTTGTTTGAACCTTTAAATGGGTTTTTAACACTGAAACCATAAATTACCACCATATACCGTTCAATGACACAGGTGTATGTTATGACCTATTTGTCCCCAAATAATTAGATTAGTTCTGCACTTACGGAGACTTCAACCGTACTTTTATTTAGATTTGGGATTGGATAAGCTTTGAAAACTGTACTTTCCTAATTTTATAACTTAGGACTGAAGCAAGACTTTGACGACGCCAAGGTACTATCCCAGTTTCAAAGACATCCTCACAAAACAAATAATGTGTTTTGGTGATATTATGCTGTAATTACTAATGATAATGAGATCAATATATCTTACCAAGAATTTAGTTTTGTACTGCCTTAACACTTTTAAGATGAGAAATAGAGGAAGAAAGGAAGAGACTATGATACATCAGATGAGAACACAGCCTTAATCGTGTAAGCAATCAAATAACTGGGATTAAATTATAATTCCAAATGGGAAAAAGCTACAAGGCTATAATTAACTTCATTTGGTTTAGATAGTACAAAGTTTGCTTTCCATAAGTAGTTTTATTACAAGTTTTGCTACTTTTTCGACACCGTTACCAAAATGAAATAAAACTAGAAACACATTTTTTTCACAAAAGATTGAATTCCGTATGTAATAAAAGGAATACGTTGTAAAAGCTAAAATTTTATTAATATGACTGAGACAATTACACTTAATAATTTATACTAGAGCGTTTCTTGCAGCATGGACTTTTGCATGCAATTAAAGACTCCATTGGTTTGTTCTTTCCACATTTTGCTCTCTTGAAATAGGCGTCCAAGAACAGCGGACCACATGAAATACACCCAGCCGCGATAAAAGCCGTTATAAAAGACATGCAAATGATCATATCGGTAGTCAATAACTATTTTTTGAGACACTTGATGAATTTGTGCATCTCAAACTGCCTGTAGCAGACAGGAACGCATGCGAGGAGTGTGGCCGAGGCTATCAGGGCGTACAGTGACAAGCAAATCATTTTTCACGACCTTTTTGGCCGACACTGAGCCACTTTGTTCGTTTTATAACAAAACAAACACCTGTTAAAAGAAAAAGCAAATGTTACAAGTTATTCATGAAATTGTCACATCACATCAAACATACTATCAAGAGCTTGGGAATTTAGAAAACAATGAAGTTAATGAAATAACCAGAATTATATCAGCATCTGAATCAGATGTCACGCAAAATGTTGGTTTCATCGCTTTTTATGATAGTAATACAAATACAATGATAAAAACAATAAACTATAAAAGTATGGGTGTAATCAAAAACGTTGTTAAAACTGCGAAATTTCTGGTACAAAGAAACCAGTATAACGAAATTATACTAACCGTAAATTTACTGATGAATTTGAGTCTCTTGTGATTTGTATAGTAAGGTGAACTAAGTTACCTTGCAATACTAAATCACAACTAAGATATTACGCAAATGATACATATTTTCATAGGATTATATGATTTAATCCATTTATATTTTTTCTAACAAAACATCCATGACAGAACTAAGAGAATGACGTTTTACATAATTTTTAAAATGATTTATTCTTAATTGTGTTCTTGCATACCTGTAAATTAATTTGGCAAAAATATTCAGAAATGGAAAAGAAAATTTTAACAATGTTTACTGCAGACGTAATAATGAAAAGAATGGTTGTGTTGCTTGTAATTTGTGGAAGGAAAAGTTTAATGCTGATATTTCTGAATCAGTATAATTATTGAAAGACTATTTAAAAAAAAGCTATAACTTTTCTAATTTAGAACAATTATGTGATATACTTGAACGTCCAACTGACAGTGGATTTGATAGTAATTTGTTAATGGCACAAATTTTACAAAATATTTCTTATTTACCGCTTTATGAAAAACAAAACCTATGTAGTTGTTCAAATTATTCGAGGCAATTTGGTATTGCCACTAACATATACGTAAGGTAACAAACATTACAAATGAAATATTTGTATTTGTTGCTTTTGACGCTGTTGGTGTCAGTACAGGGACTGCCGACAGAGAGAAAACAAGATACACATTCACAAGCACAAGTTAATGAATTGCAAAGGAAAGGAAATAAAGTGAGAGAAACTGCTCGTGACTGCAAAGCTAAGTGCGCGTCAAGTATAGCACAAAAGGCAGCTGCTGAAGCAAAAGCAGCTCAAGCTGCACAAAATGCAGCCGGTGCTCAAGCAGCTCATATGGTGAGTGATAATGTTATTATACTATCAGAACATTTCGCGTTTGATAAAAGATAACAAAACAAAATGTTATTTAAAGACTTGTTTTAAAGATATTTCTTTTTTAAGGTGAAAACTCAACTTGCTGAGAAAGCACTCCAGGCCGCGAAAGCTGCAGAGGCGGCATTAGCTGGTAAACAAGCGGTAGTTGAACAACTACAGCAAGAAGTGAAGGAAGCTGAAGCTGTGGTTGCTGAAAACACTGCAGCGGTACATCAGCAACAAGCCGCGGTTAATGCTGCAATACAAGCAGCGCAGCAGGCTACGGCTCAGGTATTTTTTTCATTTTGAATATCAAAATTTTAACAGAGATTTGTAACTATTTCGATTATCGGATTTCCTTGTGATGTTTTCTATTATTGTGTAACACAATTTAGATACATAAAGAGTTTTTTAAGGAGGTGCTTCATTAGAAATCGATCGTGCAACCCTTTAGCTAGATCTATAGTGTATTTGGAATTGTAGTTTTATTTAAATAAAAGAAAAGGAAATTCTTAATGCCTTTATATTGTAGTTTTAACAAAGCTTTATCTTCAACAATTCCTTCCTAGTCAGACTTATAAGCAAGTTTTACGAAGTAGATCTCAAAGATACTATTTGCATTATTTTTATTTGCACTGGTCTTGTTAAATGATTTGGTTGCAATTGTTGAAGAGTTTCATAAAGACTTCGTAAAACGATGCAATCTTTTCTAGGGTCTGACTAAGAAGAGTTGAAGATAGAACACTGGAGGAAAACTATTGGATTTTTGTCTAAATTGTGCTATCAAAATGGTGTGTATTTCCATATGTTCGTTTATAGTAGCTGCTGCGATTCTATCGTGTACACATGTAATTGTTAACTTGATAATGGACGATAAATGCAAATGTAAGGGAAAAGAGAAATAGTTTGCCTTGATTTCAAATTCCTCAATGTATCTAATAAATTTTAATTTATTCTATAAATCTCTTTCATTTCTTTAACAATTATTAATTTCGACAGCATAAACTGATGATGCAGGCAGTTCAACTTTCTGCTCAATTAGAAAAGGCGGCTCATTGCGTCCTGGAGAAGGTCAAATATGGATTACAAGAGAAATGTCACAATTTAGCTGAATCTAGGTCTAGATTAGCTCATCTTCAGCACAAGTTGCAATGCGCCTGCGCAGAATGTGCAGCTACAAAACAAGCCGCTCATACAGCTTGTGAAGCCGCCAGAGCTGCATGTGGAAATGCTAGAAGGAAAAAACGAATGAGTAAAAGAAACCTAGTACAAAGAAAAGTACAAAAAAAGGATCAGGTTAAACGTGGACGATGATCATAAGACGTAAATAAAGAAAATAATTGTAGAGTTGAAATTAAGAACACTTAAATGAACTTAAACACACCTGAAGTTAAATAAGAGCTGAATGTTGGTAACAAATTCAATGGAAACTATAATATTACGGGACATAATGGAAGGGGTATAAGAAATATTGCAACGTGATTTGAAAGTAATTCTATATACTATTGTTTTGTAGATTATGTTAAGACATATGTCTAAGATGTTTTTATTTTAAAATATGCTTTAAGATTCTGATTTAGTTGATAGGATCGTTTACTTTGTAAATAAATTTTGCAGAACATGTTTTATCAGATTTATTAACAATAACTAAAAAAGGTTTGTAGTTGAGTTTTTAGATTTCATCAGCAGCAATGGATTAGGAGAACCCGTGTTAAATTTAAATTAATATAGTGGCCAATTATAAATAAAACATGTAAGAAAACAATGTTATAATTTTATTTATATTGAAGAACATTTTTGGGGGTACATAAAAGTTCAAATTAGGTCTCCGTTTCAAAATATACACTAGCTTTGGAAATATTCGATTTAAAAGGCGGTTGCTTAACGTGCAGACTTTTGTACCAATACAATTAAGAATAAATAACTTACATATTAGTATTTATAAAAGATTATTCTATAAACTTAAGGGCTACTTGTCAACTATACTAAATGCATCATTCAAATTTTGTGGACTAAATGCCATATTGCTATTTTTGTAATTAACATATGGAGACATTGTAGCGGATATTGCTACATCTGGATCTATGTAGCCCTTTAATGGAGTAAAATTATCATCAGGATACTGATCAATTGCATATTTGGGTACATATCTTTCGGGAGGTTCCGCGTAGTTTCCACCAACTAATATCTCGTCTTCATATTCAGGGGTCTGTTTCGGCGACTTCCAAGGCTTAGCTGCTAGTTTTTTACTAACATAACTAGGACTTCTCGTTTTCAATGGTTGCTGGTTTTGCTCTGCGTAATATTCTCTATACTTGTAAAGATTTGCAAGGCGTTTCAAATCAATATCTTCACTGTCTTCCTGAAGATCATAAGATGGTTCATATTTGGTGAAAGCCGGTCGTTTTTTCGAATACGCCACAGTATTATCTAGGCTTTGGTCGCTTGGAAAGTTCTTCCATAAGTTATCTTGTTCGAAGTTTGGATTTAAGTCTTCAAAATTTACAAATGCCTCTGCGAAGCTTGATTGTGGTGCAAAATTATCGCGAACGTAAGGTTCAGCATTTACAGGCTCACCATAGGAGTCAGTTGGTGGTTCCCCAAAATGTTTTGATGGTTGGTACTCAAAATCGATAGGGGGTTCTCCGAAACCCGCAGGTTCTGAGGGATAAAATGAGCTAAATGGTATTTTCTTAGGTGCGCCATAAATCGGCTTATAGCTCTTTATTTTTGGAAGTCCATATTTAGGTTTTGTTGTATGCCTTTTGTAGCTGGGGCTATATTTTGGTTTAACTGTTCTTCTATACTTCTGTGACGGTTTCCATGGTTTGCTAGTTCGGTATTTGACCGGTACTGAGTATTTTGGTTTAGGACTTTTGTATCTTTGTTTCGATATTCTTCGATAGATGACTTTAGGCCTGTGCTTGTATGTTGGCTCTATTGGAAAGTTATCAATGAATATTGCTGCTTCACGCTTCGATATCCGCTTTTCCGCTTTTGTCTCTGACAGATCACCATGTTCATGGTCAGCTTCAACGTTGGATGTGGATATGGTTATCTGGAATAACATTTGTTCATTTTTAATTTTATGAAATGTGTGCATTGTATTTTAACATTTAGACATTTGGAAATTTACTACGATCGAAGTGTAGTAAATTTCCGAAGTGTAGTAAAGTAGTAGTTATTTTTGTATGTTGCAAAATATTGAAATGAATTAAACTTTATATCGAGAAAATAAATATAAAATTCTCCTATGTACATTGTAACCTAACGTATGCGGGTAATATTATGAGGCAAAGCTAGTATATACATAATAACGTTGACATGTCAAAATTGTCATAGGCCATTGCAGTGAGACGACAAAACAGTTACGACCTGGATATAAAACAATAGACATTATATTTTCTCTTTAAACAGTCAGTGTTTCTGCCCCGGAGACCTAAGACCCCCCGAGGAATGGCATCTTTAAGCGGAGAAAGTAAAAACATTAATAACTCACTGAATTATACATTTATGTAAATTTGTACAGTTAAAAATGGTGACTTTACTAACTGGTGACTACGACTTTTTATATAGTCAAATGCAAATCATATAAATATTGCATTCTAAAATCGGATCTTTTTTTCCGCGTGTGTGGGACTCGTTAACTTGTCCAGAATAACCACTAAAACCTAGTGACACCGTCATCGACCTGAGTTGGAGGTGTCAAAGGTTCTCGTGCGTATTCGGCCCGACACTTCTGGATCCAACCGACAAAGGGGGTTAAAGGAGGAGGCAAGAGGTGTTTAAAGAGCCTCCTCCTGCCACTCGGCCTCTTCGAAGGGGAGCATTATCAGCAGCACTTTTCCTTTCTGACAAAGGAGGCAACGGCATTCCATCCTACCTCACTGCCAAGTACAGCGCCTACTATACTTGGCAACGAGAGATCCTAACCGATCTCTGACTCCAGAGGATGTTGCGGTTCCCAAGCCGGATATTCCACCACAGCATGGTTCGCCGCATCAACATACTCAACATACTGATGACAGACAGGTAAATCTTTATGCCGCGCTATCTCTTGCAAGTATTTACCCAAATATCCATGTCTGGATGAAAGAATTTCTCCAATTGGAAGTTTGGGACTCGCTGAAATCCAGAATATCTGCTAAAACTTAGCCGATCCGTCCTCATACTTGTGTTAGATCATTAGAAGTTGCCTAACTGCATTTCACTCTAGTGACACAGATTGTGAGGATCTCCGTTTCATTGGGGTGGAAAGCGCGACTTTTGCCACCCAGCCTCCTTGGACTGCGAGGGAGGATATTAGCCACTTGCATCCTGAGCCTTTCATTTGGCTTCTTCGGCGAGATGGAGATCTTGCAAAAGAAGGCAAGCAAATTATGATCTCCAATGAAAGATATCCTCTAACCAGTGACAAGATATATCGCTGGGGTGCCCTCGCTGGACACTCCACCAGTATATGGTGCACTGTATCCACAGGAGCAACACACTCATGACAAGCAAGACAAAAGAAATCCGTGCGCTACGATTTCTCGCACTCAGTCTCGTCTGACAACGAGGGAGGGCTTCAGCTACTTATACTTTTAACCTCTCATTTGCTTCCTTCAGCGAGATGGCAAAAGAACGCAACTGACCTCCACCCAACTTCACTAGGAAACATTACACCATTTATCTTCAGTAAAACATCTCCTCTAACGCTATGGTGCTCATGCTCGACATTCCTGTAGAGCATGGTGCACCGAATCTACAGGAGCACCACGCTAATAACAAGCGTAACCTCACTGCCAAGGATCTGTTGAACAAACTCGCTGAAGAGAGATCCGTGCCTTGGTACCAAAGTACAAGCAACAACGTGTTGGTAAATTATTACTAGGTTAACGTGCTTTGATTGTATCCTCACTTATCATCTGAGATTATAGTCCAGCGTTAACCTGTCTGCGGTTCACATCTTAACCATATGAAAGCGAGTTGTAACTATCTCATAATTAAGAGAAATTCGTTAACCGCGGACCAATCAGTCAATTATGGGAACGTCGATGTTTATTCAATTGTTATGGTGCAATTATCTATGTAACTAAAAGTGAATCTTCAGTTTTTATGCGTAAATTGAACCCGTGATGGTTTTTATATATTACTAGCAATGCCCCGCGGTGTCACCCGCGTAGTTACCGATCTCGTGGCAGTGGAAAGTCTGCTAAGCTTAACAGATTAGTACATTCATGATGTAATCAATCATCAAGAGGTATGTTGCCAAATTATTAAATGTGCAATGAAAATGTGTGATAACTATATAACCATAAATTCGAAATATAATCAATATTAGTGTGATAAGAGAACGTTGTGGAATAAAAGAAGATGTGGTGACTAAAATTGAGAAAGGTATGCTTAGATGGTTTGGGCATGTAGAGAGAATGAATGAAAGGAGACTGACAAAAAGGATTTATGAGTCAAGAACGAATGGGAAAGTTGGAAGCGGCTGACCAAACAAACGTTCCTGGACCAAATCCAGGACATTTTAAATAATGGCCAGGTCAAGAATGAAAGAAGCGAAGGAGATATGCAAGGATCGTGGCAAGTGGAAGGACGTGGTCTCTGCCTACACCTATGGGAATGAGGCGTGATGCTATGTATCAACGTTATATACACTTGAATCTTTCCAATGGCATTGAATTTCACTCCATTTCGCTGCGTTTTGTTTTAAATCTCTAATGTAAAGATAAAACATATCAATATTGTTATAGCATGATTAATATAAAAAACACATAAGTATATTTGTCCCCTTAAATATAGAGATTGTATTAAAGCCAAGTACCATGTCTAATTGACTCATTGCAATTTCTTAGCTGAACTAGGAGCGAATTCCTCCATATTCCCACGGGATTGGATACCAAAAAGCTAAGCCAAAAGATTTCTGATTGAGTTACTCCACGATATGTCTTTAATTATTAACCTAATTGATTTGATATTTAGTAGAATGACTCTTTATGTAATGTAGATGCTCACTAAGAACCTATTTTCCCATAAGTAAGTAAGTAAGTAGCAGCCCTTTAACGTCCCACTGCTGGGCACAGGCCTCCTCACTCCAAGGAGCGAGGGTTTTTAGAGCACAGACCCACCGCGCTGCTCCACTGCGGATTGGCAGGCATAGTACACAACAAGTGCGCTCTCTATTCCTTCACACTCATAGTCCGATGTGACGGGAATCCGACACGACCGGAGAGAGATCAGGCGCAGGACCGACGGCTTAACGTGCTCTCCGAGGCACGGGGGTGGATCACACCGCCAACTTCCCAACTTCGGGCAAATATTGAGAAAATCTTAATAGAAAACTCAATATTGATTTTTGAATTGGCCCGACCCGGGACTCGAACCCAGGACCTCATGTCTGTAGTCGAACATGCTAACCACTAGACCAATGAGGCAGTTATTTTCCCATATTCCCACAGTATTTCGTAAAACGTTGGTAACAACTGAAGCATTACAATTTCATTAAACTGTATACATTACTCCATTATGTATTTAGTAGGGGTGTGCGAATAATTAAAAGTCATTGGTACTATCGTCTGTCTTCGTTTTTGGGAGCGGTCTCCAACACCTTGTATCAAGGTTGCACTGTATACAGTAAACTTGTGTATTAATTCTCGACAGTTAAATAGAAATGGCTGACACACATCAGAGACACTTGGAGCGTGAAGTGTTACAAACCACGTGGATTATTAATTACACATCCTATAAGATTAAGATTACAAACCGCAGGAATTAATATGCTTTAAACTAGATTATTATAGCCTCATTGGTCTAGTGGTTAACATGTTCGGATGCAGACATGAGGTCCTGAGAGTTCGTTAAGCCTTATCACTATGAGAGTGTAGGAACGCCTGTGCCCAGCAGTGATAATCTATCACTTCCATCTGAAATTCAATTACACCACTGGATAGCTGAAGGATCAAATAATTTATTCCGCTAAGGACAGTGACACATTATGCGCGGCGGAGGGGGAAGCACACATTTTCTTGAACTGATCCTGGGAAATGCTTAATAATCAGTCCCAAGATTGTAGGAACTAATTACCAACTACTCTAGGTAACCATTTTTTGCGTAAAATTGAAAATAAACGAACTTTTGATTAAATAATAAATTGTTTTTCGCATACAGTAGGTAATGGGCGAGTTATTGAATAACCTCTAAATCCTCATAAAAGCTGCTCTGCTAACTTGTCTCGCTTTTTTTATATTCCTCGTTTGTTTTATGTTTAAATTTGAACTTTCCACGAATGTACGTGATCTAAACCATGGAGAGTGACACGATTTTTTATATTTTATTATAATTTAACGTCATAGTTTCAATTTCACTTATTTGCATACAAAATATAATAACCCACATAACTATGGTGCGTTACGGTATTTTATAAAACGCCACGTCGGTCTTTATTCGCAATAAACTCGAAAACTACTGAATAAATTTTAGCGGAGTTTTCACCAATAGATAAAGGAACTCTTAAGGCATTTTTATGTATATAATTTATGAAGGTTTTATTAAAATTGCGTTAAATATAATGATAATTATTGTGAGTGTCTGATAATTAAGACACCTGGGAGTTTCATCGAAAATGCTGCCTAAACTATTAGAGATATTACAAAACAATGTATAGTGGAATAATACCTCTTTTATAGATCTACAAAAAAGTTTAAGTTAGGATATGTCTATCTTTTAAGGATGACTCACTATATCCATTCCACTAAAGACATAGTCACGTCAACAATCTTCAATCTTCTACAAAGCTGTATAAGTATATCTCAAAGCCTAAATACATTACAGACTTTAAAAACATTAAAAAAATTACAATTTCTCAAATGAGGATCGAACCCTGGACATATAAGTGAAGGATAAACAGCATTTGTCTAAATGAATGCACAAGAATGTTATTAACTAGATAAAAACAAATTGAAGAGATATTTTTTCTTAATGAAACTGCTTTTACAATAATAAAACACGAGTATAATAAAGCAGTGTACATTTATTAATAATTAATTGTTGACTATTTCATGTTGAAATAGAAAGCAGTATTTATTCAGATCATTATGGATGTAAATGCACGCATATTTACTTGCTTATTTAATTTTATAGCCTTTTTTATTTCATTGAAGATTTTTAATAATTAATAGTAATAGCTTTACTATAAAAAGCTTATTGTGCTTTCTCAGGTTCTATATGTGTACCAAATATCATTGAAAACGGTTCAGTAGTTTTGGTGTGAAACAGCGACAGACAGACAATTACTTTCGCATTTATAATATAAGTAAGAATTGTTATGTTACAGGCTTAAGGCTACAACATTTGCAAAATTTGAATGTCATATTCATTTACATCGAAGCAACAGCTTCTAGCTCTAAAAATGTCGATATTTTCAACCCTTGCAACGTTTTTTTGCATATTAAAAGGTAGCTTATGTCTTTTCTGAGGTTCTAGACTATCTGTATACAAAATTTCATTTCAATCGGTACAGTAGTTTCGTCGTGAAAGCGCGACAAACAAACAGAACAATCAGTGTTTTTGCATCTTGCAATGCTTAGTACATTCTTTGTGTTAAACTTCTTATAATTAATTTAAGTTATAAGTTTGAACATTATAAAGGTGCTATTGTCAAGACTATACTCAAAAAAAGTTGTTACAATAATCTATTTGTATAAAAATGAGTCGCTAATACCCTGTATCACGTTACGAGTGAACGCCTGAACCAATTTTGATAATTCTTTTATTATTCTGTTTGTTACGGTCAGGAGAAGGTTCGCATGAAAGAATAAATTTACATATTTATGTTAAACATCACAAATTTTAAGTAAACTTAACCACTACAGCAACTTTTCTAATCTACTTTGTGCTTTTGACAATAAAAGTTATTTAATGTAACCTCCTTAGTGCTTTTGACAATATAAACTTTTCTAAGGTAACCTCTTTAGTGCTATGGACAATATAAACATTTTAACACAACCTCCTTTGTGCTTTTGACTATATAAACTTTTGTAACGTAACCTCTTTAGGGCTTTTGACAATATAAACTTTTTAAAATGTAACCTCTTTAGTGTTGTTGACAATATAAGCTTTTGTAATGTAACCTCATTAGAGCTTTTGACAATATAAACTTTTTAAATGTGACCTCTTTAGTGTTTTAGACAATATAAACTTATTTAATTGAACCACCTTAGTGCTTTTGACAATAAAAACTTAAGCTTTTGTAATGTAACCTCTTTACTGCCTTTGACAATATAAACTTTTTAATATAAACTCTTTAGTTTTGTTGACAATATAAGCTTTTGTAATGTAACCTCATTAGAGCTTTTGACAATATAAACTTATTAAATGTGACCTCTTTAGTGTTTTAGACAATATAAACTTATTTAATGTAACCTCCTTAGTAGTTTTGACAATAAAAACTTAAGCTTTTGTAATGTAACCTCTTTAGTGCTTTTGACAATAAAAACTTAAGCTTTTGTAATGTAACCTCTTTAGTGCTTTCGACAATATAAACTTTTTAAATGTAACCTCTTTAGTGCTTTTGACACTATAATCTTTTTTAAATGTAACCTCTTTAGTGCTTTTGACAATATAAACTTTTTAATTGTAATGCATTTGGGTAATGTTGTTTTTATTGCTACACGTATTAATACATACGAGTAGATGTGTTAAGTAAATAATAATTGTTTATTTCCCAAATTAAGTAATAGAATAAATAGTTTGTGTCTATGTTCGTTGTCGTCTTTGCATCTTGAAGATAACTTCAAAGCTGTTTTGTTCAAAAACGATTGGAAATTAAGCAGTGAAACTATCAAAATGTAGACAGTCACTGAGAATAGATTTCCTCTATATTCCCATGGGATCTGAAGCTACATGTGTCACAGCGAATACTTGATTAATATATGACTTATCCGAACTTACAATCAATAGGATATAACAGAGGACGTCCATCAGCTGCATTTTCTAATATTTCACAAACTATTACAGAAATAAGAAAAGCACTAACACAAGTATATAAAAAAGCGTTATTAACAATGTAAATATATATAAAAAACTATAAATGTCGTATCAAACGTTATATCTACTCGAAAGTTCGCTAGATAGTGGTGCGTGCGGTGAGATAGCCCGTGTGTGTTCAACTGTGACAGACATTACTAGAGTGGATAACACCATTGTTAGCGACACGAAATTGTAGTTAATTTATCTATAAAGTTTTTGAATACGTTACCGATGGAATATTCTATGTTTGTATCTGTTTAAAACAACCAATAAAGGCTCGACTCGAAGGGGTATGTGTCTCGGGGGCGAGGCGAAAAAGGAATCCTTTTAAAAATCTTTCTGCTGCAACTCGAAGCTTGACTCTTCAAGCGTCAACATCGTTTTCAAGATTTTTCGAGAACCATCATTCTAACCGATCTCTCCACAGAGACGACGCATTTCGCGTTTTGCGAGTAATCATCAGAGTTGTTTATACTGCCCAACCCCTACAACCATCATTAAGTTATAATATATATTTTTTTGACTACTAACAACAACCAACAGATAACCCAAAGCGGTTCGAGACTCGACGACCCAATTTAAAAATCGACATTGAGTATTCTTTTAACATTTTCTAAATATTTCCTTCAGGTTGTGTAACCTTCGGTACTGCATCTGATCTCTCTGCGCAAGTGTCGCATTACCATCGATGTGAAGGAATAGATTAGATAGATACTTGTGTACTATGCCTGTCAACCAGCAGTGGAGCAGCGTGGTGGGCAGCTCTAAAAACCCTCTCCCCTATGAATGAGGAGTCCTGTGCCCAGCAGTGGGACGTTATTGGGCTACTACTCACTCAGATTCTTTATTCAATTATTTTTACACACTTATTCTAATGTACAATTGATGTTTAGAGCAATTAATTTATTCTCACATTTTTTATTATTATATATGTCTCATTGATCTAGTGGTCAGATTGTTCGGCTATGAAGGATATGAAGTCCTGGATTCCAGCCCTGGATTGAGCGATTTCAAAAACTAATATTGAGTTTTCTGTTAAGTAATTCTCAGTTCAATCTGCCCGAGAATTATCGGGAAGCTGGTTATGGGCTCCACCCTGTACCTGTTAACCGTTGGTGCTGTACCTAATTTCACTTCGGCCTTGTCCGATTGCCGTCTCATCCCAATAAGAGAGAGAGAGAAGGATCGTTAATGGGCTGCTACTTACATTACTTTTTATCTATTAATATTACATATAATGATTATAGCCGTGGCGGCGCATAACGGCACAGACGTGAATGCTTGTTAAAAGTCACCCGTTCACATTTAAAGCAGGCGCACCATTAACCTAAGATATCCTAACTAAGACTGGACTGCAGTTGTCATATAAATAAATGATTATAATTATTATATTAAGTTGGGGAAGTTAGAAGCCTTCTTCTGCGAGGTTATCATCTCGTTAAAGGAGGTAATGGAGAAAGAAAGGGAAGGTACTGCAGATACTCCTGCCAATTGAGTTACTAAGATTTAGTAGACTTATCCAATTTTGTATTAGTTTTCTGAAATGATGAGTATAAATGATTGGAATCCTTAATACATGAAATAAAAACAATAATGCAATTACATATTTCAGGGTGAAGACGGTTCAGAAGTCATTTGTCGGGTTAAACATATGCATTTTTAATACGACACCTCACTCACTCTTTTAATTTTAAGATATATGTCACGAACATTGTTTTACACAAAGCATGTTGTAATGTTGAAATGTATGTTGTTAAACACATAGTAACCTTCAAAAATCATATTTAAATGAGTAGCCGTTGAGTTTCTTACAGGTTTCTTTGCAGCTGAATCGAATTTCCGAACAGGTGATCGATTTATTAGCAACAGACAGACTACTGACGTTTCCAAAGTGCTTTTGAGCCTACTTGAATGAAGAATATTTTCATTTTGATTTAATCACTTTCTCGTAGGTATTAACCACTCTTAGCATGTACATTACGGCACGCGGCTGCTCTCACATCAGCTAATCGTTTATACATTCATACAAACAATGTACCTTTATACAATATTAAAGACATACAAACAAACAGTTAATCGCTGCACACTGATAGTGACATTAGACTGTTTCATTCACACCGTGAGAGTGTTACGACATCGCAATGAATGGGACACTTATTAAATCAGATGCTTTCAAAGTTTAATAATTCATTTTATTGTACACAACACTTACACAATCAGTGGCTAGACAAAAGGCGGTCTTATCGCTTTATAGATACAGATACTAGATCCATAATCCTTGTTTCTATTATCTTAGAAAAGGCTGGAGTGATTTTGACGGAAATTTCACTGGTATATAGCTGATGTTATGAAGAGTAACTTAAGCTTCTTATTTAAGAAAGCATCGGGAATTACGCGGGTAACATAACAGGGAACAGCAAGTTTACTGTAAGAAACTGGGTCGTGCTTCGCTGCGTCTCAGTATGTTTATTATATACTTGCTTTATAATCTTTATATATGTAATTATTTGTCAATGGACTCCTCCAAAACCGATGGAGCTACATTGATGGAATTCTTTGTGTGTCTTCAGGTGGACTCAGACAATGGTTAAGATTGACAATTTGATCTAGTTTCTTTTATATTTCCATGATATCACGAACAAAATCGCCTGAAACCGCTGGACTCATTGGGCATTTTCTAATTTGTCTGGCTCTGGGCTTTTAGGAGGCTTCGGCCGTGGCTTTACTGGCCGGGTCACCACACTACCAGCAAAAACCTGCCGCTAAGCAACTAGAATGAAGTCCAAACCACTTTATCACTTAAATAATCTTCAACATTACAATATGCTCTTTGTAAAAGGATGTTTATGACACATGTTGAAGCTAATCCAAAATTGATTCGAGTATCTCATTAACTATGCGTATGCTCAACCCGACAAATGATTTCTGTAGTTCCTTCACCCTAAAGATTAGCCATGACATCTGTGACGTCACTTTTTGGCAGTAGTTTAGTTTGGACGGTGTTGCGTAAAATGTTTTTCCCACCTACCTACCCTTTGTTCACTTCGGGTGAACATATTCGCTATCGCAACTTATAATACCACTCGAGTCTTCCGTGAATCCTCTAGAAGACAAAAGCAAGTGTGGTGTGCCACCAGGAGTGCTTCGGTAACCGACTAAACTAAACTAACTAAACTAAACAAACTAACTAAAGTGCTTTCTAGAAGTTGCAGGAGAGCCCGAAAATCAAGCTACGTGCACACGATTCATTTCTACCTTCATCTAATATCACGTCTTACACGGATACTCTTCTAAATTCTTTCACATCTAAACGAATACAGTCCATTCGCTCCCTGGGCGGTGTTATCCTCTTTCCGTTCCACCCTGTTTCTTTTTGCTACTGCTGATTTTAAAGGAACTTTCACTGGTAAATAGCTGAAGTTAAAATAAGCGACAAGGCTTCATTTAAGACTAGCGATAGAGAGCAGTGGAAAGTCTACTAAGTCGGACTACAGATTTCCATACAAGTTTTATTTCACATAGTTTTAAATCACTTCCTGTCTGATTATTAGATACACACTTACATTCATAATCTTTTCAATATATACAAAAGTAAGTAGTAGCCTATTTACGTCCCACTGCTGGGCACAGGCCTCTTCACTCCGAGAAGCGAGGGTTTTTAGAGCATACCCACCACACTGCTCCAGTGCGGATTGGTCATAGTCCGATGTGACGGGAATCCGACACGACCGGGGAGAGATCAGGCGCAGGACCGACGGCTTAAAGTGCTCTCCGAGGCACGGGGGTGGATCACACCGCCAACTTCCCAACTTCGGGCAAATATTGAGAAAATCTTAATAGAAAACTTAATATTCATATTGACTTGGCCAGACCCGGGCCTCGAACCCTGGATTTCATGTCTGTAGTCGAACATGCTAACCACTAGACCAATGAGGCAGTTGGCAGGCAATTTATATTCATCACAATAACTAATATATTTTTAAATTCGTAACATAAGGATTAATACAGCGGTATGAATAATATAGTTTTATTATTGTCTGCACTTTTATTAACCTTTAAAATGTAAAGACGTAGTTATAGTGGCATAACTACAATAGTTGGACGTATGGTATTCATGACTTTTTTGTAGATATTAAAACGTTTTATAATATTGTGTGTGAAAACGTAACAAAAAACATACCTAAGATTAACAAAACCAACTCTACAGCCTTAATATTATAAATAATTAAAACAGTTTGAGGACCAGTGAATTGCATATTTGAGACATATACTTTTTGCGTTTAAAATAAAGTACTCGCTGAAATAACCCACATTGTAGTCGTTTCGAAACTTACAAATTAGTTTTATATAAAAACGTGTGTATAACAAGAGTTTCAATACATTAATTGATCAATGAAGGATTAGTTGACAACCTTTTCTTGTAGAATGGCCATAAACGTTATGGGATATGAGTTTTTACTTCATTTCATATTGGATTATTTTAATAGATATAACCTGCTGCCGAATGCTTCATCCTGAGCAATACGGATTTAGAAAGGATCTCAATATTACAAACGCAAGCTTGTCCTTCATAAGACATAATGCACTAGGCATATTCCGTGACCTTTCAAAGGCTTTTGATTGTGTAGAACATAGCATTCTCATCCTTAAATTAAGTCATTTTGGTGTGAGAGATGGGGAACTTAATTTGTTGAGTTCTTATCTTGAAAATAGAGTACAAAAGGTATTTGCAAATGGCGTTGAGTCTTTAAAATCACCGCTAAAAATGGGTGTCCCACAAGGGCCAATACTCGGACCCGTTTTTATTCTTAATATATATAAACGATTAAGCTTACCGTGTGAAAGACAAATGTGATATAGTGCCATTTGCTGATGTCACGTCCTTGTTATTTAAAATTGATACAAATAAGGAAAATTTTGACGATGTAAAAACAAATTTTCAAATTAAACACATTCCATCTAATAAACACAATTATTTTTAGATGAAACGAATATTTGCATTATAATCAAATTTAAGGCGTGGTATTAAATTATATAAATTAAATTAATATTGTTATGATTATGAAAAAAATAGCACCACCGACTGAATTTATTTCTTGGCTCTTCCCAGATTAGGACGCGAAGATAACTTTGGATTTGAAGTGGTTCTCTAATATCATCATTAATCGTACTTTAGATGTAATATGCGGAATAAAACGATACTTGGTAGATTATTATACTATCATCACATAATATCAGATGAATCTATGACGAATGGCAATATTTTGATAGATGTGGAACAAGTGGAAGAAGTGAAAGAATTTGTATACTTGGGATCTAAATTTACAAAAGATGGAACATGTGACAATAAGATTGAAAGGAGAGTGAATTCATGGAATATGGTAAATGGTGCCCTGCGCGCCTTTATGAAAAGCCAGATGGTGTCTCAATAGGCCAGACTGGCTGTGCATGCAGGAGTGTTAGTGCCAACACATATGTATGGTAGTGAAAGTTGGGTATGGCAGAAGAATCACAAAAGTAAAATAAATGCGGTAGAGATGAGAGCGTTGAGAAGCATGAGTGGATTAAAACTGAGTGACAGAGTAAGAAATAGTGTGATAAGAGAACGTTGTGGTATAAAAGAAGACGTAGTGACTAAAATTGAGAAAGGTATGCTTAGATGGTTTGGGCATGTAGAGAGAATGAATGAAAGGAGACTGACGAAAATGATTTATGAGTTAAGAGTGAATGCGAAAGTTGGAAGGGGAAGACCAAGGCGAAAGTTCCTGGATCAAATCCAGGACATTTTAAGTAAGGGCCAAGTCAAGAGTACTTTAAACTGACGAACCTGTATGAAAGGTTTAATGAAAATGAAAGAAGCTAAAGAGATATGCAAGGATCGCGGCAAGTGGAAGGATGTTGTCTCTGCCTACCCCTATAGGAATGAGACGTGATGCTATGTCTGTATGTATGTACATAATATGAGATGAGATTTCTGGCGGCAGTTAACCTGTTAGCAATGAAAGGCAAATAAATAGCCGAGTCAGTTAGTTTAGTCTATAATCAAATTGTTACTTCTAATTAAAGTAATTAAATTTAATCTCGTTTCATCGCTCTCACAGACTTATTAATAGTAAAATTTAATACTCAACTTTTACTTTAGATAGTAAAAGTGTTTGTAAATTGGATGGCAGTGGATTTCACGTCGAATCAATGTTTTGGTATGCGGTTATTATAACAATTTAACGCCATATGATTTTTGGGGTTACATAACGTAATGCTGATACTTTCTAAGCTTGTTGAGGCCCCAGGTTTGATTTTGAAATATTTTTTAATGGTAACAGGTTAACGATTGTCTGTGATATCATCTGATGATAAGTGATTGTTTATCTTTTATTGAAGCAAACATTTTTTAAGCATCGTTGGGATTTGAAAGAAGTATACGTATTTAAAAAAGTGATGAAAAGACAAGTGATACGATAAAATGACGGAACAAAAAAAATGAAACGATAAAGCGATGAAACGAGATACCGATGAAACTAACAAAAGATGAAAAGACAAAACGATGTACCGAAAAGACGATGAAACAACAAAACGATGGAATGGATAAGTAATCAAGCGAAGAAACGATAAAGCGATGAAACGACAAACTGATGAAGCGATGTAACGAAAGAGCGAAGAAACGAAAAAATAATGAAACGAAATAGCGTTGAAACGACAAAACGATGAAACGTAAAAGTGACAGTTTCTATAGCTAAGGGGTTGCCTATATACAATTAGGGATCATTTGGAGGGTTTGTTTCAGAGTGAAAATGCACACAAGATTTTATTTATATATAAATTCATTGTATTTAATTATTTCAATTACGAAAATTTGTACCATTACGGCCATAAAATAGCTCCACCAAAATATAACAATACCATTTGAATTGATCTTATTTTGCCAAATAAAAAACTTTACATTTTGATACAGAAAACCTTACTATAACGTTGCATATCTCACTGAATTCCTCCTAAATGGCTGCAGAGAATTTGTTTAAACTTTTTGTGTATCTTCAAGTGGATTCAAGGATGATTTTGATTGTCATTCCGATCCGATAAATAAAGAACTTACTGATATCTCCATGGGATTAGAACGAGAACACCGAGAACATAGAAAACATACATACATAGCATCACGCCTCATTCCCATAGGGGTAAGCAGAGACCATGTCTTTCCACTTGCCACGATCCTTGCATATCTCCTTCGCTTCTTTCATTCTCATTAAACCTTTTATACAAGTATGTCGGTTTAGAGTACTCTTGACCTGGCCGTTATTTAAAATGTCCTGGATTTGGTCCAGGAACGTTCGCCTTGGTCTTCCCCTTCCAACTTTTGCATTCACTCTTGACTCATAAATCCTTTTTGTCAGTCTCCTTTCATTCATTCTCTCTACATGCCCAAACCATCTAAGCATACCTTTCTCAATTTTAGTCACTACGTCTTCTTTTATACCACAACGTTCTCTTATCACACTATTTCTTACTCTGTCACTCAGTTTTAATCCACTCATGCTTCTCAACGCTCTCATCTCTACCGCATTTATTTTACTTTTGTGATTCTTCTGCCATACCCAACTTTCACTACCATACATAAGTGTTGCCACCAACACTCCTGCATGCACTGCTGTCTAAAAGAATGCAAAATTCTATATCACGAATACATTAAACATATCATAGTCGCTCAATTAAAACAATTTATAACAGTTTAGTAATTCGTTATACGTAAATATTGATAAATACGTAAACGCTTTTACTTCTCATCGATTTCTTATTTGAATATCAGGTTTTTGATAATTGCATGAAAACATAATTGGTCTCGCTTATGAATGTAGCATACACTAGATATTGTTCTAACAGTTCTCCTTTTTTGGGAGAACGAAATATGTCCAAATTTAGAAATTTTAATGTATTTATATACCTATTTGGACCATATATCGTTTAAAGAAATAATATGTGAGAAGTTTTTAAAATTACACTCGTTTCTTTTGCTCTGTATAAAGCGTAAGGCTTTATTTTTTTTCAAACGATATTTTTGATAATGGACTCTTATTTATACCTAAATCACCATTTTTTATTGTAAAAAACTCGTCCAAATCTATAAATTTAGATAGGAAGATATCCCTTTTTAGTATTTTTCCATGTTTCATTAGGAAATAATAGAAATCATGCCATTTAGTTGTGCAATTATTATTTTTATTGTTTATTGTCTTAAGTGCATTTAACTCACAGTGCTCTGAATAAAGCTTTCTTTCTTTCTTTTTCTTTCTTTTTCTTTCTTTTTCTTTCTTTTTCTTTCTATTTTTGAGGATATCTGTGTTATTCTTTCCAATAATATTGTCACAGACATTATTGGAAACAATAACTTGTATTTTGTATCTAATTCAAGTGTTTTGAATGAGGAAAACATGTTAAAATCTATAAATTTGAATATTAATACAAACCTTCTTAGTAATTTCACATATTTTATTAGGAAATAGTAGAAACTACGCCTTTTTATAAGGACTTCTGTGTAAACTACTTTGGCTATGTAGAAAGCGTAAGGCGTTATTTTGTTTCTCATAAAGTTTACGACAATTTACTTATGTTTATTATGTAAATCTCCTTTTTAATTGTAGAAAACACGTCCAAGTATGTCAATTTATAAGGAAGTATAAGCCTTCTTAGTAATTTTTCATCTTTTTTTAGGAAATAGTAGAAATCACGCTAATATATGTAAAATAACTGCTCTGTATAAAGCGTAAGGCGTTGTTTTGTTTCTAATTATGTTTATGACAATGTACTTGTGTCTTGTATCTAATTCTCCTTTTTTTATTGAAGGAAACGCGCCCAAATCTGTAAATTAAAATGTTAATATAACCCTTCTTATTAATACAACATATTTGATTACGAATCTGTTTAACTACGAAATAGTAGAAATTGTGACATCTATAAGGACTTATGTGGAATTGCACACAAGATTTTATTTATATATAAATTCATTGTATTTAATTATTTCAATTACGAAACTTTGTACCATGAAATAGCGCCACCAAAATATAACAATACCATTTGAATTGATCCTATTTTGCCAAATAAAAGGCTTTACATTTTGATACAGAAAACCTTACTATAACGTTGCATATCTCACTGAATTCCTCCTAAATGGCTGCAGAGAATTTGTTTAAACTTTTTGTGTATCTTTATGTAGATTTAAGAATGATTTTGATTGTCATTCCGATCCGATAAATAAAGAATTTACTGATATCTCCACGGGATTAGAACGCGATTAACACCGAGAACATAGAAAATAATATATTTCTTAATAATTGCACTTGTTTAACTACGAAATAGTAGAAATTGTGCCATCTATAAGGACTTATGTAAAAACTAGACTTGTATTTAATAAAACATTAGTTTGCTGTTTATAACAAAGTACTTTGTTATTATATACTTCTGGACACATCTATTGGCCCACCTTGTATTTTCAGCTTCGTTTGGTCCTAGCTAAAATTTGATATTAGGTCAAGCAAAAAGTGTTTATGCAGTTTTGAACCTGGCACATTCATAATTTCATTCAATAGTCTTTTTTTGAATTTAGAACACAGAATTTAAAGAAACAAAAGACAATTCGGAGCCTGTTCGTTGTTACCAAACAATCGAATACTAAAAAAAACTTGATTTTATTGGTTTACTCGGATTTTCTCATTGGTTTTGCAACAAGCATTACTTATTCTTACCATTAAGGTAAGGTTCTATCAATAATCAATGGATACTTCGCCTGAAGTCGCCGCCCAAGCGGTGGCATTTATCCAGGCGAGACACAGCCAACGAAATGTGAGTGTTCAACTTAATTTAAGTCGATCTGCGGTCCGAAATGTTTATTCGCGGTACCTAGAGACTGGCGGCTTTGTTCGTCGCCAAGGAAGGCCACGATCTCGGGTCACAACTGAAAGGCAGGATCGATTCATCGTGACGACCAGCTTGAGAAATCGTCACCTTACCTCCATTGAGATACAAAACCAACTTCGCGACTTCCACGGAGTATCTGTGAGCGCTCGAACAGTTCGGAGAAGGTTAAAAGAACGCGATATGGTACCACACAAGCCAGCTAATGGCCCCAAACTAACGCGAGCCCATCGAACAGCGCGCCTTCATTTCGCGCGCACTCATTTAAATTGGACTCAGCAGCATTGGAGCCGTGTACTCTTTTCTGATGAGTCTAAAATTGTGTTACATGGCAATGATGGAAGGAAGAAGGTCTACCGACGTAAGGGGGAGCGTTTTGCACAATGCTGCTTTGAAGAGAGGGTTGCTTATGGCGGTGGCTCATGGACTGTCTGGGGCGGTATATCCGCGAGCGGTAAAACTCAACTTGAGATTGTTACGGGACCACGGCTGCCAACATTAAATGCTGAAAGGTACATTCGTGAGTGCTTAGAACCTCACGTGATGCCATACGCGGACTATGTGGGCCCAAATTTCCTTTTTATGCATGATAATGCAAGAGCCCATACGGCCGGCATCGTCAGGGAATATCTTCGGGGTGTGAACATCACAGTTATGGACTGGCCAGCCAGAAGCCCAGACATGAACCCCATTGAGCACATGTGGGACGAGCTAAAAAGACTTGTTAGGGCTCGTCAGCCAGTTGCCCAGACGATGCAGGAGTTGAAAACTGCCATAGAAGAGGAATGGGAGATGATCCCCCAAAATTTCATAGAGCGGTTGAAAAACTCTATGCCTAATCGTATGAGAGCTGTGGTAGAAGCCTATGGAGGCAACACGCGTCATTAAATGAAACCTTTATTAAATTGAACATGTTTTTTATTCAATAATCAAATGCCTTCATCAAGGCGCATAACCGACTTGTTAGGCGTAGCTCCATGTCGTGTGGTATTCTGAATTCAGATTTAAAACATTACGACCGAAAAAGATGGCAAAAAGTACCAAATTTAAAACTGCATCAATAGTTTTTGTTCAATCTAGCAATAATATTTCGGTAGGGGCCGTCGAAACCTAAACTCTAAGGTGGGCCAATAGATGTGTCCAGAAGAGTAGAAAGCTTGTCCAAATCTGTAAATATAAGTAAACAATATAATCAGTGAAGATGGATTAATTAGTATGATTAGTGCAACCTATAACGACTTCTGTTTGAACTACATTCGTATAAAGCGTAATGAGTTGTTTTAAGGAACGTGTTTTGTATTAAATTCGAGTGTTTTAGTTAGAAAAAAACACACCCAAATCTGTAAATTTAAATGTAAATATAAGCCTTCTTAGTAATTCCTCATGTTTCATTAGGAAATAGTAGAAATCTGTAAGAACTCTGTGTAAACTACATTTGCTCTTCTGCCCAGCTGTTCTTACTTTTCGGGGCTGGGTGGGGGTTGCACAGTTAAACCATTAGTTGTGGTTTTAATATAGTACGTAAAGTAAAAAGTAAGTAGCAGCCCATTAACGTCCCACTGCTGGGGCCAGGCCTCCTCCCTCATATGAGAGAGGGTTTTTAGAGCATAGACCCACCACGCTGCTACACTCAGGATTGGCAGGCATAGTACACAAGTGCACTCTCTATTCCTTCACTGTCATAGTCCGATGTGACGGAAATCCGACACGACCGGAGAGAGAGATCAGGCGCAGGACCGACGGCTTAACGTGCTCTCCGAGGCACAGGGGTGGATCACACCGCCATCTTCCCAACTTTGGACAAATATTGAGAAAAGCTTAATAGAAAACTCAATAT
Organism: Elymnias hypermnestra; assembly: GCA_015832385.1. Classification (NCBI taxonomy): domain Eukaryota; kingdom Metazoa; phylum Arthropoda; class Insecta; order Lepidoptera; family Nymphalidae; genus Elymnias; species Elymnias hypermnestra. Next base: position 818,695 of record JACTOM010000907.1, read on the forward strand.
GGATTTCGAATTGGCCCGACCTGGGGACTCGAACCCAGGACCTCATGTCTATAGTCGAACATGCTAACCATTAGACCAATAAGGCAGTTTTAATATAGTGCAATTATTTAATGCATGTTTTTCACAGATGTTTCTATCATATAATTGCGCCTGTGCACCGAATAAAGTTATTTTCTTCTTTCTTCTCTTTATAAATCGTAAGGTGTTATTTTATTTCCAATGTTTTTTCTGACAATGTACTTGTATTTTGTATCTCTATATAAATCTCCTTTCTTGTTGAAGAACTCTCGTTCAAATCACTGATTTTAAAAGTAATTTCACATGTTTCATTAGGCAATAGTTGAAATCACGCCATCTATAAGAACTTGTAAACTAGGACACTTAATTTGATGGTGTAATGACCTTATTTTATTACATAAATCATATTTAGTTGAATAATATTTGTCTGAGCCTGTAGATCTGACGGCCTCGCTGGCGCAGTGGTGCGAGTATTCGCTTTGCTGCCGGAGGTCCCGGGTTCGATCCCCGGTAGGACGAATTCAGGTAATTGTATTTTCTAATTTGTCTGAGTCTAGACTGGAGGGAGGCTTCGGCCGTGGCTAGTTACCAACCTACCAGCAAAAACGTACAGCCAAAGAAAGAGTTGTGTTCCGGTACGATGCTGTGTAGAAACCGCAAGGGGTATATCGCCTCTTAACAGATTAGCGCGCTTCCATCTAAGACTGCATCATCACTTACCATCAGGTGAGATCAGAGTCAAGCGCTAATCTGTCAGCAATAAAAAAAAAGATTTTGAATGAAAAATATGACTTCTAAACATCTACTATGTAATTTATAATATATAAGTCGTAAAGTCATTTTTACAATAGCGCCATCTATTTTATATATATCATATCAAGAGCTCTACGTATGATAGTAGGAGCTTCGAGGTACGTCAGAAATGACGTCATGCACCGTGACACCAGGACGCCCACCGTGGAGGTGTGCGTCCGGAACTTGGCGAGGATTATGTTCCGCCACGCGGACAACTCTCCACACATACACCTCCACGGCATTCCCAGCCAGCACCTAAGAGCAGCGTCCCCTGCCTCGTGAGCTTCTGCTGTCACCGCCTCCTGATGTAAGCGATGATGACGGCGAAGACGACGCAATATTAGTGGCAATACCCGGACTTGTCCATTGGATAGACCCGCTAGCGAAGCCAGCGGGATCAATCCCGTTTGATTGTGGGCAAAACAAACTACCAGGCATCAAATTGATGTCTGAGAAAGAAGCCCGGGGTAGGGGGCCCTGCCTCGAGGCTCGCAATCCTCAACAAAAGTTGAGAAGAACCCGAGACGGCACGTACATTTCAAAAGGTGTAGGGCTATTATGTTACATATCTTTTTTTAAGATGAATAATATATTATGCCATACGTGCCATATATCAATTATAACAAATTTAAAGAAACAATATATATTAAATAATATCTTACACATCCGTGATAATATTCACTTATCCAGCAAAAATAGTAAGTAAGTAAGTAAGTAGCAGCCCTTTAACGTCCCACTGCTGGGCACAGGCCTCCTCACTCCAAGGAGCGAGGGTTTTTAGAGTATAGACCCACCACGCTGCTCCACTGCGGATTGGCAGGCATAGTACACATGTGCACTCTCCATTCCTTCACTCTCATAGTCCGATGTGACGGTAATACGACACAACCGGAGAGAGATCAGGCGCAGGACCGACGGCTTAACGTGCTCNACCGCCTTCAAAACAAACTTATAAATACATTAATGTGTTCTAAAAAGTAAGAAATAATTGCGTATTCTTTTATAGTGTCCTTCGTATTGTTATATTTGGAGTCGATGTCAGCCAAAGTACCTACATATATAGCTATAGTTGGGAGAAACGCGAGAGCTGCCAAGTTGACACCCTGGGAACATCTTCCTTGGCTGACACCGACTCCGAATATAAGAATATTTCTTACTTTTTAGAGCATATTAATGTATTTGTAAGTTTGTTTTGAAGGCGGTTCTTTTTCTTATTAAAATTTTTATTTTATATATATATCATATCAAGAGCTCTACGTACATTTCAGAAGGTGTAGAGGTTTTATTATGTTAAATATCCTTTTTTAAGATGTAATAATATATTATGCCATACGTGTCATATATCAATTAAAACAAATTTAAAGAAACACTAATTGTCACAGTACCGTCGCATATCCGTGATAATATTTACTTAAACAGTGAAATACACAATTTTAATACAAGAAATAAAAACAAACTTGTAAACCCATATTTTAGAGTAAAGAAGGTTTAGAAATCATTTGTCGGGTTGAGCTTACGTATTTTAAATAAGATGCCGCGATCAGTTTTGGATTTGCCTCCGCATGGTTTTGAGAAGTATGTCAAAAACATACTTTTACAAAAGGCATATATGTTGAAGATTAATTGAGCAATAAATATCTTTAGTCTTGATTCCAGTGGCACACAGAAGCAAAATATTATTCGTAACATACTCTAAGTTTACTCTTCCAAGTTTCTTGCCGGTTTCTTCTCAGTGGATTCAACTTTCCGAACTGGTGGTAGACAGACTACTGACGAATTAAATGTGCTTTTTGAGCGTGATACTTTTTGATTATGATGGCATAATACAATTAGCTAACTTCCAAATTTATAATGATGAATTGGTTACTAAAAGTTATCTATTTCACAAACATCCCCTTAGCCTTAGGTTAAGAGGTATGCTAACTATGTGTGAGCCCCTTCGGCAGCTCAAACTCGCGATGATAGCCGGTTCAGGATCAAAATAAAATGCCACCAGATACTTCACCCAACGTCCCGCCGTCAATTGTCACCAGACGAGGATATATGTATGCGATTGAACAGTTGTTCAGCAGAAACGTTTTTGCTGAATTGGAATTCTATTATATAGTGTTTGTGACTGGTACACGTGCACTATGGTGACTAGTAAACGACGTTGGTTAGTTCTTTATTCGTCTTTAAAAGTATCATGAGATTGGCGCCCTACTATTTGCCAATCACGGGTTTAGCATTAATTGCACAAACAAATTTATTCTTGGAAACATTCCGTATACGATTTTACTATTATTTATTTAGATTCTAAGTTAACATATATACATACATAGCATCACGCCTCATTCCTTCGGGGTAGTCAGAGATAACGTCCTTCCACTTGCCACGATCCTTGCATATCTCCTTCGCTTCTTTCATTCTCATTAAACCTTTCAAGTTCGTTGGTTTAGAGTACTCTTGACCTGGCCGTTATTTAAAATGTCCTGGATTTGGTCCAGGAACGTTCGCCTTGGTCTTCCCCTTCCAACTTTCGCATTCACTCTTGACTCATAAATCCTTTTTATCCTACATGCCCAAACCATCTAAGCATACCTTTCTTGATTTTATTCACTACATCTTCTTTGATACCACAACGTTCTCTTATAACACAATTTCTTACTCTAAATTAAAACAAAATATACCATTTCCTAAATGAAGGGGAAAAGTCGCAAACACTGTGTTATATTTTGAAGGATATTAGTGAAATCAGGCGGAATTCTGTTTTCATATAAATTTTTTGAGAACGCCATCTATTAGTAATGTCATAGACGACGTGTTAACTGTAATATGTGAAACTCAACAATGTTTATGTAGTTTTATAACTAGATAATAGATGGCAGTGTTATATTTTTTGTATTTCAATAACAGAAAATGAAGTGATGAAGCCACCGTTGCACGTTTAGGTTTAAAGACATTTATTCTCAAAAGAATACAGAATTCACTTAATGAGAAATTAACAAATAAACAATAAAAGTATATGTGTGATACAGAGCAAATCTTAAAAGTAGGTTATTTATACATTCAGATATTTAAATGGCGTGTTTACCAAGCATTTTGACAATATGTGTTAAGTTTTTTCTTAAATACTGTAAACGATTTCTCACAGAAAATGTCTTTCGGTAGGCTGTTATATAACAGTGCTCCCTCAACCTGTATAGTTTCACTGCCATATTTAGTTCTCGTTTTCGGTAACCGTAATTTATATCTATTTCTTGTATTTAAATGGGATTTTGTTTTAAAAGTAATTTGGGTATGTATAGCTTTGGTGAGTATTTTCCTAATTAAGATGCATGTTTTAAATTTGTATATTAGTTTTTTTATAAAGCACATTAGTTTTTTTATAAAGGTCTTCAGTTGGAAAGCGATAATCTAGTTGGTACAGAGTTTTTAAAAAATTGTTTTGAGAGGTTTGAAGACTTTTTAGATTGGTTTCATACGCCCTGAATTGAAATGTCTTGGATTTAATCCAGGAACGTTCGTCTTGGTCTTCTTCTTCCAACTTTCGCGTACACTCTTGACTCATAAATCCTTTTTGTCAGTCTCCTTTCATTCATCATCTCTACGTGCCCAAACCAAATAAGCATACCTTTCTCAATTTTAGTCACTACATCTTCTTTGATACCACGACGTTCTCTTATCACACCATTTCTTACTCTAAATTAAAACAAAATATACTATTTCCTAAATGAAGGCGAAAAGTCGCGAACACTGTCATATTTTAAAGGATATTAATGAAATCAGGCGGAATTCTTTTTCATATAATTTTTTTGAGAACGCCATCTATTAGTAATGTCAAAGACCATGTGTTAACTGTAACATGAAAACTCATCAATGTTTATGTGGTTTTATAACTAGATAATAGATGGCAGTGTTATATTTTTTGTATTGTAATAACAGAAAATGTAGTGATGAAGCCACCGTTGCACAACGTTTCTGTATGTTTTTTTTTATTGCTGACAGATTAGCGCTTGACTGTGATCTCACCTCTGTGTGATGGTAAGTGATGATACAGACTGTTAAGAGGCGATATACCCCTTACGGTTTCTACACACCATCGTACCGGAACACAAATCTCTTTGTTTGGCGGTACGTTTTTGCTGGTAGGGTGGTAACTAGCCACGGCCGAAGCCTCCCACTACTCCAGACTCAGACAAATTAGAAAATACAGTTTCCTAGATTCGTCCTACCGGTGATCGAACCCGGGACCTCCGCTAGCTAAGCGAATACTCGCACCACTGCGCCAGCGAGGCCGTCAAACCGTCATTTTTTACATGTCACATCTTATTTTGTGCATATAAAGTATTTATGAATTGTATTGTAAAACGGTACACACGTTTAAACTGTGGCTCAGTCTGATGATACGTATACGCTTTAATCTTCTTTAATATCAAGTACAAAAGTCAACGTAGTTCTACATACGATGCGCTTCTAAATCTCTGATATTTCCTAAGATATTCTTTCCAATCAAATGTTATTAAGGGTATTTATTTTCTATCAAATATACAATATTTACCATTTTATTCAATTTGAGGAGTGATACTGTATTGTATAAAATAGCTTTAGAAATAACACGTATTTTTTTTTGTAATACGTAAAAGATAAAAATGGATACTGAGAGTAATCCTTTAGAGATAGATCTATACCATCCAGGACTTTTTTATAGATCTTTTCAAGATGTTCAATTTCGTAGAACATTAATTTGATCTATCTTGTAAGGTTTGAGATTTAAACGCACAAAAATGTTTGTAAATCATTAAATTTTCCCCTTTTCTGTACTTCTTTGACAATAAAACCTTAATCTGTCTCACAATTTTTATAGATATATATTGGATTCTGGTCTTTCATCGTTTACATAAAGACAACCACAGTCAATTTTCTCAGAGATTATTTATTACTTTTAACAAAATTAATAGTTAATTTGTTAATTAAATGACAATAACCAATAATTTATGGATGTGCACCGAGCAGCACTTCGAGTAAGAATGCCCCCGCTATTTTTTTTTTGCGAAGTGTGTAGTTGCTGTAAGCCCTACTGGCTTTTACAGCGTAACCGAGAGTGATGGCGAGCGCAGAAGCTCTGCCGAGGGGTGGGCCCGTAGAAGGGCCCTGCTGCGTCGGGGGAAAACGTTGCTCTAAGGGCGCCTCCTGCGAGGCTCGGACCTAGGCTTAGAGCAACGTTTGCTGCTGCTGAAAAAGACANATTAGTTTTTTTTATAAAGGTCTTCGGTTGAAAAGCGATAATCTAGTTGGTACAGAGTTTTAAAAAAATTGTTTTGAGAGGTTTGAAGACTTTTTAGATTGGTTTCATACGCCCTTAATTAATATGTCCTGGATTTAATCCAGGAACGTTCGCCTTGGTCTTCCCCTTCCAACTTTCGCATTCACTCTGGACTCATAAATCCTTTTTGTCAGTCTCCTTTCATTCATTCTCTCTACGTGCCCAAACGATATAAGCATACCTTTCTCAATTTTAGTCACTACATCTTCTTTGATACCACAACGGTCTCTTATCACACCATTTCTTACTCTAAATTAGAACAAAATATACTATTTCCTAAATGAAGACGAAAAGTCGCGATCACTGTCATATTTTATAGCATATTAGTGAAATCAGGCGGAATTCTGTTTTCATAGAATTTTTTTGAGAACGCCATCTATTAGTAATGTCAAAGACGACATGTTAACTGTAATAGGTGAAACTCAACAATGTTTATGTGGTTTCATAACTAGATAATAGATGGCAGTGTTATATTTTTTGTATTGTAATATTAGAAAATGAAGTGATGAAGCCACCGTTGCACAACGTTTCCGTTTGTTTTACATGTTCCATCTTACTTTGTGCGAATAAAGTATTTATGAATTGTATTGTAAATAGGTACACACGTTTAAACTGTGGCTAAGTCTGATGATACGTATACGCTTTAATCTTCTTTAATATCAAGTACAAAAGTCAACGTAGTTCTACGATGCGCTTCTAAATCCCAGATATTTCCTAAGATATTCTCTCCAATCAAATGGTATCAAGGGTATTTATTTTCTATGAAATATACAATACTTGCCATTTTATTCAATTTGAGGAGTGATACTGTATTGTATAGCTTTAGAAATAACACGTATTTTTTTGTAATATGTAAAAGATAAAAATGGATACTGTGAGTAATCCTTAAAGATAGATATATACCATCCAAGACTTTTTTATCGATCTTTTTAAGATGTACAATTTCGTAGAACATTAATTTGATCTATCTTGTAAGGTTTGAGATTTAAACGCACAAAAATGTTTGTAAATCATTAAATTTTTCCTCTTTTCTGTACTGCTTTGACAATAAAACCTTAATCTGACCCACAATTTTTATAGATATATATATTGGATTCTGGTCTTTCATCGTTTACATTAAGACAACCACAGTCAATGTTCGCAGAGATTATTTATTACTTTAAACTAAATTAATTAATAATTATTTTTTTAATTAAATGACAATAACCAATAATTTATAGATGTGCACCGAGCAGCACTTCGAGTAAGAATGCCCCCGCCAGCCTAATGCAAGCCCTTTTATACTAGTTTCTGCGAGTGGGGGTAGTTCGAATGTTGGTAGATGTTTGTTGCTAGCTCGCTGCACACCTTGTTACCAACATTAAAAAACGTTGCCACCGTCAGATATATAGAAAATTAGTAAAGAAAACACGCAAATATCAGTGGCATGAAAAAATTTATTTGATTTTCATTTAATTACATATTTATGCTATACTAAAATAAATACAGAGACTGTCTCGTTTTATTTTCACCTTAACTATATATTCAATTAAATAATTATGAATAATAATCGATATTATATTGATATATAAGTAATTAAAGCATCTAACCTAGTTATTTATTTACAATTCGATTTTTTTTTTGTGAAAAACTGTAAGTTTTCAATGGTAAAATGTATTTATCTATTATAATTATAGCCCACGTATGGAAAATTCTTGGAATGTGATAGCTGACGTCTTTGTTTGTTTGAACGCGATTATCTCGCGAAACAATTAGTACGAATTAAAAAAATATGTATTGTTGGATAGCCCATTTACCAAGGAAGGCTATAGGCTATATATTATCGCGTTACAACTAAAAGGAGCCGAGTGACAATGAAAAATGTTGCAAAAACTGGGAAAATTTACTCCTTTTCAAAGCGTACACCGCGTGCTCTGCGTAAACGGTTAAAGTTACTCAAAAGTCATGTATAAAGGAATTGTTTCTCGTAAAATTTTCTAAAAAAAACTGTTCAATAGCATATATCTATCTTTTAAAGATGACCTACTATGACCTTTTATGTGAGTCCGTGTTGTCCGTGTCAGTCATTATTTATACCAATATTATAAAGCTGAAGAGTTCCTTGGTTTAAAAGCGCTTATCTCAGGAAGTACTGGTCCGATTTGATAAATTCTTTTAGTTTTTGATAGCCCATGTATTGAGGAAGGCTATAGGCTATAGATTAGTCTAAATTATCACGCAGAGTTTCACCAACGTTTACGATTTGAACGCATAATCTTTGTTACGATACCACATTACAAATCCTTGAACTTCTCAGCTTTTTTGAATTATAATATATATGTATTATACATATAAATATTCCTCTTGAATCACTTTATCTATTACTAAAAACTAAATTAAAATCCGTTTTACAGTTTAAAAGATATAAGGTAAGAAACAGCGGACGAGATTGTGAAGATTTAAATTGAAAACACATTCCAAATAATTTTCCTAACAATTTTCTTTGTTAATAGCTTTTTAATTACATAATTAGAAAGCCAAATCATTAATAAATACGTGGGCATAGTTTTTTTTTACGTATATATATTGAAATATTGCTGTAAAAATTTTTAAAACGTGTTTCAAAGTGTATCAAAACGTATGCACCTTATAACTATAAAAAAAGGTTTTCATCAATAATTTAAATTCATTAATATTTAAATAACAAATTCAATGGAACGTTCTGGAAGTTATAAATTCGCTTAATGACTCGATTTGTTTATAAAAAAACTAATGTCGGTTGACCCGTATGGACAATACATTTCTTATTATACAATTTGAAGACAGACAAATCATATATATAAACATATATAGACGAAGTACAATCGTGACGAGGGTAGCAAGAATATTTCCATTCAAAACATCTTTTTTATTGCTGAGAGATATATTTGACGATTGGAAAGAGCTGTAAAAGCCTACTTGAAAGAAGACTTCTTGAATTTGAATTTGAATATAAATTATATTCTAAGGTTGTCTGGAAATCTACATTCGTAATTCTGTAGTAAAATTATCTCTTCGCCTATCTATCTTTATATATTTTATATAAAATTTTACGAAGAGCACTATGTCTGAGACAGATAATAAAATAATAAATAAATAACGTAATAAAATTGTACAACTATTCAATATTAAAAAATGACACAAATATTTTAATGCATATTATTTGTAAAATTGTTTGTTTTTAAAAACAAAACGTTACAAACATTTCGACAATGAATATTATTTGTAAAATTGTTTTTAAAAAGTAAAACGTTACAAACTATTTCGACAATGGATATTATTTGTAAATTTTTTTTGTTTTTAAAAACAAAACGTTACAAACATTTCGACAATGAATATTATTTGTAAAATTGTTTGTTTTTAAAAAGTAAAACGTTACAAACTATTTCTTCAATGAATATTATTTGTAAAATTGTTTGTTTTTAAAAACAAAACGTTACAAATATTTCGACAATGGATTTTATTTGTAAACTTGTTTGTTTTTAAAAACAAAACGTTACAAATATTTCGACAATGGATATTATTTGTAAAATTGTTTGTTTTTAAAAACAAAACGTTACAAATATTTCGACAATGGATTTTATTTGTAAAATTGCTTATTTTTAAAAACAAAACGTTACAAACATTTCGACAATGAATATTATTTGTAAAATTGTGTGTTTTTAAAAACAACAGATAACATTATTTTAAATACATTGTCAATGAATACTATTTGTAAAATTGTGTGTTTTAAAAACAACATTATAAATTAAAAACACGGTGTCAATTTAAACCACAGATTAAAACAAATATACAAATACAAACGTTATCTTTCGCCAATAAAATAATAAGGAAATAATAAGGTATATAAAATCCGAATTAATTATTTTTATTAGATATATAACAATATATAGATAGAATGGAAGCCTATTTTTATATAACACTGTAAAGTTAAGTCTCTGATGTAGCGTCACGTTGCGCTAAGCTTTGCGATAGTGATAAAAGTCCGTTTTGTATTTATAGGCTCATATCTTAAAAATTAAAACTTAGCTCAAGAGTTTTCATTGTTATTCACATCACTTACACAAACAAAAAACAAAAATTCACTAATAAACACAAAGTTTATAAAATTCCACAAAACAACTTAACGGTCTCTTTGTAACTGATTTATTTTTGGTCTGGTGTTATTTTTACGCATATTTTGTTACGACAGTTATCGAGAAGCGAAATAGTTAATACACGTTATAACTTAAAAAGAAACAGATGCTTATATTTCTGATTGCTCGAATTGAGATAGAACTATCGTATTATGTCAACCGGTAGTTGATATGGGCAATCTGAGAGATAAGTGCTCTTCGTAAAATATGAAATCTACAGCTAGTGTTAAATCTATCGACGTCGGGAGATTTGAACGACGTATTGTTGCCCTGCCAACGCCGGTCACTGTAGCACAACGAACATATGGTTAGAAAAGAGATAAAGTTTTCTATAGTGAAGGCACGCGTAGTGTATGTACAAGGAAAAGTGCTATGGTTGCTTCACGTTGGCATGGCATGTATAAATGTCCCCAGAAATAAAAGAAATTCTTCAAAAAAAGTCGTTTTAATCGCCAAATTTCTGATCTCGTGGGAATATGGAATAGTAGATTATTGTGAAAGAAGTCAGTTCCCAAATGTATACAATTTAATGAAATTATGTCAGTCAGTCAGTGAGAACTTTTCATTTAGAGTACTAGTTATTTACTAGTTGTTGAGACACTTTTCGTTAATAGGGGTGTGCGAATATTTCTCGAATCGAATAGTTCGAAATTCTATCGAATAAATCGAATATTCGGTTTATTAACATTTGGAACAATTTGTAATATTCCGAATAATTTGAAAATTTTTGAATAACTTTAAGTCGTTCCAATAACTTAACAAATTTCGAATAATTTGTATTATGTCGAATAATTTGACAAATTTCGAATAACTGTAAAAATGTCCAATTATTTGACAAATTTCGAATAATTTCAAATATTTCGAATAATATGTAATATTCCGAATAATTTGACAAATTTCGAATAACTTTAAAACTTTCCAATAATTTGATAAATTTCGAATAATTTGAAATAATTCGTATAATATGTAATATATCGAATAATTCGAATACCTTTAAATCTCGCCAGTAATTTGACAAATATCGAATAATTTGATAAATTTTCAATAATGCGGAATATTTGCGATTAATTTGAAAAGTTTCGAAGACTTGAAACAATTAGAATAGTTTAAGAAATGTCAAATAATTCTCGAATAATCGATATATCACTATTATTTTCGATTGTCTCCAATTTGAAGTCCATTACATCGTGTTTCAAAACAGAATATTTTACGAATAACACATTTTTTGATTAAAAATCAATTATCCGGTGAAAAAAAATTAAATACAAATCTACATATGAATATCCGAATATAACTCTTGAAAAGTCGTAAGAAAATCGATTTCTTATCGAATTATCCGGAAACTTTCGCATTATTCGCACACCCCTACTAAATACATAATGGAGTAATGTATACAGTTTAATGAAATTGTGATGCTTTAGTTGTTACCAACGTTTTACGAAATACCGTGGGAATATGGGAAAATAGGTTCTTAGTGAGCATCTACATTACATAAGGAGTTATTCTACTAAATATCAAATCAATTGGGTTAATAATTAAAGACATATCGTGGAGTAACTCAATCAGAAATCTTTTGGCTTAACTTCTTGGTATTCAATCCCATGGGAATATGGAGGAATTCGCTCCGAGTTAAGCTAAGAAGTTGCAATGAGTCAATTAGATATGATACTGGGCTTTTATAAAATCTCTATATTTAAGGGGACAAATATACTTATGTGTTCTTTATATTAATCATGCTATAACAATATTGATATGTTTTATCTTTAAATTAGAGATTTAAAACAAAATGCAGCGAAATGGAGTGAAATTCAATGCCTTTGGAAAGATTCAAGTATATGATACATAGCATCACGCCTCATTCCCATAGGGGTAGGCAGAGACCACGTCCTTCCACTTGCTACGAACCTTGCATATCTCCTTCGCTTCTTTCATTCTTGACCTGGCCGTTATTTAAAATGTCTTGGAATTGGTCCAGGAACGTTCGTTTGGTCTTCCCCTTCCAACTTTCCCATTCGTTCTTGACTCATAAATCCTTTTTGTCAGTCTCCTTTCATTCATTCTCTCTACATGCCCAAACCATCTAAGCATACCTTTCTCAATTTTAGTCACTACGTCTTCTTTTATACCACAACGTTCTCTTATCACACTAATATTGGTTATATTTCGAATTTATGGTTATATTATCACACATTTTTATTGCACATTTAATAAGTTGGTGTAGTACTTGCTCCAGCAAAGATCCTGGGTTTGATTACCGACATAGCAAATTTGAGGAGTAATTTCCAATTGCTATTGATCAAGATAAGTGGATGGCTTCAATCATGGCTAGTGGTTGTTGTATGTAAGTTTCTTTATATATATTATTTAAATTTCTTTAACAATATGATTTAAGTTTCTTGAACAGTATTATTTGAGGGTTTTAATATTATTAAGTCGGTTTTTATAACAGTGTTATTAAACTTCTTTATAAGTATTATTTTAGTTTTTAAAGAGCATGATTTAAGTTTTTTGAAATTAAAGGGTTTTATTATTATTAAGTTGGTTTTCATAACAGTATTTTGTAAATTTCTTTATCAGTATATTTTAAGTTTTCTGAAACAGTATTATTAAAGGGTTTTAATATTATTAAGTTGGTTTCTTTAACCTTATTACGTAGGTTTCTATAACAGTATTGTTTAATTTTTTTAAATAATATGATTTAAGCTTTCTGAAATAATATTATTGGAGGATTTCAATATTATTAAATTGGTTTCTTTAGCCGTATTACGTAGATTTCTGTAACAGTATAATGTAAGTTTCTCTATCAATATTATTCAAAATTTCTTTAAGAATATGATTTAAGTTTCTTGAACAGTATTATTTGCGGGTTTTAAAATTATTATGTTGGTTTTTATAACAGTATTATGTAAACTTCTTTATCAGTATTATTTAAGTTTTTAAACAGCATGATTTAAGTTTTCTGAAACAATGTTATTTTAGGATTTCAATATTATTAAATTGGTTTCTTTACCAGTATTACGTAGGTTTCTGTAACAGTATAATGCAAGTTTCTTAAACAGTACAATTAAAGTTTTTTTTAAACTATTTTGTAAGTTTTTCATAAAGTATTATGTCAGCTTCTTTATTCGTATTACGTTGGTTTCTATAACAGTATTATGTAAGTCTTTTTATCAGTATTATATAAGTTTTTATATGAACGGTATTATAAGAGGGTTTCAATATTACTACGTTGGTTTCTTTAACAATATTAAGTGGGATTTTTATCAGTATTATTTAGGTTTCTATAACATTTTTATTAAATTTTCTTTGACAGATTTAGTGAAGTTATTAATAGTATGAATGGAAGTCTTAATAGCTTAAGAGTCAAAGGTTCGAATCCTGTGTGGGCGTCACTAAGCTTTTCTTTTCTTTGTATGTTTAATTGTTCTTCAAGAATACATCATTTGGTGCAGGGAAACATCGTGAGGAAACCTACATAACCTGGGAGTACTTCTGGGGTATGCGTGGCCTGCCAACCGGCAGTAAAGCAGCATGGTGGTTCTTTGCTCTAAAACCCTGTCCTCTAGGAATGAGGAGGCTTTTGCCCAGTTGTGGGTTGTCAACAGCAGTATTATTTAAGTTCCTTTTTAAGGCTTAATTTCACTTCGTTTCGCTTCATTTCGTTTTCATATAAAAAAGCGAAAAAATCACGAACCGTACGTTGAAAATAAAGCTTATGAAACAAAATATATATACAATAGCCACAGTTTAACGTGCGACGAAAAAATAAAATACAATACAAGCTAATTTTCGCTAAATTAAAACTAAAATCCGTCGCTTTGGATAACGCAGTAAAAAAAATGTACAAGAAATTATATACAAGGTTAGTATTTAAACGTCTCTATAAAAAATAAGGTATATCTTGAATAGCCTTTTTAAATCCCTTGAGCGTTGATTCCTTTTGTTTTACTAATAATAAATTAAATTTAGACATATGGAGATTTAAATCGCATGCAAATATAATCCTTTTTTTTTATAAAATACGTTTAAAATATCTGAAATCATTGAGCGAGGTATCGTTGACAACTCATTAAGGTAGTTCTCATTAAACTTTATTAGACAAAATAAGTCTTTTCTGTTTTCATTTTACAGTAGTTGATACCTGCAAATTTTTTTACCAATAATTGGTACACATGACATAAATATCAATTGATATATCTATAAATGTAATGTGAAGAAAGTTCGTAATAATATAGAGACGAAGTCACGGACGCTAGCTAGTTATAGTATATACTATTATTTGCATGATATAGCGTTCTTACAGGGTGCAAATTTTTATTAAGATCTATCACGTCATTTTTGAGTTACAACGAAAAATACACACAGAAAGAAAACAGACAGGGTTATAAATTAAATATTTGGTAGATAATTAAAACATCTACCTTTTGGAAAATGAGGAAAATATAAAATAAACGTAATAATAATGAACCTGTTAACTGAGCAGGACATATAAATACGTCCTTAAAAATATTTCAAGATTTGTGATTAAAAATCTTTTGTAAATAAAGAAGAAGTCCAAAAGACTCATTTTGTCTGAAAGTTTCATAGAAAAAATGAGAACTACATTATTAAATTACGAATAAAGGAAACATTAAGAAGACGACATCAATCAGTGCTAAAGATTCCATAAAATGTGCGACACATGGAACCGATTTCATATACAATGTTAGTAGTAAACACTAAATAAAAAAAAACAAATTCGGATTGGAAGGGCGTTATTCTTTGGTGGAAGATGCAGACTTTGCGCCCTTGGAAAGCCCTTGTCCTACACTTAAAGGAAGGGGATATTGCACAAAACACTAATAACTACTCATTGAGTCGCTTCAGCAGTGTGGTAATGGGATGGATGGTATCGCCAAACCTGCGGTGGTGAATACTCCACGGGGACCTCTTGAGCAGCTCCACCAGCACCCCACATGAGGACAGTCTGCCTTGGCATCTCCGAAGCCTGGGTCTGCTGCATCCTCTCCTGTTCCGTAGAACCACTGGACCCACCAGGACTAGGCCCAGGCACCACACTAGGAGATCTACGTTCACCAGTTACAGGACTCATATACCTCCCACTGCTGTCAACGTATGTGTATTCCCGTGATGGAGGTCTATGATATGTAGGGGGAACTTCGTAACCGGGTGGTGGAGCCGGTTCAAGGAAGCCATTAGGCGCATAAGGGGTGTAGTGGTAAGACAGAGGTTTGTATTGGTGGAAGAGGTTATCGGCTGCGAGAAATCTATCATCTAAGGGCGGTGGAGCATAATGAAGGGCTGGAGCTGGAGGGTATTCCCCGTAAGGAGCTGTATAAGCCCCGTTTAGGTTCGTGTAAGCTGCCGCTACAGCGTCTGCAGCCAAATAGTCTACGGGAGGAGGCGCTGGTGTGGGAGGAACTCGTCTTTTATTCCTGCAAGTGGATAAGAAGTCCCTTAATTGCGTCTTGTATCGTCTAGCTGCTCTAGGTGGTGTTGTGACGTTAGATTCGCAGCCCGATAACTGTTCAGTTTCTGAGAAGTAGAGGCTTGTTAGGCCAGTATCTAGGTAGCTGACTTTGAAGTCCATCGTCCTCTTTCCTAGGAGATCGCGGCCTTCTTCTTCCCTGTAATTAAGAGTGCGAATTTAAACTGAATTATTAGTTTAATTTACAGCCAAGCTTCTTTTACCGTCAATAATGTGATTTTCACTTAGATTTTTATTAAGCTTTCGAATTTATTGACAACTCTAGAACATTTTATGATAGGAACATATAATAAGTTACTATTAAGTGAATAGTTAATTTGATGTTATTTTATGTAAAATTCCTTACATCAGTGGTCTATGGGTGCTGATGACGAAGTCTGGTTTGGAATTCTTATAAACGAGCCTTGAGGAAGTCTGCAGCCATTGCCATTGTCCATCCTTGGTCTGGAAGCGGTATGCAATCATTCCTGATGCGCCGGTCTTCAGTACTGGAATAAAGTAAGTAACAAGTTATTTGACTACCTTTACTGGGCATCATCTTTCTATAGATCTAAAGAACTGTTTCAATTGTAAGGAACCCAGGGTAAATAACGGTATTTCATGGAGATAAACCTATGTTATTCCTCTATGGTTGAACTTGATGCGCGATCTTTTATTTTGGCAGAACCTAACGGTAGATTTTTATAATTTCACGTCTGTAATTGCTCAAAAGCATCATATCCAACTAGTACTGATATATCTCTTTTTATTTCTCTGGAAAATGTTTTTACGCATTCAACATCGGCTATATTAGAGACATTGACCATTAAAATTCATTGGAACCTTCAGCATACTTGTCGTCGTCGTCGTCGCTTCAACCGATGGACGTCCACTGCTGGACATAGGTCTCACGTAATGATGTCCACAAGGCCCGATCTTGCGCCGCCTGGCTCCAGCGGCTACCGGCGACCCTCTTTATGTCGTCGGTCCACCTTGTCATAGCATACTTGTGTCAGGAATTAAAGGGTTCACCTGGCTCACCCCTCGGATCAATAATGCGGCTACCGCATTGGGACGGTTGTTGCCCAATATTGGAAGACCAAGAGCGACATGCAAAAAGCTTTGAGTATAAATGAACCCGTGTGGATCTACGTTTTGACAAGTTTAAGTAAAATCCTTTTCCGAAGGGAGCGATACAGGGGCACCGCACAGTATCATAGACGGTGGCAAACCTCCTGGCAGGCGATCCCCCATTGGAGCTGCGGGCTGAGGTTCTTATAACCACCTGCCAGGACGGTTGCATTAATCACAGGTGGGATGCCTGATAGTGACGAGGTCCGGAGGAAAAGAGTCCTTTTGGATAATACCTTAATAGAACGTGGAAGGAGGATCTTGGTTCCCCAGTAGCTGGTGTAGCCATTGTGGAGGCGATCCGTACCCACCTGGAAAAATGGCTATCCAAAAGGCGTGGATCGCTTTTCTTTAGACTGGTGCCGGTGTTGATTTGATTGGACACGGATGTTTTCAAATATCTGATTATTGGCTGTGAGGAATCGGGTACCTGTCACGAGCGTGGTGCTTCTATAGATTCGGCTCACAAAATATTGGCAGAGTGTTCCGCATGTGAATCTCAAAGATATGTCCTGGAGTCGCTAATTTGAGGGAACCTCTCGTTGGTGAGCATACTCATAGTCCCCGCAAAGCTTGCTAACGAGATGGGTTGGAGGGTAGTTGCCCTCTTCTACGAATCTGACACGTCAGACAAAATGCCGTCGAAGCTCCACCATAGATATGCGCATCTTCTTCCTGCTCCATGAACGATTGAAATAAGGTGCCTACATCCGGAGTGCCAGAGTGCATTGCGCATGCTTACCTACGCTTCTCCATTCAAGGATGTCGAGGATTTTCGTGGGCTTTCTCACTTGTCAGTGAGTCCCACATCTCGTATGTAAAGGCATTTAGTGAAATGATTGGTTCGCCTAAGGAGGAAAATGCTTTCCAACTGCAATGATTCACAACCGATTTTTGCTAACCGCTGATAGATTTGAATACAGGAAAAGGCTTGGAACATAGTCGTGAAACCTGCTGCTCCTATTGTATTTAGGGCACAAGGTAGTAGTAAATATAATAAATGGTTACTCACATTCTTGGTGTGCGCTGGCCACGTATGCTAAGTCATCGTAATGCACCAAGTCGTAGCCACCCATGTTGGCGAGTTCAGCGTCCGTGTAACCTAACAGCATTTTACCTCTGGAAAATTAAATTTTGTTATAGTTAATAAAGAAAAATAATGTTTTATTGAGTCAAAAAATGTGCACATTTGCGTGCGTGTGTGTATATGTGACTGAGAAATTTACGTGAGTTTTCGTAAAAGTTACTGTTTTACTTTTACTAGAATGGAGTTTCCGTTTTTTTATTTCTGTACACACATCAGGTTTGGTATTCTTATGTATATCTGTTTTCTTAATATTATAGTTACATGTCTGGTCTTTTCTTTACGCTGCATAATCGAAAAATGTTTGGCTGAACACCAAAAAGTTTATTGCGCGTTCGTAGATTTAGAAAAGGCCTATGATCGAGTGGTGAGGAATGAGCTGTGGTCAACGTTATCTACGTATGGGGTGAGCGGTTGTCTGATTCAAGCATGAAGTCTCTCTATGAGGGATCTAGCGCTTGTGTCAGAATAAACGGGGCGAAAGAGGCGTTCGACAGGGATGTGTTGCGTCACCATGGCTGTTCAACCTATTCATGGATAAATATTTGACGGATTTAAAAGAAAGCATGTATAGGTTAAGAATGAATGAATTACTCATCAAATGTTTACTCTACGCTGATGATCAAGTAATACTTGCGTCATCCGCTAATGAGCCACAGGAGATACTAAATATTATGAATGAAACTTTGAAAAGGAAAGGAATGAAAGTGAATGCAGGGAATATGGTAAATGGTGCTCTGGACGCCTTTATGAATAGCCGCGGTGTCTCAAAGGGCTAGAGAGGCTGTGCATGCTGGAGTTTTGGTACCAACACAGATGGCATGAATGGCAGAAGAATCACAAAAGGAAAATAAATGCGGTAGAGATGAGAGCGTTGCGAAGTATGAGTGGATTAAAACTGATTGACAGAGTAAGAATTAGTGTGATAAGAGAACGTTGTGGTATAAAAGAAGACGTAGTGACTAAAATTGAGAAAGGTATGCNGTATGTATGTATGTATGTATGTATGTGTATATGTTACAGGTACAAGTTAATTTATATAAATATATTAAATGGAAGCTACTATTGTAATTGTCAAAACTAATATAGTTTTGCTAAATGCACATAAATGCTTTGTATTTCCAAAAAATTATGTCTATAGAAACAACCTCTTAATTATTTTTCTAGATTAAAAATAACGATGAATTTTTTATCGGTATATTATATTTTAGCTGATGGAAGCTGAAATAACATTGGTCAATTGTAATTCAAAAATTTCTGCGAAATCAAGAAATTTCAAACCTATAGGTAAGCATAATCTGAGCTACAACGAAACATGGTTGGTTTTTGACTAGTTTAGGCTAAAATGAATTGAAGACTATTATATATTTTTTATTGTTTAACAGCCTTCAAACGTTCCCGTGTCGGTGTGTTTATCCCTTTCGGATCAGCCGTCGTATAACAATCCATAAATCCATTTGTCACGCCATAACCTCGGCAATTATACATTTTGTATGGAACGAGGTTTTTTAAAATTCTTCAACATCCGCATTGTTTTCTAGGATATTTGATAGAGCTTTGCTATCTTTTTTGAGAAGTATTTTTTTTAATTCCCACTCACCTATATGTTCGATTTTTCAATCGTTAATAAATTTACTCATCCACTTAAGTTCTTAATTATATGTATTTCATAATTGTGTATAACAAACCTTTGGTCCATTGAGACTAGTGATAAATCAAGCTTGTGTTTGCTCTTGAACATGACCTCCTTCTGCGGTATTTCTAGAAGACTGGGAGGTCCAAAGGGCGCACATATAGCAAATAACGCTAGCGGCGGTTCCTCTGTTTTCTTGTTCTGCCCGTGGAGCACTTTGATTCGACCTCTGATGTCTAATCTCTGAAAAAACGATATTTACATATGTTCAATAATTGAATAGTAAAAGTACAGCTTCTGACTTTACTCAAGATTATCTAAGGGATAGAAAATCTTTCATTTGTACTTTCCTGAGCAGAGAAACGCCATGAGGAGACCTACATATGCTGAAAGCAGATAAGCAGACTATAAGTTGGGTATTTGTGGCTTCAATGCACAAATAGGGGGCACAAGCTCACAATCTTGCGCCAAAGCTTTATGGCAATAATATAGAAGCCTATTTGACGTTAAGAACTTCTAAGTCATATTCATTTTATACTTCCTTTTTAAATTGTATAAATAGTTAAACTATATGAAAATAATAATAATAATAATAAAGACTTTTATTCACAGAAAATGTGTCGTTTACATAATAACGGACATAAATTATAATTTAAAATATATGAACATTTCTGTGAAAAGGCGTAAAACTCAGCTCGTAGCTGCTTTTCAGTTCGTACCTTAATACGTCTGCTGCCAACACCAGAGTAAAAACATAATAAAAGTTGATAATAAAAAGAAAGAGCAAAAACACAATAATAAAAAATGTAAAATCTAAAATTAAGTAATGGACTAAGAAAAAACTATAAGAACTGCATACATGGGCTGTGGTTTTATTTACTGTATCATAAGGGAGAATTAGCTTAAGAATGTAGCTTAAGAAAGCTTAACTGAAATGTAACACTTTAAAATAAAATGACGCGAAATAAGAGTTGTAATCATTTACCGGGCAAAAAATACCTTTGTTCATTAAGTCATTTGAAATTTTTCTTACCAGAAATCCAGAAGTATTGTCCAGTAGACACCTAAATCTGACTGTGAAACTTCTTTCTAACAGATGCGCTCTTTCTTGTCGCAACGCATCTTGTAGTGTGAGACTGTTCGCCTCTGGAGGTAAGAAAGAGTTCCATAACAACTGTCTTTGTAGCTCCTCGCGGTCTTCTGAGTGGACTAGCTCGTAGACTGACTGATGGACTATATCTGACTGTAAACAATTACGGAAATGTTTATTATGTACACATTAATACTTATACAAACGAAACGGAAAATCTTAGCTAATAACAGAGAGAGTTTTAGAGCAACTGTGTCAAAGTTTCGTACCGCTTTAAATGTCACCGATCTTCAACAAGAAGATGCAAAATAAATAATTAAAGAATAATCCCTCAGGTTGACTCTGTTAGGTCTGATCTTAAGAGTGAGTACTCTTAAGATCAGACCTAACAGTAATCGTTAAGAAAAATCTTTGACCAGCAGTTGGTAGATATTGCAACATTTGCCCTTTTAGTCAGTTTTTCAGCTTTTTTAACGATAGATCATTAGATAGTGGTTTCTATCTATTCTACTATCATTAGATAGTAGTTGGGGTTTATCCAAGATATTATAGTATACCTACGGTTTACCTCTCCAAATGCCGTTCCATCCCACTTTGATAGTGAAGGAATAAACATTGTACGTTTTTTACCAAATATGAGACATTTAAATATTTTCTGCAATGAATATTGTAAATAAAGGTACAGCTAAAGAAAATACAAGCAGTAGTTTGCAAATAACAGCAAAAGAATTTAAGATATTGTAAAATAGTCTAGAAATGTTTACATTTTCATAATGAAATACAGCTGCGCGGGTATAAATGCCCAATTTGTGTTAAATTCAATTAACCTATAAGATTAAACTCGTTCAAGGCAATCAATCAATTAAATCAGGGCAACGAGATAATAATCCGATAACTAGCTAAAAGGATCCTATTCATCGATATAAAAAGAGCAAGTCACAACTGAACCGTAAATCAATAAAGCACCGATGACCCTAAAAATCGATTCGAGCCTAATCATTAAAGAATCATCTGTTACGAAGATGGACATGTTAATTCAGTCATTATGACAAGCTATTGTAACCCTTAACAGTACAAATTAAGGTTAATTTTACAATGAATAATGCAAATTATGAATTTTAACACGTCGTATAATAAAAGATTCGTGTAAACAGTGTGAATAATGCGCCGACAATAAGCGTTGCAAGTAGAAAACTAATTGATAATCAATGGGGTTGTGCAAGGCACAAACACCGGTCCCCAACTTTAGAAATGACATGTTAATGAATCATGGCGTAGGAAAACATGCCCTAAGTTTTATGTTTATAAAAATGGGGTTCTGTAAACGGTCCGATGTGGGTTCGAACATATTGCGATGGCATTAAATGTCAGAGGATGATTTGTTTGGTAATTGCTTATTGTTCCCGCTTCGGGGGTAGTTGTTGCTATGGCGAACCATAATGTTTTGTTGATATGCTATTGTTTTGGCATGTCTTGATATATTTTTTGTGATTGATTATGATATTGCGTTTCTTGTACTAATTATAAGTTATCGTTTATCAAACGATATCTTTCATATTAATATGAATTACCAAAATGTTAATAAATGTTGTAAATTTAACACCTTTGTCTTCAATTTACAGAAGATTACTTTTTTTAGAAATGTGGTTTTGCTTTCTTCTTCTTCTGAACAATTGATATTTTCTTTAGCAACTAGACATCTTTTTTCACCAGCTCAATTACAGAATAGGGAATTCTTCTCTATTTTGAAAGATCTTTCTGGCATATTACGATATCTATAACGTAATGGCAATAACGCATGTTGGCTGTTGACTGGCATCCTAAGGAACTACGTGAAATTAATTAATTTTGATATCAAATTTGCATATCTTGAGAACAACTCCGGGTTATGTGTTACTTGCTAACTTGAGCAACATGGTGTATCTAAGCTCTAAAACTTTTTTTTTATATGAGTGCGAAAGCTTATTCCCAAAAGTGGGAGTTAATATCCCGTTACTTAGTTTTTACTTGATGCAATATAATATTTCGTAATAGATCGATATATTATACACTAAAACGAACTTAACCTTCAAAGAGAGCACAGCAAAACGTAGTTTGTTAAATGTGACCTTTAATGTACCAACAATAATTAAATTATTCCACCTGGGGCATTATAGGGCACCACATGTGCTCCATTAGCGGGGCAATGTGAAATGGATCGATGACTAGCCACCTGGTGAGACAGCTCGAAGCTAATATACTCGGCCCCCGTTCCGGAGTGCGGTTCCACGGAGGGGTGTGAGTTTTAAATCAGACTTTTATTGGCCAGAGGGTATATCTTTATGGCATAAAATGTAAGTATTATAATTCCACATCTGGTAACAGCCGTTTAAGACTCCACTGTAAGGCAAAATCCTCACTCATACAGGCTTTGAGAATATATATACTATATTAGGAGTAAACAAATGGCACATCGCGACATTGAACTCGAATTGCGAACCTGAAGTGGCAATGGGCGCGGCACATAGGCCGACGGACCCATGGACGTTGGGGTCCTAAGGTGCTGGAGGGGCGACCTCGCTCCAGAAGGTGCAGTGTAGGGAGACCCCCCACAAAGTGGACCGACGATTGCTGGAGCTGCTGGAGCCAGGCAGTGCAAGGTAGGGCCTTGTGGATATCATTACGTAAGACCTATATTCAGTAGTGGACGTACATTGGTTGAAGCAACGACGACGAGCGAAATGGCACATCAGTAACAGCCATTTACTCTCCAAAGCTGGAGCTATAGATCAGTGTTTAAAGCTTAAACTTATCCAAACTATATGACGGTAAATTGCTCATACGGAATAGCGTGATAAGGTATTAGAGCTGGGCAAAGGCTTCCTGATTTATTGAAGACAGAGTTCGAATTTTCGACAGACCACACTGTAGTTGACAAGGTACACATAAGCAATATAGCTTATCAAGATTCTACTACTGGGCAAAGTCAAATCACTTAAGGTTGGCAGATTGCAAACTCTATGATTGGTGCCAGGAGGATATGTAGTTAAGCATAAGCTTCTTCGTGATTTTGTCCTTTACCAAAGAGCATAATGATAAATTCTGACTCTTTTTAGCGAAGTAGTAGAAAAATCCACTTGTCCACTTGTATAATAATCCATTATGCAATAGGTTGTGATAACGTCTGATTTTTACGTATGTATGAACCTTGGATAAGAACATACAATCGGCATCTTAATAGCCAAACTTCTAGGTTATTGGAAATTTCAAGCATTTAAATGACATATGCATTGAGCCAGTGTTTATTTAAACCCAGTATCCTCATTTTGCGGCACGTGGCGGTATCACGACGCAGTACCGATTTAATGATTTCCAAATCGCTTCGGGTTAATCGACCACCCCGCTTACAACAAAGATCATTCCGTTGATATGCCAAAAGGTATAAACTATTTCGAATAATTGCATCGACTTTCTCCTTATTATATTATGTATATCCATGAGGTTCTCTCAATATGGTACAATTAAATAAGCTAAGATGAATAGATACAGATTTATTGTGAATATGTAAATGAGCGCATAAACTTAAAATAAGGCAAAAACAACATAACAGTATTAAGAAGCTTCAATTTCTTCTTAAATTGTTTTTAAATTAAATTTGAAAAGGGCTGTTGCTATGATATGGGTCCAAGAGAATAGCCCAGAAGGAACATAGAGCAGTTAAATTAATGATATGAACATGTTTGTAAAATGATTACACCAAATCTCATGAGGAAGCTGATCTTCCGCATATTTTTATGCGCTGCTGAGACGTGGACATTGCGAGAAGTGGAAAGACAGAAAATAAGTGCTCTATAAATGTGACGGTGGAGGAGAATGCTTGGGGTTTCGTGGACTGAGTTTCGTACGAACGTCTCGATATTTCAAGAACTTGGCATCAAAGAGTGTCTATTTTCAATAGCACAATTTCGCATCCTGGCTTTCTTTGGACACATCTCTCGGCGTGATAATCAGTCCATTGAACGCCTCGTCGTTTAGGTAAAGGTGGAAGGCAATAGACCGCTTGGGAGGGCACCTACTCGATGGACTGACCAGATCAAATCTGCTCTAGGAATTTCATTGAACGAATGCAGCAGGATGACCTCGAGCGGGTAGAAATGGCGAACTGTCGTCCTATGCACAACATCTGCCCTTTCCGTAACTTTATAACGATCACTACCACTCTGTCAAGGGCGTAACGGATAAGAAGAAGATGAATTAAGAAATCGTACTACAATTTGAAAGGTGAATGAGATGATAAAGATCGTAGGAGCGAGTGAATTGCTTCAACTTAAAATAAATGTAAAATATATTATAACGTTGATGAAAGAATAACTCGTCTGAGTATGTCGTATGTTCTTATCAGAACAGAACACGACAGAATCTTCGTAACTGTAGATTTGAAGTCGTTCTTTAAAATTAACAGTTGTTCATTGGAATTAGTCTATGGAAAAACTATTATTCACAATTCAAAAGTGCTGTAAAAGCTTATTTTAATAATGAAATTGTTATCTGTCCGTGTACTGTCAATGTATAGGTCCCTGTTAGGGAGTAGTTCCTATCAGAAATCATCTAAAGTCTGCTCTGCGACTCTTACCCGCTGACTAACTGTTAGTGTATATTTGATTGCACAGAAAGACGTGGCCCAAATACGTTTTTGACCACACTCCTCCACAATTCCTCCGATCTTTTAGGCTCAGTTAACACAGCTACGCCGGTGAAGACGAGGTCTTCGCTATCTGACTACACTAGTCCAAAGTCCACCACTACAATTGCAGAAACGTTGCTATAAGCCTAGGTCTGACCTTTACTTCATGACCTTGTTACGTCCTTTCACGGGCTTTTCTCCCATTCAAAGCAGAGCTTCCTGTTACAGTTTCGTGGTAAAAGCCAGTAGCATAAAGCCATCAGCTATTTGACAGCAAACGACTACACACTAGCGTAAACTGTCAGTTCCATACTGTAACCGTAAGGTTAATGTGTGGGACCCTTTTCTTAAAACCAAGTACCCACCAAAAGTTTAGGGGAAATAAAATTTATATACAATGTTTTAATGGTAGTTTTACGACGCGGGGTCGGATTTCGGTCGAAATAGCGTTTAAAGCTTTGATTGTAATATTTCATCGCGACTTTATTAATATTTCTTACGAATGGATTCGGGGTTGATTCGTTTATTGGGTAATTTTGATAAATTATCTATGCTTTAGTATGACTGGATTTTATGATGAACTGATAACAGGTAATTTACCTCTTAATGGTTATAGAGCAGTCTTCGACTCGAATTTGAATATGCTTCGCTATTAGAGATCTCATGTTCGCTTTCCGGCTTGAAAAATTAAGGTAATTGCATTTTATAATTACTTTTATTTTGGTCTACTGGAAGGCTTCGGTTTTGACTATTTACCATCATAATAACTAAAACGTCAAACCAAAAATTTCGTTCCGATACGATGTTGCTTAGACAGGTGATCCCCCATGGGAGCTCAGGGCCGAAGTTCTCATGACTGCTTTCCAGTGCACAGCAGCCGTGAGAACTAGAGGGGAGCCTTGATCCATAGATGGAAGTAGGATCACGGGTTTCCAGTAGCATGCGTGGCAATCTGCTGTCATCTGGACAAATGGCTGGGCAGAGAGCACGGATTTCTCTCCTCCAGGTTGGTTCAGGTGGTTACCAGCCATCGTTGCTTCAGCAAATACCTGTATCAAACTGTTGTCTGTCAGCCGTTGGCCAGATGTCTCGACTCATTATGACGTGGCTGATCGGCACAGACCTCTCACTGGCAAGTATTATAAGAGCAATACTTATCAGTGATCAGGTCTTGAGAGCGGTTGCCTCCTTTTGCGAGACTGTCTTAAGGAGGCACGGCAAAGGGAGAAGATGCCATCGGAACACTCCAGCCCCGACGAATGGGTGAAGGAAACAGGAGGCGGAGGTTCATAAAACTCCTGCCCCTGTAGAATAATTGTGAGCTGCAACCGAGGGGCCAGAGAGGAATGCCTTAACGAACCTCTGGCCTCCCACTCATGGTTGATGGCGGTCCCGCTGGGTTTTAGTGAGTATTGCGAGTTCGTGCCCTAAAAACGATGTTGTTGAAACACTATAAGGTAAGCACGATTTCATTATAAACTGTTTCATCACTTACCATTCAGTGATATTAAAGTCAAATGTTAACCTGTTGCAAAAAATTAAATAAACACGAGGACAAAGCTGGTATTACGTATTTAAATACTGTTAATGGCAAATATAAAATTACATTTTATATATTAGCGTTACCTTAAATATGTAAAAGCCTCACACAAGGGAATCATATTTCAACATGCACATTTTATTTTTTTCCCTTTACTTCTGAAGTATAAACTTGTTTAGGCTTGTTAGTATTGAATGACATTGATCCGTCACGCTTGCTAATGTAAACGTAGTTTGAAAAGTCTGCTAATAGCCCAGTCGAAATATCAAATCAAATCAAAATATTCTTTATTGATGTAGGCTCAAAAAGCACTTTTGAATCGTCAGTAGTCTGTCCGTTGGTAACAAATCTACCACCGGTTCGGAAAGTCGAATCCGCTGAGAAGAAACCGGCAAGAAACTCAACGGTTAACTCTTTTAAAGATAGTTTTGTATGCTACAATGTAGAGGCTAAAAATAAGATTTTACATTGCATTATTAACAGCAATTTTTCTTAAAGGATCGTTGGAGAGTATCCCTGTTGCTTCGTCCGCGATTTTAGATTTAAGTGTGATTTTTTCTTTATTCAATAACTTGCTCATTTTCGACTTTACGTTAAAAATGGTAATGACTAAAATTGTAAAAAATCAAATTTCCTACAATTTTGTGTTTATAATTTTTTCATAGGATCATTATTTTTTTACTTATACCCCGGAAAAGGGGTGACTAATAAAATTTAATCAAAAACTCGCTTATTTACAGGTTGTTGTTCAAAAACGATCCTGACTAAAAAAATCTATTTTCAAAACGTTTTTATAGCATTATTTACGCCCCATCATGTTAGTACAGCTAAATGAAACGATAGTAAAATAAAAAATACATTACAAAAAAACAACCGGTAATGAAATACAAAATTAAAAACATTTGTGGTCTAGCCCGGGTCAACGACCTCTAGCTGCGTTCGTTGAACCGAGCGTCACCTAATTTTTGACACTATCGTTTCATTTAACTGATAAACATGATAGACTGTAAATAATGTTAATAAAACGTTTTAAAAATATGATTTTTTTAAATCAGGAGCGATTTTTTTCAATCCCATCATCAAAGATGTCATTAGTACTATCGTTATCTTCGTTTTAGAGAGCGGTTGATTGACACCTTGTATTTTTTAGTCCTTTAATGGTAAAGACAAGAAGTATTATACCATAAAACCTCATTACAATATGTAGGTATTTATTAGAATAGAAAAGAAACAATTCTATAAGCTTGTGTATCCAATAAATAAATTGTTATAGGTTTTTGGACAGTTTTAAAGGATAATTACTCTATGAATTCGTATTGGCTTTTATTACTTTACTGCCTTCATAATTACGTCCGCAAAAACTATTAAATTAATAAAAATATCTTCGTTTACGATACTTTTAGTGTTCTTTACTTTAATACGCGATAAGCGACACGACAACTTGCTTGTTTAAGAGTCGGAAACACAGAATAAAGCTCTCATAGCTTTATTTTTTCATGTCTTAATATCTTTGAAACTATCCAACGGATTTTACTGCAGTTTTCACCAAAAGATAAAGCAATTCAAGAGGAATGTTTCCATTTATAATACATATATATTGCAATACAGAAAAAAACGAGAAATTCAATGATTTGTAATGACATAACGAACATATTTTTGTGCTCTTAAAACGCAAACATTAGCAAAACCTTATGAGATAGAACAAATTAATGTACTATGGAATTGTATATTATAAAAAGGTAGACAATAAACTTCATTATGTTATATACTTATCTCTTAAGGATAACTCACAGTAACCATTTTTGTCTTTTACCTATTACAAAGAAATACGTTATTGTTACATATCTTAATATCTTCCAAATTATCCATTCGATTTTACTGCAGTTTTCAGCAATAGATAAAATAATTTAAGAGAATGGTTTACATGTATAATACATACATATTGCAATACAGAAAAGACGAGAAATTCAAAGATTTGTAATGTGACATACCAAACGAATTTTTGTGCGGTTAAATCGCAAACACTGGCTAAATCTTATGAGATACATTAAATTAAAGTACTACGGAATTTTATATCGTTAAAAGATCTGTAATAAAGTCCGTAATAATATGTATTTATCTTTAAAACATAACCCACAGTAACCATTTTTATCTTTTATGTATTACTAACAAATGTGTTATTTACCAATCTATTTTATACAGTACAGTAGTATTTAATATCCAATTAAATACATTACATACGTTGTATATTTCGTTTATATCAAAAGTGTTTCAAATAGTATATAGCTAAAAAGGATATGTTAGGAGATATCAGTGATTTAAAAGGCGGAGTTACAATATGTAGATATTGTCGCGCTTATCAGTTTATCAGTTCGCAATAAATTCAAAACTTACAGAACTCTTTTCAGTAATAGACAGAGTGATTTATGGAGAAAAATTCGGTATATAATTTGCTAGTGTTTTGTGTGAAATATTTGAAATGTATCAATAATTATTGGAAGTGTAGGAAAAATTAAGCCACCTGCGAGCTTTCATCGAAAACGCTAACTAATTCATTTAAGATATAACAAAATAAAGTATGTGGAGATATTTCTGCTCTATATGTGTACAATAAATAAAAATTTTAACAAAAAATTAACCGCCTTCAAAACAGACTTACAAATGTATTAATATGCTCTAAAAAGTAAGAAATAATTGCGTATTATTTTATAGTGTTCTTCGGTGTCAAGTAAGCTCATTGCTATTTGATTACAGACACATATTTTCTGCCATAAACCTCACACTCTTACTGTAAGCCGTTGAGGAGTTCTATTGATCTTCATATTTAACTACGACTAGCACTTGACCATACCGAAGTTACGGTAGGCAACTCAAATATCTGGATAGCCTATAGAAGATTCTGTCGAGTATCGTTCATTTGCTCCTAAGAATTGAATAGTTCCGTCACTTTGTCATGGATTCCATTATCAGAACCTAACCAAACTATCACAAAACAATCCTTGAAGTATATCCTTTCGAATAAAAAAAGAATCATCGAAATCGGTTGGCGTGATCTTGAGTTATTCGTCCATTTGTCGCGCACATGCTTAATGCAAATTTAACACTTATCCGGTTTTCTCATAGATGCGATCATCAGAACTGGATTTAAAAAAATGGGAGCATATGACGAGCACCACCTTTCATTTAAAAAAAATAATCATCAAGATCGGTCCACCCAGTCGGGAGACATCTATCCTTTAATCATCTATCCTTTAATCTTATTGTATTGTGTGTAGAATAAGGTATATATATATCTAGGTTATAAGCTTAAACTTTCTTTCATTAGTTAAAATAAACATTCGGCTTTTATTACGTGAAATATATAAATAAAATTACCTTTTTCCCTCTGAAACAACGCGGTGTTTCCGGCTCTTAATGAAAGCCGAACTCCTTTTAAAGCCAGTTATCGCGGTAATTAATATTTTTATGGAGTCACCCGGACGAAAATTCGACCAAAGCCATATCATATATTTGCTATGATTAATATAACGGCGAGGTGGTCTCGCGTTTGTATGGTAAATTAGGTCGGCTTTATATTTTTTCATAATGCTCGCAATTAATTAGGGAAATACGATAAAAAAGCTGTAATATATGCACTGTTAATGTTTCCAGTACGCACCTATATTTGAGTTTTTGACAACACAAGCTCTAACTGGTGGCTTCGGTCGTGGTAACTACTCTACCAGTAAAAACGTGCCGTGTAGAAGCCATTAAAGATAAACTACCTCTTACCAGGTTATCCCAATCCGATCTTAAATTATTTCCCGTCTTTAATTTCATGATGAATGACAATATTTTGATAGATGGGGAACAAGTGGAAGAGGTGAAAGAGTTTGTATACTTGGGATCTAAATTTACAAAAGATTGAACATGTGAAAGTGATATTGAAAGGAGAGTGAATGCAGGGAATATGGTAAATGGTGCTCTGCTCAGCCAGGTGGTGTCTCAAAGGGCCAGACTGGCTGTGCATGGAGGAGTGTTGGTGCCAACACTTATCTAAGGACGTGAAAGGGAAGAAAAGAAGCATAAAAGTAAAACAGATGCGGTAGAGATGAGAGATGTATGAGTGGATTGAAACTGAGTGCAAAATAAGAATCAATGTGATTAGAGGACGTTGTAATGTAAAAGAAGATGTAGTGACTAAAATTGAGAAAGGTATGCTTAGATGGTTTGAGCATGTAAAGAGAATGAATGAAAGGAGACTGGCAAAAATAATTTATTAGTCAAGAGCGAATGGGAAACTTGGAAGGGGAAGACCAAGGCGAACGTTCCTGGACCATTCAGGACATTTTAAATAAGGAACCGATGGACGTTGGGGGCCAAAGGTGCTGGAGTGGCGACCTCGCACCGGACGGCGCAGTGTAGGCAAACCCCTCACAAGATGCTTGAACTGTCAAATTGTCTTAGATTAGTGGAAGGCTTCAGCCATGGTTAGCGGCCATGTCTTGTTACTACCCTACCAGCAAAGCTGTACCGTCCAAATTACCTCCTACATGGTAATAAATAAAATAATTAATGAGTGTTTCTTCAAACGATGCTTTTTAAGAACTATATTATTCTTTATACTTTATGGAATAGTGTTGTCTTCGAAGGTTGTACTAACCTGGTGGAAGCCTAGGTAGCTCTCAATGCTATGTGTCGCAAAGAACACCTCTCCTTCGCAGGTGAGGATCATCAGGAAACCGTTAAGTGCCTGCAATTACAAAAAAAATACAAATTTAGTAATATCCCAAAGGGTTTTTATAAAAACCCTCTCTGCTATCAGTGAGGAGGCCTGTACTCAGTAGTAGAACATTAAACGGATGCTACTTAACTTACCATGTACTTCTACTAAAATCGTTTAGAGCAGCGCGATGGGTTCAGTTTAAAACTTAGGCCGGCAATACGACGGTCAGGTTTTACTTCCTTTTTAAATTTTAACAACCTTTCATCATCTTCATATTCGGTTCAGGTATTTTCATGAGGGTCAGGAAATTATTTAATATGATTAAAAGTATCATGCCATTTTGGCAGATCCTTCACACCCCAAGTCCTTGGGTTTCCAGTTCCCTAGCTCATACAACGATTTGCAGTAAATTGATACTGACTTGCTCAAACGCGCTGATAATCCGCATTCTTTGGTAAAACACTGGTGGAGTCAATAATATTTTAAGCAATCGCTTGGTAAGACATGTCCAAAAAGCAACATGTACTCTCTGAAGATATTTCGAAGAGCTCTCCACCTAAATGAAGGCCACTGAGAGTGTTTTAGTGGAAACCCATGGAGCACGATATTTTCCCAAAAAGATCGGGTAATGTAGCTTGACTAGGTGGATTGTCGGACTAAAGCTATGGACTCCCTCATTGCTCTAGTGGTCAACTTGGTTGATTAAAGATCGTAAATTCCTGGGTTCAACCCAAAGTCAGGCCAGCTAAAACTGGCATTGGGTTTTCTGATAACAAAACCTCAGTATTTGACCGATTTTGATAAGTTGGCGCTGTGCTCCAACCTCATGGCTCAGAGAACACATTAAGCTTTCTTCTGGACCTAATCTCATTCCCATTGGACTATGAGAGTGAAAGAATAAAGGATGCACGTACTTGCGCATACGCTTATGCACTGTAATATCTTCTGGGCAAGTGGTTAAAAAGGTGTGGAGAGAATGACGGGAACAGACTTGCATAAAAAGTGCAATTTTCCGCTAAGCCGTGAATAGGAGAAGCTTGGCAAACTGTCTGCCGACCTTCAATGGAAAAGAGGCATGTGAAGAAGATATGGGTAATCTCTTCATGAGGTTGGTCACCGTGGTCAAAATTTTGTTATAAGAGGATTATTAACTTAACCATTGGTATGGTTTTAAACGACCACCCAAACCTTGAGATGGTTTGTCCACAGTATGAGGTATAAAGATAATCACGTAGTTAAGTTAACCTTGGCCCTTCCAGATAAGAAGAGAGGAATAGGAAGACCGCTTAACACGTGGTTGACAACCATGGCCAAAGATTTGGGCCGGGCTAATTTATCCTTACAGGCAACCTAAGAGAGGAGCTCTTGTGACATAAAAACGATGAGGCCTGATTTTAAATAATTGGGATAAGGTTTTAGAGGACCTGGTAATTATGTGAATATTGGCTTCAATAGCAAAGGTCCTGGGTTTTATTCTGAGAATAGGTAATTGAGAAAATTATATTTTGTAATTTGTTTGAGTTAGGACTGCAATCGATGATCATGACTAGTTACCACCCTGGTAGCAAATTGCGTTCCAGTACGATGCTGTACAGAAACTATAAGAGGAAAATTACTTCTTACCAGGTAATTACGCCTAAATTTAAGTCTGTATCATCACTTACCATTACGTGTGATTACAGTTAATAACTAACCTGTAAAAAATTACAAGTGTGTAAAGAATTTTCTAGCTTTACCTGTAGGAACATTTCTCCATCCGGCATAACGTGCTCGTAGTGTGTGTGGTCTCTTCGATGCACGTGTAAGTCCTCCTTCTCTTTGTGCATGACCACTGGAAAAGGAGAGAGAGAGATATTTATTTATATAATTTATTTATTTAAATAAAATAATGAAATTATAATATTTTTGCGATAAGAAACGTTCTGTGGTTTTAAAAAAACTTGTACTGTTGAGCGAGAATAATAAAGCTATAAGGTCAATTGGTGTAAGCTATGGGCGCCGCCATAATGGCCTTGGCTGCTCTGACGTTCTGCTTTTAACTTTACCCTACAATACGCCCGGCTGTAATGCGACATACGATACATAGACGGAAAAACCCACGAGAGCCGATTTTTCGCGGTGAAGCGTTACATCACCCAACGTGTCCACTCAATTTCATTCAGTATCGGTTAATTTTAACTTTAAATGGCTCATGTATATGTTACAGGGTCGAAATGTACTTACCATATTGGATATAACTTATAATATGGTATATTAAAGAATTCTGTGCTTTATTTCAAATGCAATAGAGTTTATATTAGCTTGAAATCTTTATCATCCCTCGCAGCATCCTTCAACAAATTGTCTGATGTGATTTGTCGTTATAACCCCGCCCTTTATTGCTATCATAACAATACGAGTATACTGTATGTATTTACTAGTGAATATTATTAATGCGAAAGTGATTCTGTCTGTTATTCACGACAAAACTACTGAACCGATTTAAATGAAATTTGGTACACACACAGTCTGGAGCCTAAGAAAGGACATTTTAAACGTAGACAACGTAGACGCTTACAAAGAGCGAGTTTCCCCATATTCCCACGAAATCCGGATATAGAAGCAAATAACGACCACTTACTGCGAAATCTCCAAAAATATTCAACAGAATGACTTGAAATTCAGCATATACCATCATCTTGAGATGTAGTCTCTCACTAAGAAGGTATTTCCACATATTCCTACGGGTTCCGGATAAAAACGAAACTTACTGAGAGATCTCCTTTACCATTCACCATTTGAATTGACATCCGTCATACATGTTCCTTTCGCGACGTAAACGTGCACTAATAACGGGATAAAGAAATAGGAACAGCTAGTACATGATATTTATAGTATAATATAATGTATTTACGTTATTTCTTTATCTATATATAATAGAAAATCGACTTCGTTATACCATTTATAAAGAGGAAACATCTGTGTTTTTGTAT
Source organism: Elymnias hypermnestra (assembly GCA_015832385.1). NCBI lineage: Eukaryota > Metazoa > Arthropoda > Insecta > Lepidoptera > Nymphalidae > Elymnias > Elymnias hypermnestra. Next base: position 853,252 of record JACTOM010000907.1, read on the forward strand.
GTATGTTTGTAACGTTTCCACACAAAATCTAATGAACCGGTTTCAAAAATGTTTCCATTATTAAAAAGATGAATTTTCACTGAGCGACATAGACTATATGACTTACTTAAAAAAATAGGGATCCCTGTAAAAAATGCATTAATGTAACCCAAGGTGTGAAAAAACTGGTAACATAAGTCATCGCTAGTGCTGGGGAAACTATAGATGATAGAACAAAAAAATGTTCTACGATATTATAGAACGTATTAATATATAAAAAAGTCTACGACACCATATGTCTTACTACTGTAGTTATGCCACTATAACTTTTTTACATTTTAAAAGTTAATAAAACTGCCGCAAATAACCAAACTACACTATTCATACGTCTGTATTAATCTTTATCCAATTATGTTTTTTTAAAGACGGATTCAATACCTGTAAAATACTTTTTAAATGATAGAAATCGGATATTCCATTCAAAAGATATAACGAATTGAAAAATGTCAATCTTAAGAAAATTGCAGCGACCCTTATAACGGCCTGCGACTGGTGAGTTAGCTCTTATTCCAAGGATACCAATGACACCCACCGATATACCTATATTAGTAAGATAAATATTCGTTGTAAAGTTATATCTGTATATTGATTGGATTATGAATATTACTGTGTATCTAATAATCTGTAAGGAAGTAATTAAAAACATTGTAAAAAAAAACTTTTATGTTAACGAAAGTAAATATATAGTCTGACTTAGTAGACTTTCCACTGTCACGCGATCGGTACCTGCACAGGTGAAACCTAGGGGCATTGCTAGTATTAAATATTACAACGGTAATTGAAATATAGAAAAAAAATACCCGAAAAAACACTGTGTTTTTCGAAAATTGTTCTTGAAATCCTTGAGAATACGGAAAAGAAACATGTATTTACATTGCGATGTAGACAATCAATAAGAACTGTTTTTCCGTGGAAATATGGGGAAAGTAGCTTTTTATTTTTATTGCTGACAGATGTAGTGCTTGATTGTAATCTCATCTGATGGTAAGTGATGATACAATCTAAGACAGAAGCGCAGTAATCTGGTAACAGGTCATTTATCTCTTATGGTTAGTAAACAGCATCGTATTGGAAAGTAAATTATTTGCTTGTTGACACATCTTTGCTTGTAAGGTGTACTGCTACTGCTGAAGCCTCATACCAGTACGAACTCAAACTAATCCTAAATTCCTCCTCTCAAAAACGAGTGTCCGCACCAGTTTTATGTTACAATTACCGAGAAATATAATAAATATTTAAGCTCATGCCTACACCACGTGTTGTATTTCACGATGCCAGTTATTGCCCTCTTGTTTGCTTTCGTCGTGGTAGTCGCTTCAACCGATGGACATCCACTGTTGGACATAGGTCTCACGAAAAGATACAAGGCCCGATCTTGTGCCTCTTGGCTCTAGCGGCCACCAGCAACCCTCTTCATGTCGTCGGTCCACCTTGTGGCGGGTCTTCCTATACTGCGCCTTCCGGTGCGAGTTCGCCACTCCTGCACCTTAGGGCCCCAAGGCCCATCGGTCCGTCGGACTATGTGCCCCGCCCATTGTACATTTTGGTTCTGTTTCGGATCTCCTAATTTCTGATTTGATCGCGTAGAGAAACTCCGAGCACAGCCCTCTTCATAGCAGGCTGAGTGACTTTGAGCTTTCGTATGAGGCCCATAGTCAGCGACCACGTTTCCGATCCGTAGGTAAGCACTGGCAACACGCACTGTTCGAAGTCTTCAGGCACTGGGGGATATTGGACGAAAACGTCTTCCGGAACTTCCCGAACACTGCCCAACCGAGTTGTATTCGGCGGTTGACCTCTTTCTTGAAATTGGACCGACCTAGCTGGACTATGTGTCCCAGGTATGTATACTCGTCTACAATTTCGAGTGCTGAGTTCTAAACTATGAGTGGGTGGAGCGGAACATGGTTATTGGACATAACTTTCGTGATATCCATGTTAATTTTTGCGCCTACCAGTTAAGAAACTCTGCTGAGGTCGTCCATCCCAATGCAATTCTCAATGTTTACTTTACCATATCGAAATTAAGTTGATCGTTGCGCCAGATAACTGTTTAATATAACATCCCACTGCTGGGCAAAACTGCTCGCTTATGAAACAGCTTGGTTAGGTCTGTGCTATACAAAACCCTCTCTTTTATAAGTGAGGAGGTCTGTGCCCAGCAGTGGGACCTTATAAGACTGTTAGGTACATTTTTTTCAAGTTAATATGTACTATAACATGTTTTTTCATTTTTGTTTATAAAAAGAAAATACAATGACAGTTAAATACGATAAGACGAAAATCATGTCTAATATCCATGTACCGCCACATCCAATCATCGTTGAGAACTCAGTTCTCGTAATTGTAGATGAGTACACATACCTGGGACATATAGTCCAGCTAGGTAAGTCCAAATTCGAGAAGGAGGTCAACCGCCGAATCCAACTCGGTTGGGCAGCGTTCGGGAAACTACGCCAGATATTTTCGTCCGATAACCCTCAGTGCTTGAAGACCAAAGTCTTCGAACAGTGCGTGTTGCCAGTGATGACCTACGGTTCTGAGACGTGGTCGCTGACTATGGGCCTCATGCGGAAGCTCAGAGTCACTCAGCGTGCGATGGAGAGGGCTATGCTCGGAGTTTCTCTACGCGATCAAATCAGAAATGAGGAGATCCGTAGCAGAACCAAAGTCACCGACATNGCACATAGTCCGAAGGACCGATGGACGTTGGGGGCCGAAGGTGCTGGAGTGGCGACCCCCTACAAGGTGGACCGAAGACATAAAGAGGGTCGCCGGTAGCCGTTGGAGCCAGGCGGCGCAAGATCGGGCCTTGTGGCGGTCATTACGTGAGACCTATGTCCAGTAGTGGACGTCCATCGGTTGAAGCGACTACGAATGACAGTTAGTTGTCAATGTCAAAGAAAAGGATGTCTTTAATTAATTTTTATCGATAACGATAATTATGCGCTAGTACAATTTGTGTATACACATGTTCAGTTAATGTCTTTGAATCATCTTTAATTTATAGAAAACTGATATTTTTTTAACGTAAAAACGGTTGTTTTAATTAAATATAGAATGCAAATGGGACCCTCCTCGGCGACGATATTTATTGTTGCCGAAAAGGGCCGGTAACATGAAAGGAAATTGTAAATTAGTACTTCACCTTGTATTAAATATATTTTATAATAAAAGTTCCTTTTTTTTAAATCTATATATATAAATGTATTTATTATTCATCTTAATGCAATGGGTGATGAACCAAATTATGTGTAAGCTCGTGTATATTTTTCAATCATAAAAACGCAAAATAATAGTTTATTTAACTGACTTTTGTTACATTTTGTTTTAAAAGGTAAAACCTGCAATAATTTTTCATCTTTAGTAGTTTATATTCGTTCAAGTAAAGGAAATAGATCTTGGCTATTAATCTGGGGGTAATTACTCTCGCGGAGATAAAACTTGTATTTCGCGGAGGTAACCATGAGCAGCATGTTTGCCTCAACTAAACTTTTAACTAACGACTGTAAAATCACTCCTAACTTATTTTATTTTTGGTTATTACATATTTATTGATTTAAAACTAGCTTCTAAATGTAGTCTAGAGTAAAAGTTCGCAAAGAGTCCGCATCTAAAAGGTTAAGAACCACTGAAATATCACTACTATGCATAGGTCTCCTTTAACTAATAGGACAAGTTAGGAGCTTCGACCCATAAAGCTATTTTCTTGTGAGTTGGCGGGTTGAACATACCCTAAAATTGTTCCTGAGATATGTAGATATTCTGGGCTTTCTTCAAGGAAAAGAATATTTTAGAATAACAATAAAGTACATTACTTTTATAAAGTTAACTAACCAGGGCTCCATTTCGAAATCTTGAAGTAATGTGAAACGATTATTCATTAATGACAGGTTTTGCGTTTGACTGTAACTAATGATACAGTCTATGATAGTAGCGAGCTGGTTTTCCCTTGGTTTACATTCTTGGTATTCAATTTTATTGGTCTATGAATTTTTGTGTATATTCTTTTGAATAAATATATAAAATTAAAAATACTGTTTCCTAATTTTACATGTCGGGAATTGAGCTCAGGATCAAACGTCACATATCGATATAATCTAAGAATACTTTGTTTCATTGTGAAGTGTATGACTTATGTACTTTTAATAAACTAGCTCTGCTCGCGACTTTGTCTAGCGCAACACTACAATGAGCTAATTTTTACAACTTTTGTAGACGTAAAAATGACGATGTTTACAGTTAGTAAGTAAGTAAGTAAGTAGCAGCCCATTAACGTCCTACTGCTGGGCACAGGCCTCCTCACTCATTGCGGGTTGGCAGGCATAGTACACAAGTGCACTCTCTATTCCTTCACTCTCATAGACCGATGTGACGGAAAATCCGACACAATCGAAAAGAGATCAGGCGCAGCACCGACGGCTTAACGTGGTCTCCGAGGCACGGGGGTTGATCACACCGCCAACTTCCCAACTTCAGGCAAATATTGAGAAAATCGTAACAGAAAACTCAATATTGGTTTTTGAATTGGGACCCGGGACTCGAACCCAGGACCTCATGTCTGTGGCGGAACATGTTAACCACAAGACCAATGAGGCAGTCCTAAACCAATGAGGCTGTCACAGTATTTACAGTTATTACAACTTCTTTGCATTAAAAAGTAGTCTATACCCTTTTTAGGCTCTAGACGATTTGTTTACAGAATTTCATTAAAATCGGTTCAGTTACTTTCGCATTTTGTAATGTTAGCAAAAATTTGTTAGCGCTGGATTGTGATAACATATGATGGTAAATGATGATACAGTCTAAGATGGAATCCCGCAATTTTCTTCTTTACGTGGCAGTCTAGACTCAGACAAATGATAAAATAGTTTCTTTGCCCCATTAAATCACACGCGAATTGATTTAAGATAAATAAACACAAAGAAATGGCAATAAATTAACTTGCTTATCGTGATTTTAATTTTCATTTAGACAAACGTCTACCTTTTTGTAGTGTGTATTCGATTTATAGTTTTTCGCGGTGTGATCAAGATAAGGAGCCGGCAATCGAGTCGATTTATCGATAATGTCCTTCGATACGTCACTAATCGAGCCCAGTGGGCTTTATCACACAATATGATCGTCATTACCGACTATAGAGGAGTGATTTTGTTTTTGCTTTTTTATAGGCAAAGATTTTAAATATTTTTAGCTTTTTGATTTAAAATTTCTTTACCCACGCTTGTACTTGGGGTGTAAGCTGGTGAATGCGAGATGAGAGCGTTACGAAAAGTGTTAACGGGTGAGACGAACGAACAGCTAATATATTATGCAGTAAAGCTTCTATAGATACGTTTAACTTGGGAAGTAAGCTGGTTAATGCGTGACGAGAGAGTTACGAAAAGTTTGATTGGGGGAGGCGAACGGATGGCGTACATATCATGAAGTAATATTTCTTTACCTATGCTTGATTTGATCGGACGAGGCAAACGGATGGAGAACATATTTTGAAGTAAAACATCTTTCTTTAAGTCGGTGAGTATGGTGGTGAATGCGTTACGAAAAGCGTGATCAGGTAAGGCGAAAGAACAGAGAAAATATTTTGAAGTAAAACTTATTTACAAACGTGTGACTTGTGGGGATAGCTGGTGAATGCATGAGGCGAACATAATTAATTCAACTGAAAACTAAACTTCACTGAAACATCACCTGATGGTAAGTGATGATACAATCTAATGTAAGAGCACTTTCACCTAGTAAGAGGTAATTAATATACCTCTTATAGTTTCTAAACAGCTTTGTACTTGGTCGGGTGGTAACTAGCCACGACCGAAGCTTCCCAAGAGGCCAAAAGTCTGACAAATTGTAAATACAATTTAGTGAACCCTTCCGCTGCCATCTTAGACTGTCTTCATTTACCATTAATAGTACAGTGTCCTCGATTTATATTCTTAAAACACAGAAATTTTTTAAACCTTTGTATCTAAACACTGTGCCCAAAACCACGTACATTAGAAAGGCGATAAAGCGAAGATGATAAGTGATGACTTACCATCAGGTGAGCCATTAATTGTAACATTACACCAGCAAGATTTTACTTAGAAAATCGTATCAGCTAACGAATACAATCCACTAAATTTGTTCAGCTGGATTTCGTATCTGCGAATAGTAAAGTATAATAATCGGCATTCTCGATAGCGCAGTGGTGTGAGTGTCTTGACTAGCAGAGGCCCCGGGTTCTGAGTCTGAGTCTGGACTAGTGGGAGGCTTCGGCTGTGCCCATTTATCTTCCTACCAGCACAGATACGGAGCTGTGTAGAAACCATGAGAGGTTGATTACCTTTTACCAGACTCACGCGCTTCCATCTTAGTATCGCACATCAGATTTTCCAACTGTTGGCTGTGAGCCGTCGACCAGCTGTCACAAGTGTGGTGCCTCCTTAGACACAGCCCACCACACGGTGGCAGTGTTATAGGAGTAATATCAGTGAGCTGTCCTGTCTTTTTGCGTGACTGTCGTCTCACTTAAGGAGGCACTGCAAAAGGAGAGGGTGAATGCCGCCGAAACCTCCAGCCCCTACCAAAGGGTGCAGGAAACAGGAGGCGGAGGTTCATACAACTCCTCCCCCTGCAGAATATCTGTGAGCCGACTACGATCGAGGGGCCAGAGAGGAATGCCTCAACGAACCTCTGGCTCCTTACTCATGGTTGATGGCGGTTCCGCTGGGTTTAATGGGTATTGTGAGTTCGTACCCTCGCGGATCCACACTCCCAATCCCACAGTCGGGGTGCGTAAATGCATTAATGTCCCAGCGATAAAAAAAAGCAATAAATCTTTCTTCAAGAGAGCGTAAATGTTGCCATTTTTCTTTTGCAAAGGCGAAATGATTTAACACTAAATATAGAGTATAATAATTAGGTATTCATGCTTTATTAGGTATTATAGGCTACTTTGCTTCCATACGGAATGATCTGGTGTCCATAAATTAACGGGAAATAACGGGAACGGGATTTTTTTTATAAGAAACCAACATTTTTAGGCAATGCTGCATTTGTTGTATAGAAACTTGTTCAGGTTATATAACATTCAATGTTTTTATATAATTTTAATTGTATAAAACGTTTTAATTTACATATTTAAGTATTTCATGTGTAACTAAGTAAAGAATTATACACGTACGCACATATACGTAAATTATTTGCTACGGTGTTATACGAAGTTCCACTTCAAACTGAATATGACTAAAGCATCACGATTGTCCAAGTGAACTCAGATCTCGTCAACTAAGGGGATAGGAGGGGGGGGGGGAGGGGGGCTATGCATCTTTCCCCCTTTCTCTTTGGTTGACATGACGTTATTAAAATGATACCATAGTACTGGCTCTTTCTTTTAAAGTTATATTTTGTATTATCTATTTCGCTTCTCTGTAACTGCCGTAACACAATATGGGTAGAGATAAGACCAGGCAATAAAAAAAACAAAAAAAAAATCAGTTACAAACTGACCGTTAGTAACTAATGTGTCGCGTCGAAGTTCGTTAAGATTTTTTGTGGTATTTAATAAACTGTGAGTGTTTATTAGTACTTAATAGTGTTTTTGATGATATAGGTGATGTGAATAACAATGAAAACCTTTGAGGTAAGTTTTAATTTATAAGATATGAGCCTATAAAATCAAGACTGACTTTTTTCACTATCTCGATGTTTACCATAACATCACGCTACACCAGTGTCTTAATTTAATAAACAAAAGATAACATTGTATAGTTTTAATATTAGCAAACATAAAAATCATAACATTTGGTAGTCTTTCATGAAAATTTAAGTTCGAAGAGCCACTTTAGCGTCATGCCACCCGCGGGGCAATCGACGCAAAAACACCTGTGCGCGGACAGATTACTGGGTTAAAAAAAACGCAGCTGGACAGTCAAACGGTTATACGTTATAAAAATAGTAAGCAATTACCCTCACCTCGCTGTTGCAATATGTGCAGGATTTGATTCCTGGCAAGGTAAAGTTTCTCTAAAGACAGAACTCTTTTCTGTAATCCATATAGTATAACAGTAAAGATGTGCAAAGCAAAAATGCTGTGTAGAAACCAAGACAGCTATCTGTAACCAGGTTAGCACGATTTCATCTTAAACTGTATCATCACTTAGATTCATGTGAGATTACATTCAAACACTCATCTATCAGCAATAAAAATAAATGTATTTCGTATTATTAACCTTACCATGTTGAAGTTTTCACTTCTATATAAGGTCTTAAACATAACACCAAGTTTTTTTCGCTCAATTCCCTTATCAAAGTTCCCACGGGAATAGGATATTTTCGCATTTTGCAAGCATTTAATAAAAATTGAATAAGAAATTGAATAATGTGTTTCAGTGTGAGGTTGTATTACTAATTTCTTTTGTTAACTAAGGTAATATAAAACTGAGGAAATAATGAAATCCTTCATAGTTTGATAGTTGGCTTAAATATTATACTTTTAGACCCAGATACTTTATCTGGGTCTTCAATTCGACAACCGTATCTGACAATGTTAATACTGCCCCTCGTGGAGGACCCCTACGAGTTCCGTGGAAGAGTAAGGCATTCGTATTGGTGGTGGACACTTCCAAATGAAAAATGCGTGGAATGTGTCAGTAGTGTTTATAACAAAGTGAAGTGTTTGTTAATTTTGACTTTACAATATATTAGCATAATTTAAATCATGTATTTTATCTATTAAGTGTAAATATCAGATAAATACTTTGCATACAAGCTAGATATTCAAATGGTGATTAAGGCTATATTATGCATATACAGCCTTTATTTAATTAATACACAGATCACACATTATAAAATAACTTGTTATTGATGTTTCTTGTCCTTTATCTTTCTTGTTGACTTATCTAAACTAATATTATAAAGAGGAGACCTATGAGTTTTGGTATGAATGTTTGTTGCGAAGTCACACAAAAACTACTGAATCGATTTTAAAAATTTTAACACCATTAGAAAGCTGAATTTTACTGAATGACACAGACTTTACTACTTTTTTAAAAAAATAGGGTTCCCTAATTATAATGCGTTAATTTAAACCAAGGTGTGAAAAAAATTGTAACAATAAATCTGTTATCGCGTGGGCTATAGAAACTATTGATGATAGAACAAAAAAATATTCTACAATATTAAAGAACGTAGTAATATCTACAAAAAAGGCCAGGATACCATATATCCAACTACTGTAGTTATGACACTATAACTACTTTTTACATTTTAAAAGTTAATTAAAGCACCGACAATAATCAAACCATATTATTCGTAGCTCTGTATTAATTCTTATCTTATTATCAAAAACAGTTTTAATACCTGTAAAATACTTTTTAAATTATTAAAATCGGCCATTCCATTCAAAAGATATAACGAATTTAAAAATTGTTATGTTAAGTGTAACATTTTATTTACATGTCATCGACAGAAAAGACTTTATGTATTCCAGACAGACTGTTTTTATCCGTTATCACAGTTCTTCTGGAATATTCAGTACACATATTTGTATATCTGTAATTAAAAAGTAAGTGAAATAAAACTTTTATTTCAACAATAATAAATCTATAGTCTGTCTTAGCAAACTTTCCATTGGTACATTAATAAAATGAAATATACATTTATATAGGTATATATATTTAGGGAAAGTGTTTATTCATAGTTGGAATTGAATAAATAATTAATAAACAAATGTTAGCGTTTGTTAGCGTGCATTTACAATTCACAGATTTGTCCTTGAAAATGTAATCGGGACGTGCGACTCCTACATGTCAATGCTTTCACAGAGTCCAAGAATCATTTACATAGCATCGAATAATTAACAAACAAAAACAAACAACAATTAACGATTATATTTACAATTGTTCGCGGTAAGTCACGGTCTCTGCCTGTATTGATGGGTAATTAAATACAAAATGACGGATTACACGCCACGCTAAAGACTTTTTTGTATATACATTTGACGAGATACAGAGACCTATTTCTATAATTTGAATTTGCCTATAAAAATATACGATAAAAGTGTTTGGACTTGATTCCAGTTGCTCACAGAATCAATATATTACACACTAGCGGCCCGTCCCGGCTTCGCACGGGTAGACATAAATAGGTACAGATATTTAAGTTATAAGCATGATAATTAAAACGATCATGAATTGACAAATATTATGTAAAAGTGCGATTCCTAATACTAAAGCTAAGTAGCTCTGAAAAGAACTTTTTAAGTGAAGCATAAAAATTTGTTAAAAAAAACTCGAAACATTCAATGTCGCTTGCGTTCACTGCGTAAGGTAACCTAGTTCATATTGGTGCACCCCCTTCTCCCGCACTGCCCCTCTCTCGTCGAGTTAGTTACTCGATGCGCTGCGTGGCGGCCGCCGCCGGCATGTATTTTTATTTTAATTTCATGATATCTTTTGAATGGAATATCCGATTTCAATAATTCAAAAAGTAATCATCAGGTATTGAGACAGTCTTGAATATCAAATTATTTATTTGGATAAAAATTTATAAATGGCATGGATAACACGATCTGAGTTTGATCGCTATTTCTATGAATTTGTTAAATGTAATAAAGTGGTTATAGTAACGTAACTATAATGGTTAGACATATGGTCTTGTGAAGTTTTTTGTAGATATTGATATATTCTGTAATATTATCGAACATTTTTTTAACCTATCATTAATACTCTTCGCAGCGTATGCGATGAAAGACATTTTATGGCTAATTTTTTACACCTTCGGTTGGTTTTAAAAGGAATTTCTAAAGATTTCTATAGTAATCTAATACTAAATATAGCCTATGTTACTCAGTGATAATGTAGCTTTCTAAGGAAAAAAGCATTATTAAAATCGGTCCAGTACTTTTGAGTTTATTCGTTACATACAAAAATGCAAATCTTTCCTCTTTATAATATTAGTGTAGGTTGTAACATACAAAAGTATATTAAAAGGAGTAACCATTGAGTTTCTTGGCGGTTTGTTATCAGTGGAATTGGCTTTCCTAACAGGTAATAAATAGATTTCTTATTAATGAAAAGGACATTTTAAAGGAGTTTTGTGAGCTTAGTTCAATAAAATAATGTTTAGATAAATATATTTGGTTTTAAATTGATATTCATATTTAAGGTTATTTAGATTTAGACCATTGATGTTTTACAAGAGTTTTGTGAGATTAGTTGAATAAAAATGTTCATGTATATATTTGGATTTAGATTTAGAGTTAGATTGAGATTCATATTTAAAGTTGTATTTAGATTTAGACCATTGACGTTTTACAAGAACTTTGTGAAATTAATTGAATAAAAAATTAACTGCCTCATTGGTCAAGTGGTTAGCATGTTCGACTACAGACATGAGATCCTGGGTTCGAGTCCTGGGTCGGGCCAATTGAAAAATCAATATTTAGTTTTCTATTAAGAGTTTCTCAATATTTGCCCGAAGTTGGGAAGCTGGGGGTGTGATCCACCCCCGTGCCTCGGAGAGCACGTTAAGCCGTCGGTCCTGCGCCTGATCTCTCGCCGATCGTGTCGGATTCCCGTCACATCGGACTTTGAGAGTGAAGGAATAGAGAGTGCACTTGTCGGGTACTATGCGTGCCAATCCGCAGTGGAGCAGCGTGGTGGGTCTATGCACTACAAAACCCTCGCTCCTCGGAGTGATGAGGCCTGTGCCCAGTAGTGGGACGTTAATGGACTGTCACTTACTATATATTTGGATTTGGATTTAAAGTAAGATTGAGATTGAGATTAAGATTGATATTTGAATTGATAATTAGATTTAGACCATTCACATTTTAAAAAGAGTTTTGTGAGCTTAGTTGAATAAAAAACGTTTAGATGTGGATTTAGATCGAGATTGAGAATGACATTTAAATTTATGTTTACATTTCGATGTAAAGTCAGATTTGGATTTGTATTTGTATTACTAATGCCGTTAATTATTGAGAAACTATCTCCTAAATATTAAAAATACGTAGGGAAAAGTTTATGGATTGAAATTAAGTTGAACACTCACATTTCGTTGGCTGTGTCCCTCCTGGATAAGTGCCACAGCTGGGGCTGCGACTTCAGGCGAAGTATCCATTGATTTTTGATAGAACCTTACCTTAATGGTAAGAATAAGTAGTTTGTTGCAAAACCAATGAGAAAAATCACACTTTCAAGAATTAGATCCGAGTAAACCAATAAAATCAAGTTTTTTTTAGTATTCGATTGTTTGTTAACAACCAACAGGCTGCAAATTGTCTTTTGTTTCTTTAAATTCTGTGTTCGAAATTCAAAAAAAGACTATTGAATGAAATTATGAATGTGCCAGGTTCAAAACTGCATAAAAACTTTTTGCTCGACCTAATATAAAATTTTAGCTAGGACCAAACGANTTAACAACCAACAGGCTGCAAATTGTCTTTTGTTTCTTTAAATTCTGTGTTCGAAATTCAAAAAAAGACTATTGAATGAAATTATGAATGTGCCAGGTTCAAAACTGCATAAAAACTTTTTGCTCGACCTGATATCAAATTTTAGCTAGGACCAAACGAAGCTGAAAATGCAAGGTGGGCCAATAGATGTGTCCGGAAGTATATATCTTTAAATAATGGTCAATAACAGAATCTGAAATGATTAAAAATTCTTTATTGAGATGTTTTTCATTAATGTATATGTAACGTATAGGTAATATATTTTGCATTATCTTTAAGAACAGTCCCAGAGGATTTCGAAAAATTCGTTAAACAGAGATATTCGTTATGTAGAGGTTTGTAACAATGTTACAATATACTTGTTAATATTATAAACTAGCTGTACACGCGAATATGTCCGCGTGGCAGTGGACAGCCTTTTTAAAAATTGAGGATAATTATTTTAAAAATAAGACTCATACGGTTCACTAGTTTTGTAATGAAGGTGACACAGACAATTACTTTCTAAGAAATAAGTTTTCTGTTGTTTATATGTCCTTTCTCATGCTGTAAACTATCTGTATACGAAATTTCATTTATATCGGTTCAGTATTTTTGTCGTGAAAGCGCGACAGACAGAATTACTTTCGCATTTATAATATTTGTAATTCTTTCATCAATTACGACGTCTCACATCTGCTTTTCATATTGCGTGACAGCCGCATTTTTTAACTTAAAATTAACCGTATAAGGTTTGAAGTTTTCACTAATAAGTAGTGAAAAAAAAATTCAACCATCAAAACTAACCTTTGAGTTAACCATAGCACTTTTTAACAATCTTAACGTAGTTCAACTTTATAGTTTGTTATCACGAACACCTTGTTCGCGGCCACCGGGCAAGTTGCTAATTATTTCATACTTTTCAACTTTTTTCACTGTTACCAATGTACTGATGTAGTAATACTGTAATGAAGTCTTGATTGTCTATTGGTAAGAAACATTAATTAATGTTAAAAGAGTCACGCGATCGAATCCCGGGGCAGGTACATCAAAATCTTTTGTTTCCAAACTTACGCGTTTCATTTCATTCATTTTTGAAAACTTTACTTAATAGCTGATAGATAAAACCATAACTGTAATCTCATGTTGTGATGAGTGAAAGGATAGTATCATTTTAATAAGCAATTTACATCTAAATGCCTTTTAAATTGTATTGTTCCGTAATGCAACTAGACGGATTTGCTTGCACACTTTGCAGGAACCAGCTTCGATAGCTAATCCTTTGTTCACCATGACGAATGACTATTAGAAGGCAATGGTGGCTATTTACCACTCTGAGGTGGTACCAATATATTAATTATAAAAATCTAAGTCAGAAATTAAAACCGAAACCAAAACCTAAATCTTAATCCAAATCTAAATCTCAATATTAATATCAATCTCAATCTCAACCTCAATCTAAATCTAAATCTCAATCTAAATCTTGATTTAAATCTAATCTTCGAAGTCACAAGAGGTAAAAGACATTCTCAAATATATTTAAAGCAAAATACAGATTTCTGTATATAAAATGTGAAAGAAAATAATTACAGAGCCTTTTTTAATCTGAAAGTATTAGAAAAGGCGCTAAATACTTTATTGCACACCAAAACAAACCTAATTGAAAGGAAAACTTATATAATAGAATAAAACAAAAAGAAAGAAGAAGAGCATTAGAATCTTTGTGTTAGAGAAATTTATAGAAGTAAATAAATACATATCAACTATGGGCAAATACAAATACATAAAAGATAGGCAAATGTATTAACAGATACATATAATGCGAGTGACACAATAAATAATAGGAGTGCAATAGTCTTTTAAAATTGTGAAAAGAGAGTCTTTTATAAATATTATTATAAAGCAGATAAATATTTAATAACGCTTGACCCATAAGTCTACAACAACCCCGAAAACAAAACAGCACACCTAATAAAACAGAATCAATTAAAAACGTACCCACATCTGTTGCAACCGTTTTACAATATGGCACACGTCATGGTATATCACCACCCCTTGGCCAGCGGTGCGGGAAGGAATTCCGCAGTATGTTTTTTTATTTCATCATTATTATCACTTCGTTTTAAATTTATTATTTAATGTGTGTAATACAGTGTAAATTTAAACAGCAATACTTAATACAAAACATTAGATATCGTGTAAATTCTATATAGCGACAATAAAGGGAGAAGTTCTCAGTTTAATATGAGCTGTAATGTAAAGTCTATATAGCGACAATAAAGGGAGAAGTTCCCAGTATAATAAGAGCTATAATGTAAAGTCTATATAGCGACAATAAACCGAGTTATTCTTAGTTTAATATGAGCTATGATTTAAAGTCTGTATAGCGACAATAAACCGAGATATTCTCAGTCTAACATGAGCTATAATGTAAAGTCTATATAGCGACAATAAACCGAGTTATTCTTAGTTTAATATGAGCTATGATTTAAAGTCTGTATAGCGACAATAAACCGAGATATTCTCAGTCTAACATGAGCTATAATGTAAAGTCTATATAGCGACAATAAACCGAGTTATTCTTAGTTTAATATGAGCTATGATTTAAAGTCTGTATAGCGACAATAAACCGAGATATTCTCAGTCTAACATGAGCTATAATGTAAAGTCTATATAGCGACAATAAACCGAGTTATTCTTAGTTTAATATGAGCTATGATATAAAGTCTGTATAGCGACAATAAACCGAGATATTCTCAGTCTAACATGAGCTATAATGTAAAGTCTATATAGCGACAATAAACCGAGTTATTCTTAGTTTAATATGAGCTATGATATAAAGTCTGTATAGCGACAATAAACCGAGATATTCTCAGTCTAACATGAGCTATAATGTAAAGTCTATATAGCGACAATAAACCGAGTTATTCTTAGTTTAATATGAGCTATGATATAAAGTCTGTATAGCGACAATAAACCGAGATATTCTCAGTCTAACATGAGCTATAATGTAAAGTCTATATAGCGACAATAAACCGAGTTATTCTTAGTTTAATATGAGCTATGATATAAAGTCTGTATAGCGACAATAAACCGAGATATTCTCAGTTTAACATGAGCTATAATGTAAAGTCTATATAGCGACGATAAAGGGAGAAGTTCTCAGTGTAATATGAGCTGTAATATAAAGTCTATTTAGCGACAATAAACCGAGAAGTTCTCAGTTTAATATGAGCTATAATGTAAAGTCTATATAGCGACGATAAAGGGAGAAGTTCTCAGTGTAATATGAGCTGTAATAAAAAGTCTATTTAACGACAATAAACCGAGAAGTTCTCAGTTTAATATGAGCTATAATGTAAAGTCTATATAGCGAAAATAAACCGAGATATTCTCAGTTTAATATGACCTATAATGAAAAGTCTATATAGCGACAATAAACCGAGTTATTCTCATTTTAATATGAGCTAAAATGTAAAGTCTATATAGCGACAATAAAGGGAGATATTCTCATTTTAATATGAGCTATAATGTAAAGTCGATAGAGCGACAATAAAGGGAGCAGTTCTCAGTTTAATATGAGCTATAATGTAAAGTCTATTTAGCGACAATAAACCGAGAAGTACTCAGTTTAATATGAGCTGTAATGTAAAGTCTATATAGCGACAATAAAAGGAGAAGTTCTCAGTATAATATGACCTATAATGTAAACTCTATTTAGCGACAATAAACCGAGATGTTCTCAGTTAAATATGAGCTGTAATGTAAAGTCTATATAGCGACAATAAAGGGAGAAGTTTTCAGTATAATATGAGCTGTAATGTAAAGTCTATATAGCGACAATAAAGGGAGAAGTTCCCAGTATAATATGACCTATAATGTAAACTCTATTTAGCGACAATAAACCGAGATGTTCTCAGTTAAATATGAGCTGTAATGTAAAGTCTATATAGCGACAATAAAGGGAGAAGTTTTCAGTATAATATGAGCTGTAATGT
Organism: Elymnias hypermnestra; assembly: GCA_015832385.1. Classification (NCBI taxonomy): domain Eukaryota; kingdom Metazoa; phylum Arthropoda; class Insecta; order Lepidoptera; family Nymphalidae; genus Elymnias; species Elymnias hypermnestra. The sequence continues at coordinate 869,704 of JACTOM010000907.1, forward strand.
AAAGTCTATATAGCGACAATAAAGGGAGAAGTTCCCAGTATAATAAGAGCTATAATGTAAAGTCTATATAGCGACAATAAACCGAGTTATTCTTAGTTTAATATGAGCTATGATTTAAAGTCTGTATAGCGACAATAAACCGAGATATTCTCAGTCTAACATGAGCTATAATGAGCTATAATGTAAATAAAGGGAAAATTCTCAGAATAGTGTTCGCTATATTTTAAAGTGTATATGGCGGAACTAATAAGCCACCAACAATAAGATAAGTAATAGTGAGCCACGACCGAAGCCTCCCAATAGTCTATTGCTAGACAAATTAAAATTACGTATTATATTTTTGGTTAAAAGAACTAATAAATTCATTTCAGCAGTCTAGGCTTACAACTTGTCTGTGCTGTTTTTAATCTATGCCTGCACGCGACACTGTTAAGGTTGTCAACTGTTGTAAATCTTTTATTGTTTTCCTTAATTTATTATATCTAGCAGTTCCCCGCGTAGTTCTTGATTCCGTTACTTGTGCAAGTTGTGCAAGGAAACACGTTCTTAGTAAGAGACTACGTCGAGAGAGTATAATATATATATGTATGCCAAATTTCAAGTCAATCTGGTGAATATTTTTGAAGATCTCGCAGTAAATGGTGTTTCTTCTTTTATCAGAGATTTAAATAAATTATTCGTAATAATTTTCGAAACTTTTAATGACAATTAAATTAAAATGAAGACCTAATGACTAAACTTAAGAAAGGAGACTGACAAAAAGAATTTATGAGTCAAGAGTGAATGCGAAAGTTGGAAGGGGATACCAAGGGGAACGTTCCTGGACCAAATCCAGGACATTTTAAATAAGGGCCAGGTCATGAGCACTCTAAACCGACTAACTTGTATGGAAGGCTTAATGTGAATGAAAGCAGCGTAGGAGACATGCAAGGATCGTGGCAAGTGCAAGGACGTTGTCTCTGCTTACCCTGAATGAGGCCTGATGGGAATCTCGGAAATCTAAAGATTTACATTTGTATAAATATAATCAAGGTTTGAAAGTTAGTTTGCCAAAGAAGTTTCACTTTCGCTTTTTTCCGTCTCATCACCAAAGGTGTCATTAGTCCTATCGTCTATCTTCGTTTTCGGAAGCGGTCTCCAAACACCTTGGTTACATATAAATGCATTTTTGTACTATTTTGTCATCCTTATAGTTTGGCCCGCGTGATGTCAACATCGGTTTAACGCTGACCGCGCTCACACAAAGGCTTTCCACTAATTATACGCAGGGTCGCTTCGGCCCTTCGTTTCGGCGGCGATAAGAAAACTTGAAGGATTTTTTTTGACAACTTATTTGTATTAGAATAACTAACAATACGCATTTTCACGGAAATATAATTGCCTTATGAGGTTATCTAATAGCTAGAAATAAATAACGCTATCGGAATCGTGACAAAAAAGAAGTGATTTCATTAAAGTGAAACTTTCTGTTGTATATGCAAAGAACAATTATTAAAGAACACAATTTATTCTATTTTATAGTGTAAGTAAAAGAAGAAACGTATTCTTCAGTATTCTACTTGCTGCTGATATAGATGCAATATTTGTGCTGCACAAAAGGGCCGTTCGTTCGATTTACAATATGGGTCAAAGAGGTACATATATTAGAAAACTTGTTGTACGTACACGAAAATATTGACACTTTTAATAAAAATAGTGAATTCTGTACTAAAATTGGGAGTCCCACAGGGTACCATATTGGGACCATTTCTGTTCCTCATTTATATTAATGACCTTCTTCACTTTGTTAAGGTGATCATGACATTGTTCTGTTTGCTGATGATACTTCGCTATTGTTTAAGATTATGAGACGCTATACAAATTATGACGATGTAAAAACTCTTTCAATAAAGTACAATGGTTAGACGCTAATGATTGATGATGTACAACAGCATGTAAACAAAATGTACTACCTACGTGGTAAAGTATTTGAATTGATTTTAAATATATTAAATGATTTAACTTTCGGGATTTTGATAAAGAAAAGATAAATTTAAATAGCAATGTTTTGCAAACTATATTTTTAGAATATTTGATTTCTATAAATTGAACAGAACTTCAACTTCAATTACATTTTTATCTACAATCTTATTTAGCTTTAAATCTTTTTAAAATACATTATCCATTAACTAGGTGGAAATATCAGATACAATAACAACATCGATAGATCCGAATGCTGTCTAAGATGATATTTATTATAGCTCAAACACCGACAATAAATTTTATTAAAACATATTCCTAAGTTATAGCCGCTTAGTAATGCCTCATTTTGTTCTACAACTCATAATCCTATTACACATGTAAGTATGAAATACAACCGATTAACATATCGAATTACTATGAGGACGTAAATCGGTTCGCTGTGTGAACCACTAATTTCTAAGGTAAACAAATCGGGGAAAAAGATTCCCAATAACTTCCATATATCACTGGGTAAAGGATGTCTCAATACAGGCATTTTGTTAGCATGACAGAGAAAGGGATAGCTGCATCTGTTTATATATAGATGCGAGTGGGACGGAGATATTTTCTCGTTTCGTATTAATTAAGGAGCGGGTAGGGAATAAATCATGGCCTGTCGGCGCTCCCTGTGGGAATCCTCGAGAGTTATAGGGACCTTTATTCTAAATTTACAATTACAATTTTGTAAGTGTTCGGAATGTAAGAATTGGTCTCTTGGGTGTTGATTTTTATTTATTGGATTTATTGTAAATATTTATTTAGGTGTGCCCGTTGGCGAGTTTAGGGTTATAGGTCATTGAACCATTGCTTTATACGCGTCTTTTACAAATCAAAATATTCTTTATTCAAGTAGGCTCAAAAGGCATTTTTGAATCGTCAGTAGTCTATACGTTGGTGACAAATCTACCACCGGTTCGTAAAGTTGATTCCGCTGAGAAGAAACCGGCAAGAAAGTCAACGGTTACTCCTTTAAATATAGTTTTTGTACGTTACAATGTGTTTGGCTTTCATGTGCAACTGGAATCAAGTCAAAAAATCTTTGTCGCTTAAATAATCTTCAACATTATAATATGCCTTTTGTAATAGGACATTCTTAACATACTTCTTAAAACTATGTGGAGGCAAACCCAGAAGTGATTCAGGTATCTTATTAAAGATGCGGATGCTCAACCCGACAAATGACTTCTGATTACACATGTACATTATCTACAGTCTTCACCTGTATTATAAAACGATCTTCTTCGCGGTATCTTTTCACGATAAACTTAGAAACTACTTAATGGATTTGTTTGAGATTTTCACCAATTCTTCTTCTTAATCGTACACTCCTGATCGTCGTGGTCATGGATGTTCATGTGTTGTTGGCAGCTTTTGGAAGAATCCTTGACCTCTCTCTATTTTCACCAATAGATAAGGCGATTCACGAGGAAGGTTTAAGTTTATAATTTAAAAAAGTATTGAATGAAATATAATGTCTGATAAGGTAGTACAATTTATTTATGACTAGCACTAGCTCTTGGTTTCACCCATTTAGATACCGATCACGTGGCAGTGGAAAGTCTACTAAGTCGGGCTACAGATTTATATTTGTTAACATAAAAGTTTTATTTCATTTAGTATTTAATTATTTCCTTTCGCTTTATCCTCATTGGTCTAGTGGTTAGCATGTTCGACTATAGACATGAGGTTCTGAGTTCGAGTTCCGGATCAGGCCAATTCAAAAATGGATATTGAGTTTTCTATTAAGATTTTCTCAATATTTGCCCAAAGTTAGGAAGTTGGCGGTGAGATCCACCCCCGTGCCTTGGAGAGCACTTTGAGCCATCGGTCCTGCGCCCGATCTCTCTCCGGTAGTGTCGGATTACCGTCACATCGGGCTATGAGAGTAAAGGAATAGAGAGTGCAGTTGTGTACTATGCCTGCCAAACCGCAGTGGAGCAGCGTGGTGGGTCTATGCTCTAAAAACCGTCTCTCATTTGATGCCCAGCAGTGGGACGTTAATGGGCTGCTACTAACTTTTACTTTATCCAGGTATTGAGAAATTCATAATTTCAAGGAAGGAATTTTGAAATTGGTCCAGTAAATATCTGGCGGGGCTATAGTGGAGGCAATCCGTCCTCATCTAGAGGAGTGGCTATGTAGGAGACATGGATCGCTCTCTTACAGGTGCAGGTGCTTACCGGCCACAGTTGCTTTGGTAAATACCTGCACCAAATTGTTAGGCGTGAAGAAGCACTCGCCTGCCAACAGTGTGGTACTCCAGTCGATACGACGTACCACACGGTAGCAGTATTCCCGGCTTGGTAAGTGGAACGACAGCTTTTGGTGCCAATGACGGATGGGGATTTCTCGGTGGCGAACATCATAAAGTGTATGCTCGCCAGCAATACTAACTGGAGGGCAATTGCCGTCTTCTGTGAGTCGATCATTTTGCAGAAGGTGATACTAAGCAGGGAAAGGGAGAACGCCGCGGATCCCTCTTCTCGCCGACGAAGAAGGCCTGGAAGACGGGGGCGGGGTTATCCCGCCTCCTTCCTTTATTTTAAATTTAACACTGTTGTGAAGGCAAACGAATCCGGGGTGCCAGAGTGGAATGTTTTCTCTGAGCCTCTGGCCCCTCACTAAAGGATCAAGAGGGTTTCGCTGGGTTTTAGTGGGTATTCTGGTTTTGTCTTGTGAGTCTCACACTCCCACCCGATGACTGTTCGGTTGGGATGCGTAAATGCATTTCCCAGCGTAAAAAAAAATAAAAAGTAATTTTTAGCTTGATAAAAATAAAAACAGTATAGGTATATCGGAGGGTATCATCATTGGTATCCTTGGGATATGAGATAACTCATCAGTCGCAGGTCCAGTTATAAGGTTCACTGCAATTTTCTATGGCAGAGGACATGTAATTTTTTAAAAAGTGATTTGTAACTCAAATGGTCCCATATTGCAGACGGCCCTGATGCATTTCTTTTATAGTCTGAATGCCTTATTAATTTCAATAGGTTGTAAAGTAACTCTCATCTTCTTAATTCCACCCCTCATTTTTTTATCGCGATAAGAAGTTGCGCGGATCAACTAGTATATATTGTATATCGTTATCAAGCTCCCCACGACGCGACACTCCACTATCAAATGGCCAATCGCGATTAGCTCTTGACGTTTCGTTTCACGCAACTGACGTGACAGTTGGCGGGAATAGATAATCTGTTTTGACATACTGGACGTAGTTTTAATTACTTTTTTCAATTAATAAGCAAAGGTGTACGTTGAATGATTTATCTTTACATAGTTTAATATAAAGTCGCTTTCGCTAGCAGTTCGCTTAGATCACTGGCTCTAAAGGCTCCCCGACACTGCCATAGACAAAGGATCAAGGCACTTTCTGACAGCCTGATCAGCCCGTGGAGGGAGGACCTCGAGTTTCCGATAGCGGGCATTTACACGGTCGCAGCAATCCGGCCGCAACTGCATAGATAGCTCAACAGGAAGCACGGATCACTGTCCTTCAGGTTGGTGCAGGAGCTTATCGGGCACGGGTGCTTTGGCAAATACATACAAATCATCACGCCTCACTCTTCCACTTGCCACGGACCTTGCTTATCTCGCTTCTTTCATTTTCATTAAACCTTTCATACAGGTTCATCGGTTTAAAGTTCTCTTGACTTGGCCCTTACTTAAAATGTCCTGGATTTGATCCAGGAACGTTCACCTTGGTCTTCCCCTTCCAACTTTTGCATTCACTTTTGACTCATAAATCCTTTTTGTCAGTTTCCTTTCATTCATTCTCTCTACATGCCTAAACCATTTGAGCATGCCTTTGTCAATTTTAGTCACTACACCTTCTTTAGTCATTATACCACAACGTTCTTTTATCACACTATTTCTTACTTTGTCACTCAGTTTCAATCCACTCATACTTCTCAGCGCTGTCATATTTACCGCATTTATTTTACTTTTATGCTTCTTCTGTCATACCCAACTTTCAGTGCCATACATAAGCGTTGGCACCAACACTCTTCCATGCACATCCAGTCTGGTCTTTAGAGACTCCATATGGCTATTCACAAAGGCGTGCAGAGCAGCATTTACAATATTCACTGCATTCACTGTTCTTTCAATATCTATATTTTGTAAATTTAGATCACAAGTACACAAATTCTTTTACATCTTCCACTTGTTCCGTATCTATCAAATATTTCAATTCGTTACTTTCAAAATGTATAACTGTCATTACCATAATATTTACTATCTCCTGTAGCTCATTAGCGGATGATGCAAGTATTACGGTATGAGTGGTCTATCGAATAGGCTCAGCTCCGCGGCTTACGCTGTTAAAAAAATTCGTCGTCTGACAGATGTTGATACTGCCAGACTGCTATATTCCAGCTATTTTCACAGCATTATGTCATACGGTATTCTACTTTGGGGTAATGCTGCTGATATAGATGCAATATTTGTGCTGCAGAAAATGGCCGTTCGTGCGATTTACAATATGGGTCCAAGAGAGTCGCTAAGAAACAAATTCAAGGCAATTAACATAATGACAGTTCACTGCGTATATATATTAGAAAACTTGTTGTACGTACACAAAAACATTGACTCTTTTAATAAAAAGAGTGAATGTATATCATATAACTTACGAAACATAAACAAACTTGTTGTAAATTCTAGCAGGCTGCATAAAATTAACAACTCATTTAAGGGTAACTGTATACGTTTCTATAATAAACTCCCACAAGACGTTTTAGAGATGTCAATTAATAAATTCAAAGTCTTTGTTAAAAGAAAGTTGATAGAAAAATCGTATTATAAGTTGCAAGATTACTTGGACGATAGAAACGCGTGGGAGTGAACGAGCTGCTCTAATTTGAATTGAAATATATTAAACTAATATGATATTGTAATGATGATGGTAATACAAAATACCCGACTGAGTTTGTTGTGGGCTCTTTTCGGATCAGGGCGCGAAGGAACCCTCGTAACTTTAGATTTTAAGTCGTTCTGGAGTATCATCATCAGACTTAGAATTAGAGTGTGGAAAAGAAAAGAAAAACATATTTAACGATTCAAAAGTGAATGAAATATTTGATTTGATTCTTTGATCATCAACTCAGAGTAAACATTTCATGAGTAATTCATTCATTCTTAACCCATACGTACTTTCTTTTAAATTCATCCAAGAAGATGATGGTACAAAGAACTCTTCAAAATCCAAGAAAGCTGTCTTAATCTAGATGGATGTAGGCTTATGTTGAATAATGACACAGTTTATGGTTCAAACAGACATACTTGAATTTGGATTTAGTGCACGCGAACCGACGGCTATAGTTTCTTATTGCTCCTTTGACGTACAATACTCAAAAGTGAACAGCTGGAATTAATTAAAGAGCCGAAGGTGTATTTCGCCCGAGATCGGGCCCGCCATTTAATTGATACCGAGGAATCCGAGTGAAGAAACGGTCGTTAGCTTATCACTCTACTGATTTCACACCGCGCTGCCAACACATGGTTACATGCCGCCGGAATTTACCATGTCTAAACTAATATTACAAAGAGGAAACATTTGTGTTTTTGTATGTATGTTTGTAACATTTTTACACGGCTTCAAAAGTTTTTTCACCTTTAGAAAGCTAGTTTTTTACTGAACAACACAGGCTACATTATAATTTAAAAAAAATAGGGATCCCTTATAAAAATGCATTAATGTAACCCAAGGTGTGAAAAAATTGGTCACATAAAATCTTTCATCGCGTGCGCTGAGGAAACTATTGATGATAGAACAAAAAAATATTCTACGATATTATAGAAAGTATTAATATCTACAAAAAAGTCCATGATATCATAAATCCAGCTAGCATAGTTATGCCACTATAACTAATTTTTACATATTAAAAGTTACTAAAAGTGCCGACAGTAATCAAACCATATTATTCATACCTTTATATTAATCTTTATCCTATTAAATGATATTTTATCAAAGACCGTTTCAGTACCTGTTAAAAACTTTTTAATTTATTAAAATCGGACATTCCATTCAAAGGATATAACGAATTTAATAATGTCAATCTAAAGACAATAATGTATCCCGAGTCGAACTCCAGAGTGTCAAAATTCGTGAATAGGAGTGTTCTGTGATAAAGTATAATAAATTTTTTATTTTTTATATATTGTATGTCTTAAATTTGCATTAAGCATGTGCGCCATAAATCGACGAATAACCCCATATCACGCCAAGTGATTTCGATTATTCGTTTTTTATTGGAAAGGAAGTTTTATAGGGTTGTTTTATAATGATATAGCTGACGCCGACTCCAAATATAAGAATACGAAGGACGCTAAAGAAGTATACGCAATTGTTTTTTACTTTTTAGAGCATATTAATGTATTTGAAAATTTTTACTAATTACAATGCTGTATATTACGCTGAATATCATAAAACGTGAACTTATAATTTAAAAAAGTAATTTTCTTGGTCAAAATACTTAACTTAAGGTTTCATGTTATTCAAAATATTTAATTTTTACTCACAAAAATCCCTGCAAAAAATAGATATACTTCAATCAAGTTGATGTGGAGGACGCTACAATAGTGTCAATAAAATAATTGGATGCTCTTAATAATGTTTAATTGCTATTATATATTACAAATCACAAGAAAAAAAAATAATTATAGTTAGACTAAAATTTTATGTAAGTTTACGAGTTAATGTGAGTTATAATAAATTTATTTTGTTATTAAAAAAAGTGTGTCGTTAACACCAAAAACACATTGCTTTTATTTACTTAAAAATACCGAAACCTGTAAGATATTTTATAATATTGAAAGTTTTCTCATAACATATTTGTAACAAGAAAAAATTAAATAGAAAGCAGAGTTTAATAATATATATAAATTAACAAGAAATATATAAAAATTCGTCCCATTTGTATCAAAATTAAGCGGTCTTTTTAAAATAACATGTAAAATCTAACTCTTGATACATTTTCTCAAGACAATTTCAAATTATTAATGTTTAATAAATGTCATAAATAAATTAAAAATCAAGCTGAATGTAAGCCGACGCTTAACAACAGAAGTCTCCGTCAGGTCACGCTTTGCAAATAAAAAAAAGTTGCATTAACACAAGTAAAACCTCTGTGTTTGCTTTATGTTAACGGGTACGGCCTGATTAGCTTTATGTTCGCCTTAATGGCTTGATTTCGTACCATTGTATGGGATTTATTTACAGACATGTTGGAAAATATTCAATCAAAATACGACTATATTCGTGAAGTCTATTCTGGTTTTACGTCATCAATGGCGTAGTGGTACAAATAACAGTCCACAATTGCCACTATTAAATTTAAGTTTCAAGGGTTCAATTATTATTTAGCCGAATCCAACTCGGTTGGGAAACTACGCCAGATATTTTCGTCCGATATTCCTCAGTGCCTGAAGACTAAAGTCTTCGAAGAGTGCGTGTTGCCAGTGATGATCTACGGTTCCGAGACGTGGTCGCTGACAATGGGCCTCATGCGGAAGCTCAGAGTCACTCAGCGTGCGATGGAGAGGGCTATGCTCGGAGTTTCTCTACGTGATCGAATCAGAAATGAAGAGATCCGTAGTAGAACCAAAGTCACAGACATAATCCTACGAATCGTGAACCTGAAGTGGCTATGGACGGGACACATATTCCGAAGGACCGATGGACGTTGGGGGCTAAAGCCTAAAAGGGGGCCGCCCCACAAGGTGGACCGATGACATAAAGAGGGTCGCTGGTAGCCGCTGGAGTCAGGCGGCGCAAGATCGGGCCTTGTGGACATCATTACGTGAGACCTATGTCCAGCAGTGGACGTCCAACGGTTGAAGCGACGACGACGACGACGACGAATTATTTTTCTCACGAATAATTTACTAACAGAACAGAGAGCACGTTAGGCCGTCGGTCCTGCGCCTGATCTCTCTCCGGTCGTGTCGGATTCCCGTCTCATCGGACTATTAGAGTAAAGAAATAGAGAGTGTACTTGTGTACTATGCCTGCCAATCCGCAGTGGAGTAGCATGGCGGGTCTATGCTTTAAAAACCCTCGCTTCTCGGAGTGAGGAGCCCTGTGCCCAGCAATGGGACGTTAATTGGCTGTTACTTACTTACTTTTCACTTACTATGTTGAAAACTTGGATATAATTTTGAGTTTCTTGAGAATAGATCCGTTGGTCTCATGTGCTGTCCATTTTTCAGCATTTAAACAAATATTGAAAATGACAAGCTGTTCCCTAAATATAAATCAGACTCAGAACCTCTCCAAGCCTAGCGAGTATTTGTACCACTTCATCAGCGAGGTCGTTAAACTGTGTTCTCTTAACTGGTGCAGGTCGATGTTCAAACAAGCTCATGGCATCCCAATTTTATAAGAGGACAACCCTAAAAAGGACGATGCGTTTTAAAAAATAAAGGTTTAAGCCTTCTGTAACAGAAGTACATCAGATAGCGCGTTTAATTGAGCTACACCCGTGCTTCTGATTTATGACCTCGCCCCGCCAAAAGTTGTTTTCATTTCGCGCCTGATGCTACGGACATACGGCTCTGGGGACTGGAGGATTAAAATAAAGAATAGATTAAAATCAAAATATAAATTCAACTCCAAAATATTCTGAATGAAAGTTTAATGAGCTCTTTTGATTCATCTTTACATTTTGTAAAACAAAGTCCTCTGCGTTACGAAAGTAATATGTATGCTAACTTTCAAGTTAATCGTGTGAAAACTCTTGCGATCTCTTAGTAAGTACATGCTTTTTACTTATTTATCCCGATCCCGTGGGAATATGGCGAAAACAGTCCTTAATGCACGTCTATTTCGCGAAAGAAATACGTACGCCGAATTTAAAGTCAATCAGGCGAATAATTTTGGTGATCACGCAGTGATTGATCGTTTTTCGCTTGTATATCTCAATCCAGTTAGAATATGTGGAAAATAGTTTTTAGTGGGCATCTACGTTGCGACTGGAGCAAGTATGCCTAATTTCAATTCAATCAAACCTATAGTTTCGGAGATTTAGTGATGAGTCAGTGAGTAGTATTTCCCTTTTACATTGTATATCCACAATTCTCCATGGTATTCTTGATTCCGTTGGAATATGACCAAACCCTTTCTTAATGAGCATCTACGTTGCTACAGGAGTAAGTATACCAAATTTCAATTCAATCGTACCCATAGCTTCGTAGATTTCGTGATGAGTCAGTGAGTAGTATTTCGCTTTTACATTGTAAGTCCACAATTCTCCATGGTATTCTTGATTCCGTTGGAATATGGGCAAACCCTTTCTTAATGAGCATCTACGTTGTTACAGGAGTAAGTATACCAAATTTCAATTCAATCGTACCCATAGCTGCGTAGATTTCGTGATGAGTCAGTGAGTAGTATTTCGCTTATCTCTTCTAACAAGTGCATCGGCCTTATAATAACTTCTTAATCATTACGTATTACTTTTTAATTGGAAAGTATGAAATTTCCACTTGTGTAGTTATAAGAATCTATTAATTTTTTGTTCATAAGAAAGTGAACGCTTGTGGTAGCTCGGTACTGTTAAAAGATTACAGAGATTCATAGACTTTATAGAAGATAGATTCATTGCCAATTGTTGAGATCGCTATTTTGTTCCTCATTAAGACTAATTTAAATCAACTTGACTCCTTTACATTTCAAAAGGGACGGTTAAAGAATTTGTTTTTTTTTTAGTAATCAAAATGTTCGCGACTTTTCCCTTTCATCTAGAAGATATTATATTTTGATTAATTTAGAGTCTACATGTATATAAATAATTTGTAAAATCGTATAAGAAATGTTTTTGTTGACTATAGCGTGTTTGTATTGTTTTTCTTGGAAATAATTTGTTTGTGCATTTAATGCAAACCCTGTGATTGGTGAATAATGGAACGCCAATCACAAGATATAATTTTTTTACGAATAAATAGCTAACTAGCGTCGTTTGCTTGTCACAATAGTATACGCGTGTCAGTCGGAAACACGACATATAAGAAAGCCAATTCGGCGTAAACATTCCTGATGAACAACAGTTCGATCGCAATACTTTATACCCATATACTTTATACGTGATAAGTAGACGGCAGGGCGTTGGGTGAAGAATCTGGTGACATTTTTCATTGATCCTGAATCGGCGATCTTCGCGAGTTTGAGCTGTCGAAGTGGCTCACACTACAGAACTAAAGGCATGAAATGAAATATTCTTTTAGTGTTTGATAGCCCATTTATCGAGGAAGGCTATTGGCTATATATCACTCATTTGAGGGAGGGTTTCTATAGCTTAGATAGTGAGATCAGGCGCAGGACCGACGGCTTAACGTGCTCTCCGTGGCACAGAGGTGGATCACACTGCCAACTTTCTAACTTCGCGCAAATATTGAGAAAATCTTAATATCTATTTTCGAAACGGCCCGACCTGGAACTCGAACCCAGGACCTCATGTCTGTAGTGGGACAGGCTAACCACTAGACGTACGGATTTCTGCATAAACCTTAGGATCGGGAACCATGCGGAGAAAAGCTTAAATATCCTCAACGATACCTATATACTTGTAATTTAGCACTTTTTTTTTTAAGTAAACGATAAGCTCGGTATTCTTCAAATTCCCACTGAATCAAGAACTACGTGGGTAATACCGCGGGGCACAACTAGTAAAAATACAACTGGAAGATACTTAATTAGCGGTGTTATTGGAGAACGCCGTGTGTCACTTGCCAGAGATCTCACAGCTGATACAAGCTCCCACATCCAGCTCCGGTTTGTTTTGTTTCGGCCGTGTGCTAAAATATTGTACCATCTCGATTGGATTTTCATCACCCGAGGGCTACACTTGTTATTGGGCCATTTTGAAGCCCCACAGTTGGGTTAAAAGCCCACTTTAAGTAAATTAAACTCAGATATTTAAAATATCTGTGGTGGAAACCCAAATTCTTGGAACTTCTCTGGAATGGTAAGAAAACTTCTCTGGTATTTATGCCCTTTATTGTGTGCATTGAATGATAATGAGCCATTATGATCGGTTGTGTAATACTGGTTGGACTAAAGTCGGCTCTCATCGAATAAGGGAGCGAGAGATCTACAGTCAACGCGTCACTGCCATATTTTATTTATAATATTATTGATATGGCTGTGATCTTAGCTGGTGTAAGTGATGATACTGTCTAAGATGGAAACGCGCTAAGTTGGAATGAGGTAATTTAATTTCTATGGTTAATACACAGTATCGTACTTGAACGCATGACTTTTGCTTTGCAGCACATCTTTGCTGGAAGGATGGAAACTAGGCAAATAGTGGAAACTAGGAATACATTTTCCTTAATTTGCCCTGCCGAAAAACTAAATCACGGCCTCTACTAGCCTCTACTAAAACGAGTACGTGCACCATTGCACCATCGAGGCCAAATATATAAATATATAAGAAATAGCCGAGTTTCAAACACAGGAAGTAATTAAGAAACCTGCATGTATATATTGAAGAAGATAACAGAGCACTTAACTAGTTAAGTTATAATACTTAACCAGTTAAAGAAGAGGTTAATTAGAAGGTTAAAGACCCCCTTGGACCCGATAGATTGAAAGCGTTTAGTTTATAATGCCAAGATACAGTACACTGAAACGAAACTGTATACGATTCTAAAACAAAATACCAGAAGACGTACCAGAAATGTCACGTTATTTAAAACCTTTATTAAAACAAATTGAAAAATCGTTTAGTTTGAAGGATAACTGATAATATAATAAAGCTTGGTGATAATATGCTCCAACATGAGTAAACTAAATTGAAAAATTTTAACTTAATTTCGAGCACTTAAAAACGTCGGATTAATATGAAATTTTGCAAACTTATTGAGAACTGATTGCTATACAAAAATTTAAATAGTTTGTACCATTAACCCTGTCAGGAACTTCAGGAATAACTCTCATGGGGATAAATGGGACAAACTTTGTGAATTATTATATTGTTATCAGTTATTGATTGGTAGGCAAAATTTTAAATAATCAATTTTGAAGTGCTCAAAAAATGAGTTCAAAGATTTCATTACATACTTTTTTAATTGCTGTCAGGTAAGCCTTTGACTGTAATCTTACCTGATAAGGTGGAAGCGTGAGTTTTCTTTCTGGAGAACATATGTCACCAAGCAAATAATTTGTGTTCCGGTACGATGCTGTTACAGATTTATTTTAAGAAAGTGACCCTCAATACCCACCAAAGAAGACGAGATCCGTGAGTCTATATACGTTGTTTCAAAGGAAATATCAAATCTGAAACCCTATGGTCAAATACTCTCACCAGTCCAGACAAATTAAAAAAGCAATTTACTACATTTGTTTGTTGGGGGGGAGGGGGGAGGGGGAATTGAACCCAGGATCTCTGCTAGTGAAGCGAATACCATTGCGAGGTCGTCATACAAGCGAAGCTAATAAAAGCGTGTTAAATACGTTTTCACTTATAAAATTTTAAAAGCATTAAAAATCAACCACCATCATGTAATAGAATGGTGACAATTAAAATAAACGATAGAAAATAACCGATTTAACTGCGATACGGTTTCGAATATTTATCATAACTTTCGGCTATTAACATCGATTGTCGAATTCCGAAACGCTTAATCGGTATTGAACAACGTTTTTATATCGCAAAGGAAATTGAACTCTATTTCTATATAGTTAAGTATTAGAATCGCTTATTATCGATAGATACAATACGTATTTTGTCCAATTTGGTACAAAGAAATGTCAATTTTATTCCAATGGGAGAAGGTATAGAAATGATTGCATTTAAAATCAAGATGGTCCTTCGATACAGTTATGGGGCTTATTCCGAAAAATGGCTCGTGCGCGCAATCAATTACCATCGGATCGATTCGATTGTAATCGATAATTACGCGTGTGGCAGCTGTAATTTCTTTTGGGTTAATGCCATATTTTCGCATAACACAGTATGAAATGACGAAAATATTGCTCCATTTTTTACCATTTATCGTACAAAAGTGGTGGGTGTTTTTGCTCAATTAGAAGGAGGAAACACCTTTTTGGCTTTCGGGAATTCGTCCGTTACTACACCTGATAGTTAGGATATGTGTATGCAGGACTAGCTGTTATTCACTATTACCCACGTAGTCCCCAATGCTGCATAAGGAATTTGCAAGCCAAATTTCAAGTTAATAAAGTGTAATAGTTTCGGAGATCTCGTGATGAGTCACTTAGTGAATGTCATTAACATACTACCATACCAAGGGATTATAGGAAAACGCGTTCTTAATGAGCTTCTGCTTACATAAAGATATGCCGAATTTAAATTTTATCAAGTGAATAGTTATGAAGATTGAGTAAGTGATCGTTTTTCGTACATAGAGATTATTTATTGGAAGCAAAGATGTCTTATTGTCAAGACACGTAAATACTTGCTTTGGTCTGGATTAAGGTCCGATAAAGTAAAAAAAAAGTTAATGTGAATTGTCGTTTTAATTGCACTTGTCGTGTTTTCTGACAGAAGAAAATTTTGAAGGCATAGCAATATATCTTGGGAAAAATTCTGGGATTTTACAGTTTGCTTATCGGTAATGGAGCATGATGATAGTTTTATGTAACTTTGATCCCTGCCATATCTCAAGTTTGAAGGGGGAGGAGGGGACTGATGCTGTTCTAACGGGAAGAATGGCGTGTTGTGATAGAACAAGTAACAAGATATGTAAAGTTTAATTGATATACATGAAAGACAACTCTCAAAGGACATTACAGATAGCTATAAGGTTCCAACCTTCTTTCCTGTAAATGAGATAGGTTTTGACTAGCATTGGAACGTTGATAAACTTTAACATAAGTTGTATTTTGATTGTACTGTGTTCATGAATAAGTCATGATTTAAAAGTGCAAACCCGGAGTGGTTCAATTCCATTTCCTGTTTGGATTTCAAATGAGAAATAGCTTCAAATAGAGAGTGATATAGTCTAGTTTCTAGAAACGAAACAGAAGTGTCGTTAGATTTAGATACTTCATCTCTAAGTGCCTTCTGCACTGTATCGTACTGGATTACAAAATTACTGGGCAGTATGCCTTGGTTTAGACTTGGGAATGTCCTGATTTATTATAATCTGGCATTAAATCTGAAGCTGCAATACTTTTGCCATTAGGCAAGACATTGTGCTTCTTTTGAAACTTATACGTTCTGGTCTATTTATAGCCTTCTAATCCGAAATGGAATATGTGGTAGATATGAGGTTTAAACTCTCCTATTAGTAAGTGGCCTACGTCCATAAGTGGGACGTTTATAAGCCTTCACCTGCACTGGTATTCTGGTACAGACTACATTGGTATAGTATTCATAAACAAGTACAATCAGCATGATTTAAACAGTGCAAGCCCGAAGCGGTTTCGCGCTGCGCAATCAATGACTCCGATACTTTGACGTTCCATTATGCCGTTTGACATCTTCATATCTTGCTGTTATTTATTGCGGCGACTCTACCCCGAGGTGTGAGCTTGTTTGCATTTTAGTTCTCTATTTTATGTTGACTGTTCCTAATGAGTTTACGGTCTAACCATATTGTTGCTCTGTGTAGTAAAAAACCTACAACGAAAGGCACTTATCATTTCTGTACAGTACATTGATGAAAGTGATAATTGCTCTGACATGCCTTCGTGACTTTATGGGACGAGCTGCTGCCTTCTCTATCAATCCTCGGCTTGTTTTAGGAAGCTGTAGGAAATACGCATCTTTTCATTCTAATCATTGGATCAGATCAACGCGTAGGTGAGCGATCTTCGATACCACTATCAGCTTCAAAAGGTTATCTAGCAGTTTTCAGATAACATGCCCAAAATAATTCAGTACTCGTTGGTGGCAGATTATGGATAGCATATCTGTGATGTTAAGTTCTGCGATGATGGATCTATGTGTCTTTTTAGCAAATCTATTTGTCCAAAAGGCAGTTAAACAACTTTAGACATCAACAATAAGTCGAGTCCTCAGTTTTAGGCCTAGTATAAAGTCTACCCAATTGAATCACAGCAAAGCGTAAGTAAAGCTAGCCCACAAGCACAAGTGAATAAAGCATAAATAACTTCCCTTATTATTAAACATTTCAAGTTTAAAACATCTTGCATTAGCAATAAAAACATCTTGCAGATATTCGTTTGAAGTTTCTACTATCAATGTACAAAGGGCTGCATTAAATCCTAATTGCAAAATTTTAATTATAAAAGCAATGCATGAATATTTTTAATTGTATCTCTCACATAATAAAGTGTATATTGCAACAATCAAATCTTAAGTGGTTAAATAATTTTTAGCCTTTTTAAATTTCCCCGCCACCTGTTCATAAATACTACTGACAGTTGTTTTTTTGACACCGATTAGCTGCCATTTTGAAATGTCAAAATGTCATTGCATACCATATGTCATGGCGATATCAGGTTCAAACGTTTTGGCGATAATAATAAATTTTAGCGCATTCTTTATTTTGACAAATGAAAAAATACTTTCTTAATTATCCATTTAATAATTCCTTTACTCTTTCAGTTGACAATTCTTTATGGTATCCAATTCATTCTAGTGTTACCAGTGAAAGAAAATGTTCATATAAAAACTCTTTCGCTTTTTAAAATTTCAAATTATTTCATGGTTAAATTTTTAGAACATTTTATATTTTGAGTAATGAATAAAAACTTCACATAAGGAGAGTGAATGCAGGGTATATGATAAATGGTGCTCTGCGCGCCTATCAAAGGGCCAGACTAGCTGTACATGCTGGAGTGTTGGTGCCAACACTTATGTATGGTAGTGAAAGTGGGGTAGAAATGAGAGCGTTGAGAAGTATGAGTGGTTTAAAACTGAGTGACAGAATAAAAAATGGTGTGATAAGAGAACGTTGTGGTATAAAAGAAGATGTAGTGACTAAAATTGAGAAAGGTATGCTTAGATGGTTTGGGCATGTAGAGAGCATGAACGAAAGGAGACTGACAAAAAGGATTTATGAGTCAAAAGTGAATGCGAAAGTTGGAAGGGGAAGACCAAGACGAACATTCCTGGATCAAATCCAGGACATTTTAATTAAGGGCCAAGTCAAGAGTACTCTAAACCGACGAACTTGTATGAAAGGTTAATGAGAATGAAAGAAGCGAAGGAGATATGGAAGGATCGTGGCAAGTGGAAGGACGTTGTCTCTGCCTAACCCCTATGGGAATGAGGCGTGATGATGTATGTAAAAACTTCAAATGTCCAGTTATATATTTTTTACTCTTTTAGGGTACTATTCTTTTGGCTTTGGCTTTTAACAGTTAAAAATTTGACGTATCGTTTTGTTTGATAAAGGAATGAAGTAGTTATTTTTGTCTATTTAGTTATTCGTTTGTTTAACTATCTATTATCTTATTCATAAAAATATTGTAATTGCTAGTTCAAACCTTAGTGAATCTTATTTTTTGATAACCATCCACTTAAATATTACATTAGTTATTTGTGTCATTCAAATTATTTTAATGTTATTGTTTCCATGTTTACGAATAGTTTATTTTCATTAATGAAAAATAGACAAACAACAAACAAACAAAAAATACTTTATTGCACAAAAATTAAGTTTAACATATTATACAAAGAAAAAAAAAAGAAACAATTATTAACATTAATGTGCATGGGCGGCCTTATCACTTCAAGTGATCTCTTACAGGCAACCTNTAGGGTACTACTATTCTTTTGGCTTTGGCTTTTAACAGTTAAAAATTTGACATATCGTTTTGTTTGATAAAGGAATGAAGTAGTTATTTGTGTTCATTTAGTTATTCTTTTGTTTAACTATCTATTATCTAATTCATCAAAATATTGTAATTGCTAGTTCAAACCTTAGTGAATCTATCTTATTTTATATTATATTTATAATCTTATTTTTTGATAAACAACCACTTAAATATTACATTACTTATTTTTGTCACTCAAATTATTTTAATGTTATTGTTTCCATATTTACGAATAGTTTATTTTCATTAATGAAAAAATATACTTTTTTAAATGTCTCTTTATATTTGTTTAGTTTAGACAGGTCTATTTTGTATTTAGTTACATTTATTACAATTTCTAGTTAGTTTACTCTCTCTATATAAATTTTGTTCAAATTTTCAATTGCTCATAAAATACTTTTTATTCATCCACTCAAGGTCAACTTATAGTGGATAAAGCTTGATATTATTTCGGTTTGTTTCTAATCTTATTTCATTAGTTAAATTTATTGCGCGAAATTAAATTAAAGATTTATTTGTATATAATGAGTGTAAGAAGCTGGTGTAAGATGGCGTAGGAATTGACTACTAAATTCTTACTAAATACCTAAAGTAGCTAGAATATGACGCTACAGTGGCGTAGAAGAGGAGGTGGGCAAAGGGCAGCATCATGCTCCGGACGCTCCTCATAAAGGGGGCGCCAAAAGGTCAGCAAAACTACACTTTTTATCTAAAAAAAGCCTAGGCTGAGCCTATGAATTTATTAATTAATTTGCGTGTATATTTTATGTATTATATGGTTAAATAGAGAGAGGGGAGGGGTATAGAAAGGCATAGTTCCCCAGGAGCGAGTCAAACCTTTGATTGCCCCTGTCAACTACTGATCTGTCAGAATGCCATCAGAAATATAAGCGTCTTTTTCTTTTTAAGACATAATGTGTATTGTTTATTTCGATTCTCGGTAACAGTCGTAACAAAATATGCGCAGAGATAACACCAGAAAATACCAAAAATAAAAAAATAAACCAGTTACAAATTGACTTTTACTAACGGTGCGTGTGTCGCGTTAAGATTTTATTGGTATTTTATAAACTGTGAGTATTTATTAGTAATTATTTGTATTTTTGATTAAATAAGTAATGAGAATAACAACGAAAACCCTTGAGGTAAGTTTTAATTTTTCAGATATGAGTCTATAAATACAAGACGGACTTTTTCACTATCTCAAAGTTTAGATAACATTGTGTAGTTTAACTATTAGCTAACATAAAAATCATAACATTTGGTAATCTGTTTTAAACTTAAATTTTCGTGGTTTATTAATATATTGACTATTTGAACGGGTACATACCACGATGGCTTTTTTTAATTTTTTATTTTTTATNTTTTTTTTTTATAAAAATATATTATATATATTTTATATAAATATAAAAAATAAAAAATTAAAAAACGCCATCGTGGTATGTACCCGTTCAAATAGTCAATTTGGTAATCTTTCATGAACATTTAAGTCCCAGGAGCCACTTTACACCACCATATAGGTATATCACAATATGGCAAATACATTCCTAGTCCTATGTGGGGTGGCAATCAGTTATCAACTGATGAACCAGGTCAGGTTTTGCTGGCTTTTTTTAAATAAAATTCAACACTTACTTCTCCGTGACCTTAGAGAGCTTATTAACTTCGCACCTGTGTGTATGCAAAAATAAGAAATATTTAACGTGTTTTCATTTTACCAGTTAACAAGACATAAACTTGTACCTTATTATTTTATTTCATAATTGAGATATTAGTAAACATCTTGCATGTCTTCTATTGAACAATCGGACAGCTATACTGGCGCAGTTAGGTATTCAATTTGCTAGCAGAGGTCCTGGGATATCCAGGAATTTTAAATTCTATTTTGTCTGGGTCTGGACTGGAATCCTTCAGCCGTGGCTAGTTACCATCTTACTTACAGCGAAGACGCACCGCTAAGCAAAGAGATTTGTGTTCTGGTACGATGCTGTGAAGAAATAACAACAAATAAATCATCAGATATGATCACAGTCAAGGCCTAATCTGTTAGCAATAAAAAAATATATCAAAAGGATTCCCCGCATGAAACTGCAGTCAAGAAAACAATATATTACGAATGTTTAAACACTTAATTGCTGTATCTAATTATCGTAATAAAACCATTAAATTTAGTGTAAAAGCTCGTTTCTGTATGACGTTTATTTGGGAGCTTAAATAAGTCCGCAAAATCTGTAAGCGTAACAACGTTTATAGTATAATTATAAAGCTGAAGAGTTTGTTTGCTTGAACGTGCTAATCTCAGGCACTACTGGTGCGATTTCAACAATTCTTTCAGTTTTAGATAGGCCATTTACCGAGAAAAGTTATAGGATATATATCATCACGCTAAGGCCTATAGGAGCAGTCCATTAATGGCAAATGTTTCGAAATTAGGTTTTTATTCTTTTGACAGCTTTCTCTTCCAAAGTTATTCCAAAATTATGTATGACAGAAATGTCCCTCATTAAAAGTTCTAAAAGTATTTTACCACAGAATATGTCTATCTTTTAACGTTAGCTCAAAAAACCTTTTGTTTCCTAATCAAATTTGTCCATCTCTGTCTCTCTTATGAGATGGACACGGTTTTGCGGATTAGCTAGTGTATTCGTAATAAAATGATGTACAGAATTATCTTTGAGTAGTTAACCCCAAGAACATCTGCACCGATTTATATGAGGCTTTAATTAAAGGAATGAGATGTTGTAAAGAGTAACTAAGGCTACTTTTGTTTTAGCAAAAAGAAATAGGCGCCGAAACTATTCAATTGACTTGAATCACTGCAAGTACAATCCTTCAGCGAATGTAGGTTGTCATTAAGAACGAGTAACACCGTGAGGAACAGCTAGTAATTAATAAAACAAAACAATGCGTACATAAAACAAAAACAACGCAAACGAAAACAAGTCCGGTCACGATGCAGGCCACACCGCGTTATTGGTGACAAAATGTTTTTACGCCTCGGCTACCGCACTTCATTTGCTTGTTTTTGTCTGTTTAACCGTATTTGTTTTAGTCAATTTTGTTTCAACATTATAGAGTTTTAATTAACACTTAATTTTATCTCTCGGCTCCCGTTTAATTGAGAGGATCTGATCGGTTGGATGTCACTAAGAAATATAGTTGTTCAAAGTCAGTTTTTAATTGTTTGTAAAACAGAAACTGGTTGGGGAATATTTTAATTGGCACCGTTTGATAATAATTAGGAAGTTTCTCTTATTGTTCTGATCTCACCTGATGCTAAAATTACGACACTAAAAAATACAGTCTTAGATGAAGGGCACTAACCTGGTAAAAGGAAGGCATGGCTGTTAATGGATTATCAGTCAATATTGTAAGCTGCGCTGACAAGACGGTGTTTATAACGAACTCTGAAAGTAGGAAACTATTTGAAGACCTTTTTGTTGTAATCTCACCTGATGCTAAGATTGTAACAATAAAAGATATAGTTTTTGATGAAGGGCACTAGCCTTTTAAAAGGAAGGTATAGCTGTTAGTAGATTATTAGTCAATAATATAAGATACACTGACGACACAGCGTTTATCATGAACTCTGAAAGTGAGAGGTTACTAGAAGACTTTATTGTTGTAATTTCACTTGATGGTAAGATTACAACAAAAAACACAGTCTTAGATGAAGGGCACTAATCAGGTAAAAGGAAGGCATAGCTGTTCATGGATCACAAAGTGTGAGGTTACTAGAAAACATGGTAGCTGTAGATGATATGGGATTAAACACTGATATCAATGAAACTAAAACTATGGACCCAAAATCCAGGCGAAAGTTCCTCAAATAAAATTTCATGGTTGTTATGGCAATACGAGCGAAATAAACAATTTAATACAAGAAATATAAGCAAGTTTAGTGCCATATTTTACGAAGAAGAAAGTTCAGAATTCATTGGTTTAGTTGAGCATACGCGTTTTAATAAGACACCGCAATCAGTTTTCGAACTCCACACAATTGTAAGAAATCTGTCAAAAACATCCTTTTATAAAAGGCCTTTTATAATGTCGAAAGTTATTTAAGCGATGAAAATGCTTGGACTTGATTCGAGTTGCACGCAGAAGCTAAACACATTGTAACATACAAACCTATTGTTGAAGGAGATACCGCTTAGTTTCTTCTCAGCGAAACCAACTTTCCGAACCGGTGGTAGATTTCTGACTATTCAAAAGTGCTGTTCTAGTAAATAAATTACTCTACGAAATCTATTATTTAATTTGCATTTACTATAACTTTGTTTATGGTAAATAATTTAGCACTCTCTGCCTTTTTTGATATAGACGAAGTTGCGCGTGTCATGTTTATTTTTTAAATACGTCACAAGGTGACTGCAACAATGTCAGCATAAAATATGTCAATTTCCCACTAATATACGTATATCCTCATATTATTAAACGGCAATTTGAAGACCTTATTAAAAGAAATTTCGCTGGCGATAAGAAAAATACCCCGCCGTGCGATGTTTTCTTCAAAGATGTTTTTCGCATTTCATTACCAAAATGAGAAATTGGGAATTGAAAAAAAAAAATCTTAATTAAAAACTTTGCACCTGGTGTGTATGGCAATTTAACACCTTAGTACCAATTACTGCAAGTACGTTTACGTTAAAATAAGTAATTAATGACTTTTGACACGTCATTATACGATAAAAATTTTATTGCTACTTCGTGAAATTGGTCAAGATCAGTGAACTATCGTTTATAGTAAAGTAGTTGTTAAGTGCTATGTTACCAGCGTAAAAGTAGCCCTAGTTACCCCTTATAATAGTAACTGTCTTCCAATCAAAGTCTCATCAAAATCGCGCCAATATCCTCATAGCTTCTGTAGCCCACACCAATATCATCATAACATTTGTTGCCCGCACTAATATCAACATAAAATTAGTGGCCTGGACCAATAGGCTCAAAAAGCACTTTTGCATCGTCAGTAGTCTGTTCGTTGGTAAAAAATCTTCCACCGGTTCGGAAAGTTAACTCCGTTGAGAAGAAATCGGCAAGAGCAGCGAATACTCCTTTAAATATAGTTTTGTAGGTTAGGTTACAATGTGTTAGCTTTCATGTGCAATTTCAGTTGCAAGTCCAAACATCTTTGTCACTATTCTTCTGCCACTATACTGCCTGTTGCCCGCACCAGTGTCATCGTAGCATTTGTTGCCCACACCAGTGACATCACAAAATTTGTTGCCCGCACCAGTGTCATCGTAGCATTTGTTGACTACCTCATTGGTCTAGGTGTTCGACTACAGAAATGAGTTCCTGGGTTCGAGTCCCGGGTCGGGCCTGTTCGAAATCGATATCGATATTAAGATGTTCTCAATATTATCCCAAAGTTGGGAAGTTGGCGGTGTACTCCACCCTCGTGCCTCGGAGAGCACGTTAAGCCGTCGGCCCTGCGCCTGATCTCTTTCTCTGGTCGTCGCGGATTGCCTAAAGTCGGACTATAAGAGTGAAGGAATACAGAGTGCACTTGTGTACTATGCCTACCAATCCGCAGTGGAGTAGCTTGATGGGTCTATGCTCTAAAAACCCTCTCACATATGGGCGAGGAGGCCTGTGCCCAGCAGTGGGACATTAATGGGCTGTTACTTGCCTTTTTTACCTTAACAGTGTCATCATAGCATTTGTTGCCAGCAACAGTAGTGAGTTGGTACAATATCATTATAACATTAGTAGCAAATTTACCGCATTATAACGATTAATTTTAAGAAGTGACGATTAATTTTGACAATAAAATGGATGTAGTGAGCTATACATAAGAGACTGATATATCCTGTATTAGACTTTCATGTAAATCTATAAAAGAGGTATTATCCTATCATACAATGTTTTGTTATATCTCTAAGAGATTAGGCAGCGTTTACGATGAAAGTTCCCAGATGGCTTGATTTTTTTCGCCACTACTAACAATTATGGATGTATTTAAACAAATTTACACGTAACATTGACAAATTATATACACAAACCTTCGTCAAGAATCACTCTATGTTTATAATAGTTAAGGATAAATACAATACTGCGTAAAACAATGTAAAATCTATCGGAGCGTTGCTTATTTTTAAATAACTATAAAATAGTGCGGTGCTGAATAAAGGCCCAATTATATTGATAATTACGTTCTCAATTACACCTTTCTTGCAAAGTTAATAATTGATGACCCGACACAGAGTAATGTGAGTCTTATTCTATACAGAGTAATAACGAAAATTGCACACCTTATACTTAGTCTGTGGTATGACTTTATTGTAACCAATGTACAGAGGAATGCGCTCGTAGAAACTTGTAAAGTACTTAGTTTTTTTTATCTTTAATATGCACATTGATGGATAATAATGTATACTGTATTATGTTAGCATCGCATTTAAAATGGTTGGTTCTTGTAGTAGCTTTTCTATTGTATACTTTAAAGACCTGGATTGAGAGCTGGAGACAGGAATAATATAAGTCGCAGCATTTTAATAATGATTTTGGCAAAAATGAGGCACTTGAGATTCAGAGAAAAACCGATGTGGACCCTCCTCTTTTCCAGCGCAGGAGGTTGGAAGCTAGGAGGCGTAGATTTGGGCTCCTACTGACATCTTCTTAAGTTTCCCAATAGAAATCATAAGGAGTTACAAAGTAGATTACGTCCACCAATCCTTTGGGGCTCCACTAAAGGATATTGAAGATATCGCTGGCTTTAAATGGGTATTCTGACTTGCAAGAGAGACTTCTAGTTAGAATTTAGCCTGATCAAGATAGTGAAAAGCATTTCCGATAATATACAATACCTTTCAATGTACCATTACTAGACAGATACCTCCTTAATCATATGAGATATGGTTTTTAGTGCATAAGCCTAACAAAATACTCCACTGCAAGTCATGTAGCCGCTGATGCGAGGAGATCTTTCGTCGGACAACGTAATTGGTGTAATCCTCGCCAGTGAAGTTGAGTGGTGGCCGGTTGCTTTCTTTTGGGATAACGTCACTTCGCTGAAGAAGGCGAATAAGTGGCTAAGGGTGCAAGCGGTTGAAGCCCTTCCTCACGATATTATATTCATGCCTCACCTCATTGAATTATAAGTCCTCATAGACTGTGCCATCGGGGTCACTAGACTAGAAAACGATAGTGATCCGCTGGGTTTTATAGGGTATTCTGGATTTCAACGAGTCCTACACACCCGTTAGGAAGAATTTCATTAATTGGGGTGCGTCAAGGCAATTCCTAGCTAAAAAAGGGGTTAACAGACATCCCGAGTTTAATTCCTTGCAGGGCAAGTCTCTCACTTCAACCGTTGGACGTCCATTGATCTCACCTAAAGATGCCCACTATGTCCCAGCTTGTACCGCCTGGTCCAGCAGCTACCGGCGATCTTCCTTATATCGTTGGTCCACCTTGTGGGGGGTCGCCATCCCAGCATCCTCGAACCCCAACGTCTATCGATTTGTTGGACTAAGTGCCCCGCCCATTGCCATTTCAGCTTCGTGATTCTTAGGGCTATGTTGGTGACTTTAATTTTTCTACGGATCTCCTCATTTTTGATTTGATCGCGTAGAGAAACTCCAAGCACAGCCCTCTGCATCGCTCGCTGTGTGCCTTGAGCTTTCAAATAAGGCCCATAGTCAGTGACCACGTTTCCGATCAGGAGGGCAAATCTAGGAAGTTGCATTTTCTAGATGGTCTGATTTTGTATTGGAGGCTTCGGACAAGGTCAGTTACCATTATAGCAGTAAAGACGTAGCAAAGCAAGAGATTTTTCTTCTGGTACGATTCTGGGTAGAAACCATAAGAGGTAAATGGTCTCTTATCCGGTTATCGTGACATCATCTTTGATTGTATTATCACCTTTTTTTTGTCTAGGGGGAAATTTTTTTAAGATTCAGGCGGTATATTCCACTAAAACCCCCTCGGTGGCCTACCTCTACTTATAACGGAGAGGTCCGGGATCTCCGGAAAATTTGCCGGGGCCTTCGCCACGTTGTGCTATTTAGGCTCCTCCTATTAGGCGATATCTCTTGCTGGCAATAGGTGTTGCCACGGCAGATTAAGACCACATTAACCTGCCATCTTTCTGGAATCGTATGTGTGCTAAGAAAACGGCCACGACCCCCTCTGCGACCGCTTTGCGACTCCAAGGTGCCAACATCAGGGATATGTAATGTCTGTCTAACAGTCTGGCCCCGGTCCTTGCCGTACCCGGGAGCTAGTGGCTCTTTCCCGCTCTCGCTCAGCTCTCTTTCTTTCCCATGACGGATTCACAGAAGGAGACCATCGCCTTCCAAGAAGCCTCCTTCGCTAGCATCTTCGCCATAACTACTGGTAGAGAGAAGTCGTTCCAAATTTCACTGTATCATCACTTACTATCAGATTAGATCTCAGTCAAACGCTAGCCTGACAGAAAGACTCAGTTGGGACATTGTATTCCGTAATTTGTCTAATTTTGGATCGGTGGGAGGCTGTTTACTTAAGAAAGAGAATTGGTATAGGATACAATGGTTTTTACAAATTATTAAGAGGTAAATTACCTTTTACCATCAGGTGAGACAGACAAGTGCTAACTTGTTAGTTAAACTGCACTAGTTAAATGTTCACGTCTCTGTTCATAACATTCCGTTATGAAAGAGACGTTGTATTAATTAAATGTACATATTAATACAGTAAGTTGACATCAAATTGAATATTTTAATATTAACATTGAAGCAATTATTTTCCCTATAAACTAGAGTAGTGTAAACGTAATTATAATGTCTTCAGAGGGAATTTTTAATGTATATTCATTTAAGGAAGCCACGATGGCCTGGTGGTTGATTCTCGTTTAGATAAATCGTAGTTTTGAATACACAGCAGGTATTGTTAAGTCTCTCTTAATATAAATGAAACTTACGTGTTGGATTGTTGGTGTGGTGGGTCTGTAGTCTAAAAATCTCTCTTTTATCAGTGAACAGGCTTGTGCCCAACCAGGAGACTTAATAGGCTGATATTTACTTATTTAGGTATATATTATTAATATTATCTTCTTTAACCACAGGTAAAACATATATTCAGTATATGCAATATATTTCATTTTGGACTAGCTGATGTGCCTGTATATACTTAAATGATCGTTTTAAAGTATCGTCGTCGCTTCAACCGATGGACGTCCACTGCTGGACATATGTCTCACGAAATGATGCCTACAAGACCCGATCTTGTGCCGCCTGGCTCCAGCGGCTGCCGGCGATCCTCCTTATATCGTCGGTCCACCTTGTGGGGGGTCTTCCTACACTGCGTCGTCCAGTGTGGGGTCGCCATTCCAGCACTTTTCAACCTCAACGTCCATCGGTTCGTCGGACTATGTGCCCCGCCCATTGCCACTTCAGGTTCGCGATTCGTAGGGCTATGTCGGTGACTTTGGTTCTGCTACGGATCTCCTCATTTCTGATTTGATCGCGTAAAGAAACTCCGAGCATAGCCCTCTCCATCGCACGCTGAGTGACTCTGAGCTTTCGAATAAGGCCCATAGTCAGCGACCACGTTTCCGATCCGTCGGTAAGCACTGGCAACACGCACTGTTCGAAGACTTTAGTCTTTAGGCACTGAGGGATATTGGACGAAAAAGTCTTCCGGAACTTCCCGAACGCTGCCCAACCGAGTTGGATTCGGCGGTTGACCTCTTTCTCGAAATTGGACCTAGCTAGCTGGACTATGTGTCCCAGGTATGTATACTCGTCAACAATTTCGAGTGTAGAGTTCTCAATGATGACTGGGTGGAGTGGAACATGGATATTGGACATTACTTTCGTCTTATCCATGTTCATTTTGAGGCCGACCTGCCGAGAAGCTCTGCTGAGGTCATCGAGCATTGTATTGAGATCTTCCAGAGTCTCTGTTTGTGTTCCAGAGTCAGAGTTTAAAGTATGAAGTAAACTATATACGCCCACAAGCATGTTAATGTATTGTTCTCACTGAAAAACTTTCTTTGCTAAAATAAATGTAGCCTAAGTTATTCCTTATAATATCAGCGATCTGCCAGTGTAAGTCACGTTAGAATTGGTAAAACCGTTTCAGAGATAAACCGTAACATAGCGAATATATTTTCATAGGCTTTCATTGAATAGTTAATTTAAAATTACAAGCAGACGCTCTGATTTTGTATACACGTATTGGATTTAATTCATCCAATACTTTTTTATAATGAATAAAAAAATGCAAACCAAATTTTTACCGCATTTAGAAATCCAAAAATAGTTTGTATAATCTGCCTGTCTGTTTTGAAATCCCTCTTTCCTATGAATAAGGAGGCCTTTGCCCAGCAGTGGGACGTTAGTAAGTTGCTATGAAAGGTACATAGCACCTTACCTTATGAAGCAAGAGCGTCAGTGATGTTGATCGGAAATAACTGTACAATTAACAATTACAATTGTAGCTTTAAACAAAATGAACAAAAAACATATATATAGAAGGAAATATGAATAATTCTATCGATCTAGTGTAACAATCGACAACTCATGTAATTTTAATAAGTCCATCACTAATAATGAGCCTATATTGGCAATACAACTCCAACTAGACCAAAATATAATGGTAATAGTACAAATAGAAAGGGATGATAAAAAATAAATGAAATTATATAGTTGTATTGTACAAATATGGGTGGTATATAAAAAAATTGCATATGTATCTTTGGCTTTACAATAGCTGATGTCCACGGTGTCACTCCAAAAGTTAATATCCCCTGAGAATATGGTAAAATCAATTGTTACAGTTACTTGCTATCGAATACTTGATGAAAGAGTTTAGAACATAATTACATTCTAAAAACTGTGAAGGATGCAAAGTCTGCAAAAGGTCCTAAAATCATATTTTGGACAATGTAAACAAATTTCTATTAATACCATTGGCAATTTTAGAATTAAAATGTGTAAGTAGCAGCCCCAAGTCCCACTGCTGGGCACAGGCCTCCTCACTCCGAGGTGCTAGGGTTTTTAGAGCATAGACCTACTACGCTGCTCCACTGCGGATTGGCAGGCATAGTACACAAGTGCACTCTCTATTCCTTCACTCTCATAGTCCGGTGTGACGGGAATCCGACACGACCGGAGAGAGATCAGTCGCAGGACCGACGGCTTAACGTGCTCTCCGAGGCACGGGGGTGGATCACACCGCCAACTTCCCAGCTTCGGGCAAATATTGAGAAAATCTTAATAGGAAACTCAATATTGTTTTTTGAATTGGCCCGACCCGGGACTCGAACCCAGGACCTCATGTCTTTAGTCGAACATGGTAACCACTAGACCAATGAGGCAGTCAATGAGGCTAATGAGCAGTTAAAATGTGTACTCTTGGATAATAGTTTAATGACAAGCCGTCCAGAACTGATCAATAACAAGGAAATTCCAGAAAACCTAGCTAGTATTATAAAAAGAGATGAAACGAAGTTTCTGAAACCTAAAACTGGAAGACTGAGTAAGCAACTCGAGTTAAATAAAAAAGATAAAGGCTAAGGACGTTGTGAAGCATCTACAGAGGCAAAAAATTGGCTAGCCACTTCCAAAGAGTCCAAGATAACAGATGATCATACACTGTAACGAAATAGTATCCAAGATATTTCAAACAGAAGCAAGGCTAACCACACAAAAGATATAATAATAGTAGAAAAGACGTGGACAGGTACAGTCAATAACCCTTAGTATGTCCGTGTCAACTACTATACGATAGTTCTGTCTCGACAGGGGCAATCAAAAATATAAGCATATCTTTCTTTTTAAGTCATAATGCGTATTATCTATTTCGCTTCTCGGTTACTGTCGTAACAAAATATGCGTAAAGATAACACCAGACAATAGAAAAAACAAAAAATAAATCAGTTACAAAATGACCGTTACTAACGGTGCTTGTGTAGCGTCGAAGGTGATTAGTTGTATTTTTGATTATATAAGTGATGTAAATAACAATGAAAACCCTTGAGGTAAGTTTTAATTTTTAAGATATGAGCCTATATATATATACAAGACTGACTTTTTCACTATCTCAAAGCACAACATTACTCTATAGACTTAATTTAATAACCAAAACATAATATTGTATAGTTCAACTATTAGTGAATATAAAAATCATAACAGAGACATCTTTCATGAGCAGTAGTCCCAAGAAACAATTTAGCGTCATTCAATACGCGGGGCAATCGACGCCAAAAACATCCGTCCAGGGCAGAGCAAGCGACTGTATTTGACTCGATTTACGTTCGACATTTATTTTGTGTCCTTTTTTGGAACATGTTACTGGTAAAAAACAAACAATGTATTTTTCGGACAAGCGAAGATATAACAGAATGGATTGGTTTAAAATGGAGGAGGCTTTTATGATCTCTCACTGCCAAGTATAGTGGGCGCCATGCTGGATAATGAGGTAGGATGGAATGCAGTTGCCTCTTTGCTGCGAGTACGTCATTTCTTGAAGTAGGGAGGAAGCTGCAGCAGATGCCACTCCCCTTTCGGAGAAGGAAATTGGGCGGCAAGAGGCATCTTTACGAATGCCTCTTGTCTCCTTCATGAACACCCTGAATTGGTTTCATCCGGGAGTGTCAGGGTGAATGAGCAAAGGAACCTCTGACACTCCCAATTCAGGGTGAGGAGGGTATCGCTGGGTTTTAGTGGGTATTCTGGTTTTGACGGCAAGTCCCACACTGCTACCCTCGTGGTAGAGGTGCTTAAATGCATTTCTCAGCGGAAAAACAGTCATCGCTCCGAAATTGTGGTAGATCGAACGCACAGACATGAAGATTCAAAATAGCTTGAGAAAAATAAAAAAAATGATAATGTTGTAATGTCATTCAAGCATTCACATGCTTCAGACGTTTGTATTTTATTTCCATAAATGTAGTTATATATGAAATTAGTTTTTTTGTCTTAACAGACTGGACATTTCAACCCACACTTGACATTTAAGTCATATTTTAAAAAATATGATTAACGTGCCAAAAGAAATAAGAAATTAACTTTGAAAATGTTAAAAAAAGCTAAGCGATATTTGTTTCTACATGCTACCTTATAAAGTTCTTTCTAGTAACCTTTTGTTTCGAGAAAAAATATATAGCCATAACGGTGCATTAAAGTGTCCATTATCGTTGTCCATACAAAGGTAAGAAGCAAATTACTCCACTTTCTAATATTGTACGTGCGAAATTTTATAGGAAATCTTTTTTTCATAATAATCTAACCTTATCAGGCTTCTTAGTGTCGTCGGCAAATTGTATGCAAAGATATTGATTGAAAGGGTGATTAATGAAACTGATGAGAAAATATGGGACGTGCAAGCGGGATTTAGAAGAGGAATGGGATGTACGGATCAGGTCTTTTCTTTACGGTGCATAACTGAAAAATGTTTGGCTAAACACCAAAAAGTTTATTGCGCGTTCGTAGATTTAGAAAAGGCCTATGATCGAGTGGTGAGGAATGAGCTGTGGTCAACGTTATCTACGTATGGGGTGAGCGGTTGTCTGATCCAAGCATTGAAGTCTCTCTATGAGGGTTCTAGTGCCTGTGTCAGAATAAACGGAGCGTACACGGAGTGGTTTCCTGTCGAAAGAGGTGTTCGACAGGGATGTGTTGCGTCACCATGGCTGTTCAACCTTTTCATGGATAAATGTTTGACAGATTTAAAAGAATGTATGTATGGGTTAAGAATGAATGAATTACTCATCAAATGTTTACTCTACGCTGATGATCAAGTAATACTTGCGTCATCCGCTAACGAGCTTCAGGAGATGCTAAATATTATGAATGAAGCTTTGAAAGGGAAAGGAATGAAAGTGAATGTAAACAAAACGAAAGTTATGCTTTTTGAACGAGATGAATCTATGATGAATGGCAATATTTTGATAGATGGGGAACAAGTGGAAGAGGTGAAAGAATTTGTATACTTGGGATCTAAATTTACAAAAGATGGAACATGTGAAAGTGATATCGAAAGGAGAGTGAATGCAGGGAATATGGTAAATGGTGCTCTGCATGCTTTTATGAATAGCCAGATGGTGTCTCAAAGGGCTAGACTGGCAGTGCATGCTGGAGTGTTGGTGCCAACACTTATGTATGGTAGTGAAAGTTGGGTATGGCAGAAGAATCACAAAAGTAAAATAAATGCGGTAGAGATGAGAGCGTTGAGAAGCATGAGTGGATTAAAACTGAGTGACAGAGTGAGAAATAGTGTGATAAGAGAACGTTGTGGTATAAAAGAAGACGTAGTGACTAAAATTGAGAAAGGTATGCTTAGATGGTTTGGGCATGTAGAGAGAATGAATGAAAGGAGACTGACAAAAAGGATTTATGAGTCAAGAGTGAATGCGAAAGTTGGAAGGGGAAGACCAAGGCGTACGTTCCTGGACCAAGTCCAGGACATTTTAAATAACGGCCAGGTCAAGAGTACTCATAACCGACGAACTTGTATGAAAGGTTTATTGAGAATGAAAGAAGCGAAGGAGATATGCAAGGATCGCGACAAGTGGAAGGATGTTGTCTCTGTCTACCCCTATGGGAATGAGGCGTGATGCTCTGTATGTATGTATGTATCTAACCTTATTAAAAATTAAATCATTAAATTATAGGCTCAAGATTTAATTACGCGGCTTTTCCTATAATGTTTTACCAACAATCCGCTTGTGGTATAAAAGAAGATGTAGTGACTAAAATTGAGAAAGGTATGCTTAGATGGTTTGGACACGTAAAGAGAATGAATGAAAGGGTTCTGACAAAAAGGATATATTAGTCAAGAGTGAGTGGGAAGTTGAAAGGGGAAGACCAAGGCAAACGCTCCTGGATATTTTAAATAAGGGCCAGGTCAGGAGCACCCTAAACCGACGAACTTGTATGAAAGGTTTAATGAGAATGAAAGAAGCGAAGGAGATATGCAAGGATCGTGGCAAGTGGAAGGACGTGATCTCTCTATGGGATCCCTATGAGAATGAGGTGTGATGCTATGTATGTATGTAACAATCCGCATCCCTAAACTAAGTGCAAGTCTTAAAACAGTGATAGAGCAAAGCTGTGCTTCGGCATAAATAAATGTAGTATATTTTGACGTTATAAAATTAATTTACACACCAACCCTTACCGTTGGGTTAGTTATGCTGGATTTAACGACAGACGAGTCATCGCAATACTAACTACAAGCCCACGGAACCTCTTCTTTAACGAGACACCAGAGAATCATTATTCAGACGTTCCGGATGAGTCTAATGCAAATCTATCTTCTTCTATTGCTAGTATTAGAATACATTAAAACAAACTTTTCCAATGGTTCAATAACCATTGCCATTTTGTGGAATTCAGCTAAACAGATTTCGAAATGATTGTGGCATCTTTTCTGGTACTGTGGGCTCATTTAGATATTCCTTTAAGTTTAAGTTAATTTAGTTTGGCCTGATCCTTTTTATTTTTCATTATATTAGTTGTTTCTTTAATATGAGGTTATTTTTATGATTTAAGCAACCCGTGTTCGTTTCTAAAAAGTGTAATTATATAGGTGAAAAATCCAATGGAATTTAAACACATTTTTAATAGGTTAGTACACTGAGTTCAAGAGTACACTGTGTATCAAAAACAAAAATGGTCTAAAAAACGTTCCTTATGGAACACCATTTTTAAAAAATACTCCTTTTATTTTATATTATATAATAATAATATTCTACATTAAATAATATTAAAAATTAAAAGCGCGTGCGTACAAAGTACACATCAGAAATAAAACTTCTTTGGCAAGTCTAGTTTATATTTATACAAATCTAAAACTTTAGATTTCCGAGACTTAGAGCGAGGGAAAAAGGATGTTATATTTGTAATTTAATTGTCATTAAATTTAATTGACACACCGGCATCAACGACATCATCAGAAGGACTCTTGTCACTATTAACGTGCCGGCTATTCTCGAGCCGAATGGAATTGCACGTGATGATGGTAAGAGAGTTGATGCCTTGGAAATAAGGAAGGTCGTTGGTATGGGATGCTACATGTGTTGATACGCTTGCACCATCTAACATTGACGCTACCTCCAATTTAGCGGGAGCGGCGGCGTCATTAGCTGAAAACGCCAAGAGGCGCAAATATGAGAGCCTTGCTTTAGAATACATATTTGTGACTTTTGGCGTGGATACATTGGGCCCGTGGGCTCTTGGGCAAAAAGTGACCCTAAGGCAGGGTGGTACTTTGGACAGCGTATAAGTACCGCTGCCCAAAGAGGTAACGCTGCCAGCCTTATGGGCATCCATCCATTTGCTTCTGATGGCGCATTTTAATTACTTTTATTTTTTCTGTATTAATGTTAAGGTTCGATATAATGTAATCATTTTCATTAAAATATTAAAAGTATCGAAAATTAAAATAAATAATTTATTGAACTCTCAAATGACGAATTGTAAATAAAAATACCACGCGTTCTTTGTCGATTTTATGAATTATTAGTTCAATTTAGTGTTTGAATAAAACATTTGTTTTATATTTTTTGATAAATAGTATATTAAATGATTAAATGAAGAGTGGGAAATTTAAATGCCACATGTTATTTGTAAAGATTAAAGCTATTCAACCTTCAAACGAATTATCAAAAAAAACGCTGCACATATTCGTGACGCTTATCACGCGTTTTATCCATAAAATAATTACCCTCATGCGCCTAAAGAGGTTTCACTTCAAAATATATTTTATTGTATAGTAAAAATAAAGTTGGACCTAGAATAGGTCCTTGAGGTGCACCAATTTTTTACAAATGATCCTAAAGTTTTGACGACGACTAGAAATACCAATCTTGTTTATCACATCGTATAATAAATATAATATTGCTAATAGAGAAATAAATTTCATCACACACAAAAAGCATAATACTAGGTGGCAGAAAAAGTTAAGACGAATTTTTTCGTTTCTCAAGATCTTATCTCACGTGTCTCTAATTGTACAGCGTTTATTGAAGCAAGTATAAAACAATACGTGTTTTAAACAATTACACGACAAAATCATGTTTTGTGTTTCATAGTTATTTCGTTTATATACCGACCGTGTAATTGTACGATATAGAGTGGCTTTCATTTTTTTTCGCTGTACGATCGGACGCTGCATCTGTAGCGAGTAGCGACCGGTAATTATTCTAGAAAGTTAAGTGAAAATCTCTGTATGCTCCACGTTGGACAGTTGTTCAGTTACACTTAGTTTCAGTTCTTCGCTTCTTTATATAATTGGGTTCTGTTGTCTTTGTTGCGAAATCAGTGTTACCTGGCCCCCATTTTTACCTCAAGTTTCCCAGTAAACGCCAAACTTAAAGTCTACGCCAACGTCCACTCCAGGCTGACGATTGCGGCTCCTACCTGGTGCTTTTTCAAACAATAGGAGCTCAGAAGTTTGTCAGAAATGACATCATCCACCGTAACACCAGGACGCCCACCATGGAGGTTTTCATCTGGAACTTGGCGAGAAATATTTTCCATCACGCGGATAACTTCCCACACATACAACTCCACAGCATTGCTAGCACCCTAGAGCAGCAAACACTGGGTGTCCCCTGCCTCGTGAGCTTCTGCTGTTACCGCCTGTTGACATAGGCATTGATAACGGCAAAGACGACGCAATGGCATTGGCGTTACCTGAATTGGATAACTTACGGAATTGACCTGCATGGACCCGAACCAGCCCGTGTCACTGCGGGTAAAGTAGATTACCAGGCATCAATTTGAGGAAGATGCCTGGAGTAAGGAGGCAGTGCCTCGAGGCCCGCACCTCTCAAGTAGAATTGAGAAGAACTCGTGGAAACATGTAGTTAGATATTTATTTAGTTACTAGTTTCAGACACGGCAAACACAAAGTATGTTGAATTCATTTTGCCAAATGCAAAAGAAATTTGTACAAATGTTAAAATTAATGTTAATCCTCTAGAGAAAGTTACATCTGCGGTATTCTTAGGTATAACATTAGCCTCGGGGCTTCAGTGGGGTGCCCATATTAAGACTCTGGCGAGTAGACTTAGTTCCTCTGCATTTGCTATTTGTTGAAACTCCCAAAATGGTGTATTTCGCTTATTTTCATTGCAATATCTCTTACGGCATACTGTTAAGGCAGCGGACATTGAAACTATTTTTATTTTACAAAACAGATCAATACTGGCCATATATCAATTAGGATCTCGTACTTCTCTGAGAGATAAATTTAACGAAACATCAAGTCTCACAGTACCGTCTAGACTAAAAAAAGCGAAATACACAATTTTGATGCAAGAAATAAAAACAAACTTGTAATTCCATATTTTAGAGTGAAGAAGGTTCAGAAATTATTTGTCGGGTTGAGCATTTTTAATAAGTGACTGCAATCAGTTTTAGATTTGCCTTCACATAATTTTAAGAAACATGTCAATAACATCCTTTTACAAAAGGCATATTATAATGTTGAATTGATTATTTAATCGATAGAATTATTTGGAGTTGATTCCGTTACACATTGTAACACACACAACTATTTTTAAAAGAGTAACCGTAAAGTTTTTTGCCTGTTTCTCCTTATTATCCATAGATATTATATTATTTACATTATTTGACCCATATTTACAATCTCAGCCGCATAATCTCCCATTTCAATACTAAATTACAATCCCGAAAGAATTAAATTTGTTGAACTTTATCTTAAATCATTACATTCTTGTCTAATTTGGGTTGAAAAGTTTGTACAAGGACATTAATACACATCATTTTTAATTCATCTACACTAATATAATATTATAAAGAGGAAAGATTTGTATTTTTGTATATAACGAATAAACTCAAAACTACTGGACCGATTTTCATAATTCTTTTTTCATTAGAAAGCTACATTATCACTGAGTAACAAGGGCTACATATAGTATTAGATTACTAAAGAAATCTTTAGAAATTCCTATTAAACCAACTGAAGGTATTCGCTACATCGCATACGCTGTGAAGAGTATTAATGATAGGACAAAAAAATGTTCGACAATATTATAGAATATATCAATATCTACAAAAAACTTCGAGAGACCATATGTCTAACTATTGTAGTTACGTCACTATAACTACTTTTTTACATTTATCAAATTGATAGAAATGCCGATCAAATCAGGCCGTGTTATTCATACCATTTATAAATTTTTATCCAAATAAATAATTTAATATTCAAGACTGTTTCAATACCTGATTATTACTTTTTGAATTATTGAAATAGGATATTCCATTCAAAAGATATCATGAGATTAAAATAAAAATACACGCCGGCGGCTGCCGCCACGCAGCGCATCGAGTAACGAGAGAGGGGCAGTGCGGGCGAAGGGGGTGCACCATTATGAACTAGGTTACCTTACGCAGTGAACGCAAGTGACATTGAATATTTCCAGTTTTTTTAACACATTTTTATGCTTCATTTAAAAAGTTCTTTTCAGAGCTACTTAGTTTTAGTATTAGGAATCACACTTTTTCATAATATTCGTCAATTCATGGTCGTTTTAATTATAATGCTTATAACTTAAATATCTGTACCTATTTATGTCTACCCGTGAGAAGCTGGGACGGGCCGCTAGTTATTTAATATAACATTGATATAATTATTGATTTTTGCATTATTAACCTCGCCTTGCAATGAAATTTTCATTTTTGTTGTTGTCAAAAGTATTAATATAGCAACAGTGTTAATATTTAGTTAATTTGTAACAGTGCAGTGTAAGACAATGATAATGTTAGTGTTTATTTCACTTTCTAGCTCAGCGTTAGATTTCCTGATAAGTGGATAACTCTATTTTTCCTCTATATAACAGTTTTCTATTACTAAATTGTTTTGATGATAACATCTATAGGATTGTGGGGCACCACGGTTTGCGAGCAGCGTTTAATGAAAGTATGCACTTTTAGTATAACATTTATACTAACTTTCAATATAATCTGTTTACGATATCATTATTTTATACTAAAACTAATGAATGTCGTTTTTATTACAGCTTTTATTAGTACAAAACAGCTGGATTAAATTTCATGATATTTTTTTTGGATTCGTCCAGCATGAATTGTAGAATAACTCTGAAAAAATTTGTCTACAATTGCGGTAGAAATGAGAGCGTTGAGAAATATAAGTGGATTGAAACTAAGTGACAAAGTAAGAAATAGTGTGATAAGAGAACGTTGTGGTATAAAAGAAGATGTAGTGACTAAAATTGAGAAAGGTATGCTTAGATGTTTGGGCATGTAGAGAGAATGAATGAAAGGAGACTGACAAAAAGGATTTATGAGTCAAGAGGTGAATGCGACAGTTGGAAGGGGAAGACCAAGGCGAACGTTTCTGGACCAATTAAATAAGGTCAAGAGTACTCTAAACCGACGAACTTGTATGAAAGGTTTAATGAGAATGAAAGAAGCGAAGGAGATGTATGTAACAAATATTCGAATTGAAAAGTGAACTAAAATAAAGATATATATATTTAACACAAAAACTGTTTGGGTTGTTTAAAACCACTATACCTCAAAAATCACATCATTAGAAAGAAAATCATAAGAGCGTTTCAGATTTTTAAAATCCTGTGTTAAATTTTCAATTCTTTGCGCTTTATAGACTATCAAACAAAAAAAATAGTGTTTCGTGTAAATAACCTCGCCGTGTTGAAATTTTCATTTCTGTCAGTCTCCAAGCAAGATTTTTTACGATATATTAGATTAAAAAAACTAAATTATTAGGCGCATTATACGTAAACATCGTATTTTTCATTATAATTAACATAAGCTCATTAACCGAGTTGCGGGCACATAAATTACTTAAATATGTTGTTGTGAAATTATTATCTAGGCAGCGCCCTCTGGGGTGAGTTATACTGGCTTCGTTTAACAAAAAGGGCAGTTTAACCGACTTTGAATATGACACGTTCGTATTTTACTATTCTGGTATTAAATAATCGAGTGGTGAGGAATGAGCTGTGGTCAACGTTATCTACGTTTGAGGTGAGCAGTAATCTGATTCAAGCATTGAAAAGTGATATTGAAAAGAGAGTCAATGCAGGGAATATGGTAAATGGTGCTCTGCATGCCTTCATTCATAGCCAATTAGTATCTCAAAGGGCAAGCCTGGTTGTGTATGCTGGAGTGTTGGTACCAACACTTATGTATGGTAGTGAAAGTTGGGTATGGCAGAAGAATCACAAAAGTAAAATAAATGCGGTAGAGATGAGAGCGTTGAGAAGCATGAGTGGATTAAAACTGAGTGACAAAGTAAGATATAGTGTGATAAGAGGACGTTGTGATATAAAAGAAGATGTATTGACTGAAATTGAGAAAGGTATGCTTAGATGGTTTGGGCATGTAGAGAGAATGAATGAAAAGAGACTGACAAAAAGGATTTATGAGTCAAGAGTGAATGCGAAAGTTGGAAGGGGAAGACCAAGGCTAACGGGTCTGGACCAAATACAACACATTTTAAATAAGAGCCAGGTCATGAGAGGTCATCAGGCAGAGACCACGTCCTTCCACTTGCCAAGATTCTTGCATATCTCCTTAGCTTCTTTTATCCCCATTAAAACTTTCATACAAGTTCCTCGGTTTAGAGTACTCTTGACCTGGCCCTTATTAAATATGTCCTGGATTTGGTCCAGGAACGTTCGCGTAGTCTTCCCCTCTGACTTTTGCATTCACTCTTGACTCATACATCCTTTTTGTTAGTCTCCTTTCATTCATTCCCAAACCATCTAAGCACACCTTTCTGAATTTTAGTCACTAAATCTTCTTTTATACCACAACGTTTAAAGCATTTGAAATAATAACAGTTCACTGCCTATACATACTTGAAAACATGTTGTATATCCATAAAAATATTAACATTTTCAATAAAACAAGTGATTACAATAAAACACCTCATATAACATAAAAATCCAATCCATCTAATTCAGCCAAGGGTAACTGTAAACTCCCAGAAGACGTTCTAGAGATGTCACTTAAATTCAAATCATTTATTAAAAGAAAAGTAATTGAAAAATCATGCTTTATTGATGTGGGTAAAAAGGGGACACCCGATTGAATTTGTTTTGGGTTCTTCTAAGAACAGGGCACCCTCAACTAGATTCTAGGACGTCATCATATAAAAGTGCAGGAAGAGCCTAATTGAATAAAGAATTTTTGAATTAGGTTAAACATAAGGTCTTATTTTTTATGATGGGAAATGCTTTTACGCAATTCTAATGAGACAGGGAGTTTGGGGTTTGCAGGCTGGGCTAAAATACTCACCAGGCACCTTCGATAACCTAAGATAACGTAGTCTGAAGTTATCTCTTGTATTCTCTTTGATAAGCGAGGTTTAAACCGACAAAGGAGTTCAAGGAGCCATAAGGTATTTGAATCAACGCTTACAGTTTCCTTTTTAGAATAAGAAGAGCATTTGCTAATCCTTCACTGTCCCCATTGCTTCCTTCAACGAGTTAACAACCTCGCAAAGCCACTACTTCATCCTGTCTCTGCCAAGTATTGCGTATACAACATAAGACCTGATTTTATCTACTATTATTTACATTTAAATACAGCCCAACCTGGGTAAGTGAGAACTAAACAAGCAAGGAAACTTTTTAAGGAGAGTAACTGCCTGGTCCCGTTGTTTGGCATCTAAAACATCTATAAGAGAGAGGTAGAAAACTTTAGAGTATTGGACCTTCAAATAATTGTGCATGGATCTCTATAAACGTTCCTCTATCTCTCTTTATAATACCTTCAGCGAGAAGACAGCCACTCAGAAGAAAGCCACTACACTGCATTCCGTCTTGGCCAAGAATTATTGGTAAAACGTAAGACCTGATTTTGACTACTGTACTTTATTACAATCAAACCTAGGTAAGTGAGAACTGGATAAGCGAAAAAACTCTCTCGTCGTCATCTCAACCGATGGACGTCCACTGCTGGACAAAGGTCTCTCTTAATGAATTCCAATGGGCCCGATCTTGCACCGCGTGTGTCCAGCCGCTGCCAGTGATCCGCCTAATGTCATCGTTCCACCTGCTGGAGGGTCTGCCGGTGCTACGTTTTCTGGTGCGAGGCCGTCACTCTAGCGACTTCTGGCCCCAACGTCCACGCATAACTGATGGACATTGGGACGTCGGAAACTCTCTAAGGGAGAGTAATTGCCTGGTCCCCTTATTTAGCATCTTAAACTTCTAAAAGAGAGGGGTAGAGAACTCTATCTTCAGATATTTGTGCATGGACCTCTATAATCTTCCTTTCTCTCTCTCTCTCTAGTACTTCTTCCAGAGCGGTAAGAGACTCTCAGAAAGAGGCCACTGCAGTTAATCTCCACTCACATCCAAGCATTGCACGATAAACTTAAGGCCTAATTGCGATTACTGCAGTATGTTTCCTACAATTCTAAGAAGCCCAAGGATTGAATGCAATAATTTCTGAGGCTATTAAAGATTTTTTATATATATTCAAGTTAAATATAATTAACGCGATGCGGTTTTGTTTTTGTCAGCGAACACCGTTATACAAACAAGTTTCATACCAAAATATTTACGAAAATATTGCTCACAATTTGGTTATAATAAAATTTACCAGGGCAAGTCGTAGCTGGTTGGATTTATACGGAGCAGCTTATACCTCCACGTCAATAATAAATTACATTTCGTATTAACCGTTATTGTACCTGATAAATAACTGTGTTTATATATTTTTGTCGTTTTATTGCTAATATTTTTATTTACTTATTCTGTACTACTAGAGATATTGAATTCAATTTGGTTTAATTTATCATTCAAAAACACAGTATTTATTCTTTTATTCTAATCTAATCAGAACAATCTTAGCTTTCTTTTTTGGTTGTCATGTGAATAGTTGTTGGTATTCCGACACGGGAACAGTTACATACACTTTGCGACTGCTGCAACGATTAATTATCGATATGTATTTTGTAGTAACTCTGTGTGTTTATCGCACTTTCACGCCTACACTACTGAACCGATTTAAAAGAAATTGGGTACGCAGATAGTCAAGAGCCTGAGAAATGATATAGGCTAACTTTTCATGTGGACAAAGTAGACACTCACTAAGAACGATTTGCCTATATTCGTACGGAATGTATAAGCGAAAAACAATCACTTACTGCGAGATTTGCAAAAATATTCACCAGATTGACTTGAAATTTAGCATATGATATCCTCTCGCGACATAATCTCACACTAAGACCGATTTTCCTCATATTCTCACGGGATCCGGATATAAGCGAAACTTAGTGAGAGATTTCTTTTACCATTCACCATTTGATTTGACATTTGCTATAAATGTTTCTATCGCGACGTAAATTTACACTAATAACTGGATAATGGAATTAAGAACTACGCGGATTAACACGACGAAGAACAGGTTGTATAATAATATCTTCCTTATTTATTTACAGC
Organism: Elymnias hypermnestra; assembly: GCA_015832385.1. Lineage (NCBI taxonomy): Eukaryota > Metazoa > Arthropoda > Insecta > Lepidoptera > Nymphalidae > Elymnias > Elymnias hypermnestra. The sequence continues at coordinate 912,849 of JACTOM010000907.1, forward strand.
ACGTATCACTAAAAAACAGGTCAAACACTATGATGATGTTCCAAGCAACCTCCTTAATTTTTTCTCTCAGTAGAACCTCCTGGCCATAGCAAAAAGCGATTCACCGAAATTGTTCCAGCTGGTCACACTGTGACATAAGGAAATATGAACTCATTCTTGTATATAAAAAGATTGGATATCCCATTGTTATTAATACTACTTTTTATTACTAGTAATACTATTTTTTGTTATTGATATTGTTTAGCAAAATACTCGTTATAAAGTGCAATATTAATGTAAAGAATTAGTCAAAATTCTCTAGAATAAAGCCATATAAGCCAGCTTGGCTTTGCCCGTAAAAGCTAATTCATAATATTGACTATTTGAACGGGTACATATCACGATGGCGATCTTTAATTTTTATTTTTTAATTTTGCCGATATTTCGACCCAGTTGCATGGATCGTGGTGGTCGTGGTCAGTATCGTCGTGACCACGATCCATGCAACTGGGTTGAAATATCGGCAAAATTAAAAAATAAAAATTAAAGATCGCCATCGTGATATGTACCCGTTCAAATAGTCAATATGTTAATAAACCACGAAAATTTAAGTTTAATTCATAATATTGATTTACGTTACGAATATATTACTATAAAATCTTAAAATACTATAAAATTGTTATTGTAGTCTCTATTTAACTACTTGTTTCAATTTACAACGTTTATTTACAAGTTAAGACTGCATTATTACTTATTAGGTGAGATTACAGTAAAGCCTAACCTATCAGCAATAAAAAAAATCTAAATCAGTTAATATCCGAGCGGTATTAACAGCTCTTCAAAATTATTTTCACTTTCACAGAGCAAGTTGGGTCACTGTCGAAATTCTGTCACGCAATTCAGCCATTAAGGGTTGTTTCGCCCTCTCCCCCCACCCTCCCAAGGAGTCGGCGAATTTTACAAACTACCCTACGTAATTTCGAGCCCTGTATATAAGCGCCCCTTCGAGGGTTGCTTTTTTATGCGCCCCATTGGCTGTTTGCTTCTAAAGGATCTTTTACGATATGCAGTTTTATTGCCCTGATTTTTCATAACAGCAACTTGCTATTATACTTTGATATTTAGGGGATGTCATCTACCACTATATAGATAGATATCTGACTGTATATTGCTAATATAGACGCAATATTTTGACTGCAGACAAGGACTGCTCCTGCGATTTATAATATGGGTCCAAGAGAGTCGCCGAGAGAATCATTTGGAGCAGTCAAAAGTTTAGATATTTGAAAACTTTCAAGATAAAGAACACCTCATACGACATAAAAATGAAGGAGGACGTTGCTGAGGAAACGGATTTACAGAACCCGACAGACTTCGTTCTGTCAGTAGTACTAATTATCTATAGCTCTTACATTTTGTGACAATTCAATTTTGAACTTTGCGCAGCAGTAAGAAAGTGCAAATTGACTCTTGCTTAGACAACAGTAAATACTTGTAATTTATTATGAACTTTATTGAATAGCAATAAAGATCAAATTGACTCTACATTTTACTTTAGAAACGTTTGTATGGCAAACAGAAACGGGTTGTTTTTAGGATTTTCCTCTGCAATTATTCGAATTTTTCTCGCCGTAAAAACCAAGGACTTCAACGAAAATTAAAAAAAAACAATTGTCAATATTGACCCAGGCGCTGTTGTGTTATGCGCTTACCAACACATTTTCTGATTCATTTTTATATTAAATAATTACTAAACAAAGCACAATCGATTAAATGGCACACAATCTTTTTTGTTTTGAAATAAAAGATAGCGTAAATAAATGACATCTTTACATAACCTAGAAATGAATTATTAAAACCGTTGCTATAGACAATGGTCTAATAATTCATGTCACAACCTTGTGGATGCGTGGGTGGATGCTTAGGTGGATGCGTAGATGGATGCGTAGGTGGATGTGTGGGAGTGCGTAGGTGAATGTGTGGGAGGATGTGTGGAAACGCGTTTATAAACATTGAAGTGACGATCGACATTTTACCGGTCTTTATGCGCTTCGTAGCAGTAATCATTGACTATCCACATAAATTTGAAAAAAAAAAAAAATGGGAAAGGGTTGATGAATTGAAAAAATACAGAGCCTAAAAGCTTCTATATAGTATCATGCCGATCGGTCCAGTAGTTTTCAAGTTTATCGATAACAAAGAAAAAAAACGTTGCTTAAACTGATAAATGATAAATCTGAATACAGACAATTATTATAACATAAGAAATAACAATAATTAGAAACTCTAGGAGGTTATATAAAATAAACAAATTATGAAATGGTATCTGTAAAAGTTTCTATAACAAACTCTCTGAAGACGTTCTAGCAATGGTAATTAATAAATTTAAAAACGTAATTAAAAATGCATATATGGAAAATCGTAATAATTTCAAGGATTATTTAGACGATAAATGATTTAAGAATGAAGGGATGGCTTCAATCTAAATTGAATAAATTAAAATCGCATTATAATGGTGATGATACAAAAAAATAACCACCGACTGAGTTTATGGAGGACTCAGAATAGGGAGTGAAGGAAGAGAGATTGAGAGTCTAAGTTAATATCTGGAGAAAAACGATAATAACTTCAAAAGTACTACACGTGCAGCCTATGTGCGACTTATACTCGAAGGGCCTTCATTAGCCTACGGGCTAAGAATATTGGGACTTCCTCCTTCTCCTTTCCACCATTTGCTTCAAGAAAATACTGGAGTACTTCAGTCATTTTGCCAGGAAAAATAAACTGGGTGAACTTAAGAACTACTTGTAAACGCTGGTAAAAGGACTAGTGGCCCCAATCGAATGCTTTGGTCAAATCAAATCCGCATCACTTTAAAAGCTTCTATCTACGATGCCATACTCGACGACAAGAACAGATCTAGATGGCGTTTTTAATAAAAGAAATGATCATCCTGATCATAGGAGGTGGTCATCAGAAATTCTCTAAAATGGGAACGTAGTTTTTTCATGCATTTCTATCGATATTGTCGACGTCGCCGTCTCAATCCATAGACGTCCAATAATGGACAAAGGTCTCACGTAATGACGTCCACAAGGCCCGATCTTGCACCTCCTGACCCCAGAGACTACCGGTGACTCTTTTTTACGTGGATACAGGGTCGCCATATTAGGAGCTTCAGGCCACAACATCCATCGGTCCTTTGGACTATGTTCCCCGTCCATTACCACTTTAACCTCGCCATTCATACGGCTATGTGGGTGACTTTGGTTCATCTACGGATCTCCTCACTCCTGATTTGATCACGTAGAGAAACATAGGCCTTTCTATCGCCATCGGCCTTTCTATTGGGACTACCGGTGACTGTTTTTTACGTGGATGCAGGGTCGCTATTTCAGGAGCTTCAGGCCACAACGCCCATCGGTCCTTTGGACTCAATTCCCCGTCCATTACCACTCTAGCCTCGCGATTAACGGCTATGTAATGGATTTTGGTTCATCTACGGATCTCCTCACTCCTGATTTGATCACGTAGAGAAACATAGGCCTTATCGCCCGCTGCATAAGTCTGAGCTTCCCCATGAGACCCATAATCAGCGACCACATGGCATTTTATTAGTATTCACTAACATAGTATTAAGTTTTGTTGTAAATAACACAAATATGGTTGTTTTGTCTGAAAAAAGAATTATTACAATTTATTGAAAATAAGTACAAAGGAAGTAGGCTTTAACATTCCCTGTCTATTTGTAAAATGTACACACGGGCGAAGGCTGTATAATCATGGTTGTGAGGTAACAAAAGCAGTATTTATATTTTATAAGTGCGAAGCGCATAGCGGGCGGCCGCCTTTTCCGCCCTCCACTGTACAGGGTGCTCCGAAAAATCTAATAGGCTACAAAAGCGAGCATTAATTATAACAAATTAGGCACATATGTTATTTATTAAAGTTCACCAATAGAAACAACAGACACTAAAACTATTACAGTGAAATATCATAGAAACAATAGCTATAATACACAGTTGCAAATTCGGCATGCATGGATTATACATGCAAGTGCGGATTTGGTAGTTTGCGAGAAAAAATTACAAATAAATATAATATAATATTGACTAATGATATTAATTGCCAGGGTGGAAAGTTAAAAAAGGTAGATCAGATAATCGATAGTTGATGTAAATGACTTTTAATATATAAATGAATGGAGATAACGATATTACTACAAATAAGTGGGCGGGGCACCAGTTCGACGAACCGATGGACGTTGGGGCCGGAAGGTACTGGAATGGCGACCCCGCACCGGACGCAGTATAGAAAGACCCCCCACAAGGTGGACCGACGATATAAGGAGGGTCGCCGGTAGCCGCTGGAGCTAGGCGGCGCAAGATCGGGCCTTGTGGGCATCATTTCGTGAGACCTATGTCCAGCAGTGGACGTTTATCGGTTGAAGAGACGACGACGACGAAGAGATATACCATACACACATCACGAAATCTTTAGGTCCCATGGATTTGGAATATGGCATACTCACACTTGCCAAACTACCACATCGGTCAGCTTCTTCAGTTACAGACATGTGGTCTTGGGTTCGAGTAACTTGTCAAACCAGTTCAACGATTGATAATGAGTTTCCTGTTAAGAAGTGCTCAGTATTTGCCTCAGAGAGCACATTAAGTCGTCACACCCCACTATGAGAGTGAAGGAATAGAGAGTGCACTTGTGTTAACGCTTAAACTTGAGTACTATAATGTGGAACAGCGTGGATCTATGTTTTAAAAATCCTCTCTCCTCTGAATTAGGAGGCCTGTCCCAGAAGTCCAGACGTCGTCTCAACACCGTGAGACCTACAGTCGCAAATGTACTATCTAGGGATTGTTTACTACTTCGAAAAATAATAAAAATATTGTGCTTTATGACAAAAGTATTGTTCATCTATTTTAAGCCTTTATTGCTGAAGAATACAATACAATATATTTTTTAGATTAACACATCTCCAGTGCTTCTGTTGATGCAAAGTTCTCCTCCAGCTTCTTCATCTCCAAGTGGTCTTGTGCCATTCTAATGCAAATGTGACCTGTTATTTCTTATATTCGTTGACTCATCTTCTTGCTTGTACGCCTTGCTTTCTTTTTTGGTCTAAGGAAGGTCAGTCTGTTATTCTTTTTGACCATTTTTGTTTTTAGTCCTTCATCATGTGGCCAATTGATAGCTGTTTTAGCCGCTTTGTGTGCACCGCTTTTATCCTGATCTTTTTCTTCATCTCTATTGATCTTACTCTGACAAATTTCACTTCATTTTTCTTTGACAAATCTTGTAAATCTATATCTATATCTACAGCTCGTATTCACTTCTATCGGCAGTCCTTATGCCTGCCATTTCTTTGTATAGTAAGTAAGTAAGTAGCAGCCCATTAACGTCCCACAGCTAGGCACAGGCCTCCTCCCTCATATGAGAGAGGGTTTTTTAGAGCATAGACCCACCACGCTGCTCCACTGCGGATTGGCAGGCATAGTACACAAGTGCACTCTCTATTCCTTCACTCTTATAGTCCGATGTGACGGGAATCCGACACGACCGGAGAGAGATCAGGCGCAGGACCGACGGCTTAACGTGCTCTCCGAGGCACGGGGGTGGATCACACCGCCAACTTCCCAACTTCGGGCAAATATTGAGAAAATCTTAATAGAAAACTCAATATCGATTTTGAACTAGCCCGACCTGGGACTCGAACCCAGGACCTCATGTCTGTAGTCGAACATGATAAACACTAGACCAATGAGGCAGTCTATGCATAGCTAATTTATATGTCTATGCATAGATAATTTATACAGTTTCTTTGTATATGCATAGCTAATTCAAGCACCCTGTATACACAATCGATAGACGTCTTAGTAAGTTTACAAGTTTCAGCTAAACTCGTTAGGCAATTGGAGCCGTAATCGCGCTTTAAGCCCGTAATAAATAGAGCCTGTTAAATATAATGTTAATTGTTACGCGCCACGGGCTTTTCGTTGATTAAGAAATAAACGGCTCTCGTAAAACTAACTGCTTTTTATATATTTTCCATGGAAAACTTCGGTATTCCTTTGCAATATATATATATATCGAATACCATTTTATATATTCTCGTGATAATGTTTATTTATACAGGAAAAAGTGCGAAATACACAAATCAAACTAAAATCTAAAACCTGTCTATATGTTTGCTTTAAACTCAAAAACTACTGAACGGATTTTTATACGATTTTGACCGATAGATAGAGTGGTTTTCGAGAAAGATTTTTGTGTATAATTTGTGAAGGTTTTGTATAAATTGGTTGAAGTGTAACGATAATTGTTGCAAGTGGCGTATAAAATCAAGTCGCCTGGGAGCTTCCATCAAAAATGCTACCTAATCCCTTAGAGATATATCAAAATAATGTATGGTAAAATAATTCCTCTGTTATAGATCTACAGTAAAGTCCATAGTAACTCAAATCTATCTCTTAAGGAAAACTCATTACATCCCTTTAATCATTGGAAAGTTATACTGAAGTATATTACTGATTGATATAAAATCACATGATTTGAATAGTTTTCTTAGGAGATATTCGTTGGCTAAGGTCCTGGATCTGATTATGTAAGCCTGGAATGATGGGAGGCTTCAGCCGTGGCTAGTTACCAACCTAACAGCAAAAACATCCAAATAAAATGTGTAGAAACCGCAAGAGGTATTTTACTTCATTCCCATGCTATTGCGCTTCCATCTAAGCCTGTATCATTACTTACCATCAGGTGTGATCACATTTAGTTAATATTACCAGCGACGCAACGTCTATAAATTAGTTGACGAGTACTCTAAAGGCTACATTACGGTAACAAGCGTTACATAGTTAAGCGTGATGGCTTAGTGTCATTAAAAACCCCATAATACAATGGCAGAGTGTACTTAAAGAAGTTTTTAATTGAAAACTGTTACAAAGACCATGTATTTCATTACTTTGAGGTGAAAATCTTTATGTACAGTCACTCAAGCGTTGTTGTTACATGCGGAGTGCTTCGACGTGAACATTTATCAGATGCAAGGCTTTCAGATTTCAAAAACAATTACCGGCCGATAAAGCCTCCGATGTGACAAATTAGTCACTTTTTTTCATAGCGTTTTATGGAAAACAATAACGTCCGATAAGCCCCATAATCCATCACACGAGCTACACTTTTTTCATTGGAGTGAACTTAATTTGATGTTATGATTAAATGCCTTACATTTTAAGTGGAGAATGGAATTTTCTTTGAGTGGATTAAAGAAATTAAACTCTATTTGGTCGAAGTATGCATATCTTCCCATAGGTTATACAAAGATTATAAAATTTTACGTAAAAACAAGGTAACGTTGACTATAAACTTATGTGACTGAATTGAGATGAATTATTTCCATAAAAACTTGTTCAAAATTGTCGCTTTTTATAATAAATAAATGCCAATTTCGGTCGATATTCAATCTGCAATTGAACGGGATATGTAAATTGGTTTAAAACCTCGTAAACAATCGCTGCTGTTTATAGCCAATCCATTTACAATTACTAGTATAAAATGAAGTCGCTTCGGTCTATTCGCTTAAATGTTATAAATAATTCGACACATTTTAATGCAGTTTTTAGCAATAGATAGAGTGATAAAGGAGGAGAGTTTATATATATAATAAATAGATATTATAGTACAGAAAATAGGAGAAATTCATAAATTTGTAATGTGATGTCGTGACAAACACAATGTGCGGTTAAATCGCAAATGTTCGTTAAACCTTACGAGATAAATCAAAAAAATGTACTATGGAATTGTATATAATAAAAACATCTATAAAAAAGTCCATTATAGTATATATTTATCTTTAAAGGATAATCCGTAGTAACCATTTTTATCTGTTACATGTTACAAAATTATGTGTTATTTACCAAGCTATTTTTTACAATAAAGCAACATTATTTATCCAGTTAAATATATTATATAGATTGTTTATTTCATGAAGAATAAAATTGTCCTTAACAGTTTTTAATTAAAATGGATATCTTAGAAGATATTAGAGATTTCGTAGCGGTCGGTGGACGCGGGGTGATGTAAGGTTTTATGTGCATCAAATAGATATTGCTGTAATTTATGATATATATTTCAGTGTACACAGACGCAGTGTCGGTCAGCTTGTATATATATTATCTCTTTAGAACCTTGTAGACAAGGTCGCGTGATATAACGAGTATAAAAGCAAACTAAGCAACTCAAAAGTCATTTCAATTCTTCAGCAAAAAGTCCTTACGAAGCCAAAAGGTGTTTCAACTTACCCTTTATCAGATCAATTATACATTCGAAGGTGAGTCACCGCACGCCAAATTGGGATTTATAATGCTTTTTATACAAATGTGAATGGCGTCTGTTTGTACATCTATGTTTAATATATAAACAGGGTGGTTTGACTGTGAGTTACACGTCTGGTTGCATATTTTGTGGGTTTTATCGTGAACCTGAGGGTATATTGGTGAAACGATGTTGGTTGTGGATCATTTACCTGATATTTTCTATTATATATAAAAATATTTAAAATCCAAGATTATCTGGAGGTGGATTCTCATTGAGAGAAATCGTGGATTCGAATCCACAGTAGGCACCGTAAAGAAGTTCTCTTTATATAAAAATCTAATCTAAATATTCTTTATTCAAGGAGGCTCTAAACGCACTTTTGAATCACCACCGGTTCGGAAAGTAGATTCCGTGAGAAGAAACCGGTAAGAAACTCAGCGGTTACTCCTTTAAATATAGTTTGTAGGTTACAATGTGTTAAGATTTCATGTGCAATTGGAATCCAATCCAAACTGCTTTATCGCTTAAATTATCTTCAACATTATAATATGCCTTTTGTAATACGACGTTTTTCGAAATAAAATGCGTATGCTCAACCTAACAAATGATTTCTGAATCTTCTTGTGGTTAAAGATTTATGGCTTTTTCCTGTGCCACACTGGCACAATTTGTGGTTAAAGAATTTATTTCTCATAAGAATTTTACAAATTCACTTAAAATGAGATACAATTTTTTTAAAACAATACAGTGGGCGCATATACATTGATGTTCTTAATATGTGCATAGTAGCATAAATTAACAAAATAAAGAAAGTTAAGTAATACATCATGGAAACTTATTTCTTATATACACCTTGAGATCTTTCTTAAACTTGTTTATATCGTTGTTCCGTTTCAGTGCTTCTGGTAGATGATTGTGTAGATTTTGATTGATTGTGATTCTTCACTCTAAAATATGGCAATACCACTTTGTTTTTATTTCTTGTGTTAAAATTGTGTGTTTTTTTGTATAAATAAATATTATCACGGATATATAAAATGTTATTTAATATATATTGCGATGGTGCTGTGAGAATTGAATTGAAATAAAAATGAAACGTACTTGATTGTTTTTTTAAACTATTGTGCGTTTTGGTGAAGGAAAACATCCTGAGGAAACCTGAGAATCTTTATATTTATGCTCTAAAACTCACTCTCCTATGGGTGGAGAGGCATGTGCACTCATACATACACACATACATAGCATCAAGCCTCATTCCGTTCGGCGTAGGCAGACACAAGATCCTTCCACTTGCCATGATCCTTCCATATCTCCTTCGCTTCTTTCATTCTCATTAAACCTTTCATACAAGTTCGTCGGTTTAGAGTACTCTTGACTTGGCCCTTAACTAAAACGTCCTGGATTCGATCCAGGAATGCTCGCCCTGGTCTTCCCCTTCCAACATTCGCATTCACTTTTGACTCATAAATCCTTTTTATCAGTCTCCTTTCGTTCATTCTCTTTACATGCCCAAACCATCTAAGCATACCTTTCTCAATTTTAGTCATTACGTCTTCATCACGATATCTTCGAAATAACTTTACAAAGTGAAATTTACATTGATGCCGCCACACCCGAGATCGAACCCACTACCTCATTCGTTCAATAGTCTTTTATGTGGTAATCGAGCTCTTCATTAATACGCAAAAGTTCCCCCCCCCCACTCACTTTACATCAGCAACAATCGTTTGCTCATTGCAGTTTGTTTACCGGCAGTAAGATATTCTCCACAAATCGTACCCTTACTGTAAGCCGTTGAGGAGTTCCATTGATCATCATATTTAACTACGAAAATTACTTGACTATATCAACGTTACGGTTGATGACTCAAATATTCAGATAGCCTGTAAAAGATTCGGCCGAGTGTCGTTAATTTTCTTCTACAAATTGAAGAGTTCCGTTACTTTTTCATGGATGCCATGATCAAAACCTTAACCATCATCAGATAACCCTTGATGTACATTCTTTCTAAAGAATAATCGAAATCAGTTGGCGAGATATTGAGTTATTCGTCCATTTATCGAGCACATGCTTAATGCAAATTTAAGTTTTATACGGTTTTCTCATGGATGACATCATCAGAGATGGACCAAAAAAGAATGGGACCCTATGGAAAGCATTATCTTTCATATAAAAAAGAATCCCCAGGATCAGTTTACCCAATGGAAAGTTATGACATAAAAAATACAGACGAGTTGATAACCTTCTTTTGAAGTAGCAGCTCATTAGGGTCCCACTGCTGGGCACAGCTCTCTTCACTCATAGGAGAGAGGGTTTATCCGAAATACGAGTAACACAATGTATATACAGATAGACATTTTCCCCGCTTTTCGTTGTACATCGATAAATTGTGGAGGCATTGAATTAGCATGGATCGATAGGGCCCTTCCGGTCGCCTTCGTGCCTGGCACTGCTTTATATAAACTATAAACACACTGTTATATAATAAAGTTTTTTATCCGTAGTAAAGGTTACTTCCGCAGCCCGTTGGGTTTGTCGTGAAATTTTTAATATACTACGTTATTTGTTGAGGTGGAAACTTGTTTAGGTGTGTACTTTTTGGATAAATATTTGACAGATTTAAAAGAAAGCATGTATGGGTTAAGAATGAATGAACTACTCATCAAATGTTTACTCTACGCTGATCAAGTAATACTTGCGTCATCCGCTAATGAGCTACAGGAGATGCTAAATAGTATGAATGAAGCTTTGAAAGGGAAAGGAATGAAAGTGAATGTAAACAAAACGAAAGTTATGCTTTTTGAACGGGATGAATCTATGATGAATGGCAATATTTTGATAGATGGGGAACAAGTGGAAGAGGTGAAAGAATTTGTATACTTGGGATCTAAATTTACAAAAGATGGAACATGTGACAGTGATATCGAAAGGAGAGTGAATGCAGGGAATATGGTAAATGGTGCTCTGCATGCTTTTATGAATAGCCAGATGGTGTCTCAAAGGGCTAGACTGGCAGTGCATGCTGGAGTGTTGGTGCCAACACTTATGTATGGTAGTGAAAGTTGGGTATGGCAGAAGAATCACAAAAGTAAAATAAATGCGGTAGAGATGAGAGCGTTGAGAAGCATGAGTGGATTAAATCTGAGTGACAGAGTAAGAAATCAATCAAGTCAATGTAAGAAACAGTGTGATAAGAGAAAGTTGTGGGTATAAAAGAAGATGTAGTGACTAAAATTGAGAAAGGTATGCTTAGATGGTTTGGACACGTAAGAGAATGAATGAAAGGAGACTGACAAAAAATATTAATGAGTCAAGTGTGAATGGGAAAGATGGAAGGGGAAGACTAAGGTAAACGTTCCTGGATCAAACCCAGGACGTTTTAAACAAGGGCCAGGTCAAGAGTACTCTCAACCGACGAACTTGTATGAAAGGCTTATGGAGAATGAAACAGGAGATTAGAAGGATAGTGGCAAGTGAAAGAACCTGGTTTTTGCCTACCCCTATGGGAATGAGATATGATGCTGAGTATGTATAAATGTTAATCTCTGAAACGGCTAGACCAATTTTGACAAGACCTTAATCCCTCAAATATATATAAATTTAATATAGAGGGGGCTCCAATGACTCTGATGATTATAAATACTGAGCATAAATGCTTTGGGGTACATGCTGCATACAGTTAAAGTGACACATTAGTAAGGGGCCATTTAGAAGGGAATGCTGTCATTTGGTCGCGTCCTGAAACTAAGTATAGCCCTATCTTTACTAGAAACTTCTATAAGACATTATATAGGAGGGGAGGGGGGGAGCAGCCCATTATCGTCACACTGCTGGGCACAGGTTTGGTCTGTCACAGCAGAAAAGGTTTTTACGCTGCTCCACTCCAGGTTGGCAGGCATAGCAAATAAGTGCACTCTCAATACCTTCACTTTCATTCGTGGAGAGAGACCAGGCTCAGGATTGATAGTTCAACGTGCTCTCCTAGGCACGCCGCCAACTACACAACACTCGGAAAATATTGCTTTTGAATTTGCAAGATCAAGGACTCAACACCAGATCCTCATGTCTGTAGCCAAAGACAGGAGTGGTTATGCCAAATTCCAAATCTACATAACCTAAAGTTAAGAGTATTACCGTTAACTACATAACGCATTAAAAATACTGAGGATTTCTTAACAGAAAACTCGGCGGAATCGAGGTCCCCGATTTATGACGTCACCAGGACGTGGACTTCACCCACGTTTCTGGGGGCGTTTCTGATTCTTCCTTTTCAGGTGATGAGTCTGCGATAACGTCGCTCCAAGCCGAGGCTTGGTCTTGCAGGAGACGCCTTTGGAGCGGCGTGTCCCCAGAGAGCCCTTTTCAGGGCTTGCACTCGAAATGTGGCGGCCTCTATAAGAGCCCCTCCTCCTTCCGGTTACGCTGTAAAAGCCAGTAGGGTTAACAGCTAAACACATTCCGAACAAAAAACAGAAAACTAAATATTGCTTCTAAATTCGCAAGACCGAGGACTCAACACCAGGACCCCATGTCTGTAGACAGGAGTAATTATGCTAAATTCCAAATCTGTGGAACCTAAAGTTTAGGATATTTCATGACGTGTAGTTGTATTTCGCTTATACATACATATATGTTGGAAAGAATATGAAGCACCCGATAAAATACTTGGAAGTGGGCAATAATTCAGTGGCTACCGGTACTGGATACCGGTATATTCAAATATACTCCGAGTTAAAACTATCCAGCATCCCGCAGCGCGGCGAAATCTTTACGAATCCAGAGAGACCTTGTAATCGATGCTTCAACAATCGTTTTAATTAGAATTATTGACATTTTCGAAGTACAGTCGCATTTAAAAATCTTTTTAATATTATAAAACTACTGGTGGAAATTAGACAAAAAGTAATTGAGGGAGATTATTATCTACATCATGTTATGACCAAGAAAAGCGGAGTATCTATGGAAAATTTTATTAAAACAAGGAAAAAATAAAGCTTTTGTGAGCTTTTGCACAAAAGCTCAAAGTTACTTTGCATGTATGAGGTAAATTGTTGACGTGATAGAAGTATATCTTTTAAGGTCGACATTATAACTTCAAACTCTTGCTTTTATCTAAATCAAAAAGATTCAGCTAGTGAAAAGTGTTCGGCTATAAATAATTAGGTGGCACACTTAAAAATACTAGAAACATTTCAAAATTTTATGCAATACGAGGTAACTTTAACAAGCGGCACAATTGTGTGGATATACAAGATGCTTCGTAAATTGTGTCAAAACAAATAGTAGTAATTTTAAGTACAATGAAAGTTGTGTATACTTGAATAGTGAAGAGTGATCGGTGTTTTTATAACAAAAGATATGAAGTTTTATTTGCACACATGGTTTTTATATATTTATTAGCTGGCCTGGAAAATTTAAGGTCGGGCATTATAACCTTTTCTAATAACAACTTCAAACTCTTTCTGTTATGTAAAACAAATAAAATTTACAGAGAGTGTTAGACTATAAATAATTAGGAGGCAACTCTGATAGTTTTAAAATATTATGAATTATTAAGTAATATAGTGGCAACACTTAAAAATATTATAAACATTGTGCAATATTAAGAAATGTTATGCCATACGAGGGAACTTTAACGAGCGGATCAATTGTGTGAATATAGCCTCTCGAGCTGCTTCGTGGTGTAGTTGTTTTATAGAGAAATAGTGTTAGCTTGTATAAATTCAAATAGTGAAGTTATTTTAAGTACAACAGAAGTTGTGTATATTTAAATAGTGACGAGTGATTTGTGTTTTTATTATAAATGATGACCTTTTAATAGCATACATGGTTTTTATTTATTTACTAGCTAACATGGAAAATTTTGGGTCGACAAATTATAACCTTTCATTACAACATCAAACTCTTTCTATTATGTGAAACAAACAAGATTCAGTAAGTGTTAGACTATAGATAGTTGGGTTTTTTCTTTCTTTTTTATTGTTGACAGTTGTAGCACTTGAGTACGATCTCAACTGATGGTAAGTGATGATACAGTCTAAGATGGAAGCGCGCTAATCTAGTAAGAAGCGATATACCTCTTTTGGTTTCTAAACAGCATCGTACTGGAACACAAATCTCTTTGTTTGGCGATACGTTTTTGCTGGTAGGGTGGTAACTAGCCACGGTCAAAGCCTCCCACCAGACCAGACTAATTAGAAAATACAATTTTCTAAATTCGTCCTACCGGTGATCCAACCCAGGGCTTCTACTAGCAAAGCGAATACTCGCAGGTAGCAACACTGATAGCTTTAAAACATTGTGCAATATTATTGTTATGCAATACGAGGTAACTTTAACGAGCGGATCAATTGTGTGAATATAACCTCACGAGCTGCTTCGTGGTGTAGCTGTGTTATAGAGAAATAGTGTTAAATTTTGTAAATTCAATTAGTGAAGTCATTATAAGTACAGTGCAAATTACATATATATATATAATTGAAGAGTGATTGGTGTTTTTATTATAATAGATATGATCTTATATTTGCATACATAGTTTTTATTTATTTACTAGCTGACTCGGAAAACTGAACCGGATCCTATTATACTTTGAGTACTCTCACGACTTCACTGGTTTATTCCTCAAGTCTTAAAGAAGTTTCAATTCAAAAACACATTTTGCAATATAAATTTAAGCTTTTCTCGTGAACAGTACAAGCAAGTTGCCACGTCGTCGACCCCTTAAAGTTCTGAATGCCCAATAAAGCATATCCCCATTGCCCCCCCACTGTTTTTTATATTCAAATCTCGTTCAGAATAAAATTATATACCGTATTAATAACTCAGTGTATGATAAACGCGCGTCTTGGTAGCGGGCCGTATGCAAAGTGTTTTATAAGGGAATTTACGAGGCCAATTATCGCTAAATTTATCGAGAGATAATACGTTTTGTCCTTTATATTTATATAATCTATTTCTTTAATTATATGATACTAGTTGGTGCGATTTGATCTGTAAAATTGGTTCTTTTCTATAAGACACTAATGTAATGCAAAGTAATTGTTTTATATGGTAATTTATAAGGCCAATTATAACTAAATCTACTGTGAGATATTTTGTTTTGCTTTTACGTTTATATAATCTATTTCTTTTATTATAAAGAACCATATAATACCAGTGATTTGGTCTGTAAACTTAGTAGTTTTCGGTGAGACATTTATGTATTGCAAGTAGTGTTTTATACGGTAATTTGTAAGGCCAATTATAACTAAATTTGCCGTGAGATATTTCGTTTTGCTTTTACGTCTATATAATCTATTTCTTTTATTATAAAGAAACGTATAATACCAGTGATTTGGTCTGTAAACTTAGTAGTTTTCTGTGAGATATTTCGTTTTGTCTTTTATATTTATATAATCTATTTTCATTATTATAAAGAACCATATAATACCTGTGATTTGGTCTGTAAACTTAGTAGTTTTCTGTGAGACAATTAAGTATTGCAAGTAGTGTTTTGTATAGTAATTTATAAGGCCAATTATAACTAAATCTACCGTGAGATATTTTGTTTTGCTTTTACGTTTATATAATCTATTTCTTTTATTATAAAGAACCATATAATACCAGTGATTTGGTCTGTAAACTTAGTAGTTTTCTGTGAGACATTTATGTATTGCAAGTAGTGTTTTGTATAGTAATTTATAAGGCCAATTATAACTAAATCTCAGTTCTTTTCTGTAAGACACTTATGTAGCAAAGTAGTGGTTTATAAGGTAATTTACCAGACCAATTTTTGCTAAATAACTTATTTCTATGGTCTAGGGAATTAGTAGTATTAGATATTTTGACATTTCTGTGATTCCGATGATTATATAATTCCGTTTATCGAAAGGCCATCGGTTTTGTTAAATCATATAGCTATTAAGTCTGTCTGAGTCATCTAGTCTGAAAAAGCTCCTAGCCTTAGTTTTTGATTCAAAGTTTTATGCAATACAGTATTTCTATCTATCTAATGTTATATTAAACAATTAATTAAAATATAAGACTAGACTACATCTCTTTTCCTTTTCTGGACAAGATTAGACTATGACGGATCAGTTTCATTCAATAGTTTATAAAGAGCAGATCACGTGAAGACAATTTTATTTGTTTTAAAACAACAATAATGGTAGCATCGTAGTTCCTAAAGATAACAGAGTCTAAACACTCGCAAAGTATTGATTACATTCTCTCGAATCGGAATCATTGCTCGGACACAACTCATTTATTAATACATGCTATAATAAAATCACCTGACATCGTTAAATACGTGTCATGGAGCACATTTATAAGTAATCGAATACATCGGTATGCTATCGGTTCTAAATACATTTTGTTTTGTTTTGCAAATGGGCGCGCTGCGTAATGATTTAGCGAGCTTTAGTTTTAAACGCGGCGTGATATTTCTTTTAAATAAACGAAAAGTCATTAAATAACATTAAATTAATCAAAAATAACGTACTAATTTAAAAATCATACATATATATACGCAGGAAAGGTCTTAAAATCGGTTGTAATACGTTATAAGATATCCTTACATAATATAAAACAAAGTGTTCTACAGCGTATCTGTTTCTTGGTGATAAACTCAAAAACTATTGAACGGATTTTTATAAAGTTTTCACCAATAGATAGGCCGGTTCTTAAGGAAGATTTGGATATGTACTTTGATAATATTAAATGGAAATTCGTAAAAGTACAAAGATAATTGTTGAAGATTTCCGAAAAATCAAGCCACCTGGTAGCTTTCATTTAACACAGCCTGATCCCTTCGAGATATAGCAAAACAATGTATAATGAGATCATTCCTAATTTATAAATCTACAAAAAAGTCTGCGATGATATATGTCAATCTTTTAAGGACAAATGTTTATCTTATAAAAACTTCAGATGGATATTAATTCATATCAACTTGAATATCGTAGTTATCTTGGGCATTATTATAATAAAATCTATTACATCATATAATTTAAATGAATATCTTAAGAGATATATCAAAAATGACTTCAAGGCTTGAAGCTGATAAAATCCTACCACAGACAAACTTAGAGGCATAACATGTTGTGTTACCCGAAGGTGGATTGATAGTAAACTACATTAAACTTTCACTATACTTACCTTGGAAGTAACTCTTCGTCCGAAGGTAGCTGACGGATAGCCGTAAAATGGACAACCTGTCCAGTTTGCTGAGGATATTCTGCTCGAAAGGCAGCAACGAAGCCAGGGTGTCGAGCTCAGCGTTGAGACGCTCCCGATGTCTTTTACTTGGGTTGCTTTTCGTAACGCCGTCTTTTGAAGGAGGTTTGATACTGGAACAAGTAAATAAAAGATCTTAGTATACAAAGTACCCCACTATTTTGTTCATATCGCTGGAATACAGTCAGATAACCTGGAGAAATTGATTGTGGTAGCCAAGGTCGAAGGAAAGTGATCAAGGAGTGAGTCGCCTCCCTGTTCTCGCCAAAGAAAGTCTATTCGCACTTCCAACAGTCCTAAAAGAAGCCGAGGATAGAAAAATGGAAGCATATAGTAAGTAAGTAAGTAGCAGCCCATTAACGTCCCACTACTTGGCACAGGCCTACTTACTCCGAAGAGCGAAGGTTTTTAGAGCATAGACCCACCACGCTGCTCCAGTGCGGATTGGCAGGCATAGTACACAAGTGCACTCTCTATTCCTTAGATTCCTTCACTCTCATAGTCCGATGNATGTATGAGCAGATAGTACATGCAGCCAATAAGGGATATCACAGCTGGCACGACATCAAAACACTGGAAGGGCAAAGAGAACTGCCAAAATCAATTTTGGCATCTCAAATCTACACCAACATCCTTTGGAGCTTCCAGTTGCCCAATGAAATTTGGTACTTTACTATTCTTTGTAGTATTTTTAAAGTTAGGCGAGCATTTTGACTGCCTTCTAGACTTAACTACTACAGAAATATAATTCTTAAAACTTGAGATATGCATATTAGTTAAAGAAAACTTTATATGGCTTAAAGAAACAAGTGCAACACCTGATGTGAGCAATGGGTACCATATTGGCTTTGGATACTCTGCCGTGTGCCTTTCACTGAACTAGACCGATAGGTGGTAACCAGGTCTGTAGCTAGACAGTGATTCAGTTAACTTCCAGATGACTTACTGAATTAAGAGAAATAAGGTAAATTAGAAAGAGCTGATTACCTATAAATGGAGTAATTGCAATTTCAAAATATTTCACGTTTCATAAGGGATGTTACAGTTCGTTCAAGCCATACTTCATGAAGATCGATTCCTTTCTAGCTACTCAAGTATTTATTACAGTTACATTGCAATCCAATTCAGAAACTTCTGCTTTCGCCTCACGACTGTAAGCTCACCCCTGTCACATAACTTATGTTAATAGGCGAGATCGCGTGACACGCCCCTCGTTAGCCACTGCTCTGAAACCACTGTTGTATCGAAGTCAGAAAAGACTCATAATCCAAATTATAAACGTATTTTCACTACACTACTTTGATATTATACAATTAGTCATTCATTACAAAGTGTAAGTATACAATAGGCTAATCATTTGAAAGGTAAGTAACAGCGTGCTTTTGTATTGGAATCAGAAAAGACTGATAAATCAGATTATAAAAGTGTATGTAATAACAAATTTCTTATCTTTGAAACCTTCCAACCAAAGTGGCTGCACATTAGAAAGACGATATTAAAGTGCAGGAAAAGTGGATATGTGTGTGTATGTGAATAGCGTGATAAAGAGTAAGTTGTGGTATAAAAGAAGATGTAGTAACTAAAATTTAGAAAGGTATGCTTAGATCGTGTGGGCACATAGAGAGAATAAGTGAGAGGAGACTGACAAAAAGGATTTGTGAGTCAAGAGTGAATGTGAAAGTTGGAAGGGGAAGACTAAGGCGAATGGTTTTGGACCAAATTCAGGACATTTTAAATAAGAGCCAGGTCAAGGGTACTCCAAACCGACGAACTTGTATAAAAGTTTAATGAGAATGGAAGAAGCGAAGGAGATATGAAAGGATCGTGGCAAGTGGAAGGACTTGGTCTCTACCTAGTCCTATGGGAATGAGGCAGGATGCTATGTGTGTAAAAGCGGAATGCGAAATAGTTTTAAGATACTAAACTCACTCTACACGAGATCTTCAAAGTTTGATTTGAAATTTTTGTAAAATGACTCCTTCCGCAATGTAATTATTCGCTAAGAATAGATCTCTCTATACTCACGACTTCGCGGATATAGCTAGTTTAAAATAAGCCTTAAAAGTATTTCTTTAGAAAACCTCCACCCGTGAAAAACACTGGTGTGTCCTTATATATCGCATAATAATTATATTTATTAGTTTCATATTCATATAGTGTTCAGATTCGCAATATAGAATTATAATTATGTATCATCATTTCCTTGCCCTTATCCCACAAGGTGGGGTCGGCATAGCATGTTTCCTTTCGCCTCATCACTCTATCAGCTGCCATTTCTACATTCACAGTCCTTACACACATATCTTCTTTCACACGGTTTATCTCCCGGCCCTGCCGCTAACCATCATCTTTATGGGATATATGGCTATCCTTCCTTCTCATGACATGTCCATACCAGGATAGCCTTCAACTCCTTAACTTCTTGGTCACTGGTGCTACTTTCACACTACCTCTAATATACTCTCATATGAAATAATGGGTTAAAATATAGCAATAACCTGCTTTAGTTATATAGACCTTTTTTTGCGCTGGGAAATGCTTTTACGCTCTTACCCTGACCTAAATGGGTCAGGAGTGTGGGACTCAGGAGGAGACTTCGCAATACCCACTAAAACCCAGCGGTACCCTTTTCATCCGTAAGTGTGACACCAGAGGTTCTTGCGCATTCTTCCCTGATGCCCAGATGAGTCCGGCTGAGGATTCATGGAGGACAACAAGCGCCGCCTAGTATCCCGCCTCTTTCGGCGTGAGAGGGAGCATCTACTGCATTCTCTCTATCTCGCTCGTGGGCCTTCTTTAACGAGATTACAGTCTCACAGAAGAGGGCCACTTCCGCCCAACATCTCTCACATGACAGCATCACGCCTACAATGCTATCAAGCGAGAGTTCCTGCGTGATAATTCAATCTCATTCTATTCTCAAAAAGAAGAGGTCACAGAGCACCTAATGAAGATTTTGCTTAAAAATCGCAGGGAAAGTAGCAGAAGAAGCTAATAGATTTATAAACATATGATTACAAAGGCCTCTACGAGTGCAAGCTCACCCTTGTCGCATAAGTAATAAGTAGTACCAACAAGTGAGATCGCGTGACTGGACCCTAGTTAGCTACTGGGTCCGAGCAGCGTTATAAACACTACACCAGTGAAAGGTCTCATAATCGTAATGACTAATTCTAGCATCAAGTTGTTTATAAATTGGTGAAAAACAAATTTCGACTTGCTGAAATAACTCTTTTTAGCCAATATTTACATATACACCTTTTTGTCGGTCTCGCTGGTGTAATAAAGAGACTTTTTAGCAGATTTTGTCCGAGTCGGTTGTGATTACCACCATATCATCAAAGACATCATACATTTCCTTAATAACCGTAATACATTAACTACTTTCCGTTGAGTGACAAATCATCAGCTGTATACCATGACCATAACGATAATACTTCAATTAGAGAAATATTAACTCTAAATCTATTTCTCGACAATTAATCTCACAAATTAAACAGAAATTTTGGTTGTTTAATAAACAGATATGCATGCAGTGGCCCGAAAAAGGAAGGTAGAACCTATGATAATTAAAAAAGATCTAAAAGACAAGGGTAGACGGATGCTGCCTTTGCCAAATCAGTTTGACATAACCTACAGCAGTTACCTCATAACTGCTATCCATGTAACTAGGTAGAAATATCAACAAAACATAAACATACATAGCATCACGCATCATTCCCACAGGGGTAGGCAGAGACCACGACCTTCCACTTGCCACGATCCTTGCATATCTCCTTCGGCTCTTTCATAGTTATTAAACCTCTCATACAAGTTCGTCGGTTTGGAGTTCTCTTGACCTGACCCTTATTTAAAATGTTCTGTATTTGTATCCTACTTTCCCATTTACTCTTGACTCATAAATCCTTTTTGTCAGTCTCCTTTCATTCATTCTCTCTACATGCCCAAACCATCTAAGCATACCTTTCTCAATTTTAGTCACTACGTCTTCTTTTATACCACAACGTTCTCTTATCACACTATTTCTTACTCTGTCACTCAGTTTTAATCCACTCATGCTTCTCAACGCTCTCATCTCTACCGCATTTATTTTACTTTTGTGATTCTTCTGCCATACCCAACTTTCACTACCATACATAAGTGTTGGCACCAACACTCCAGCATGCACTGCCAGTCTAGCCCTTTGAGACACCATCTGGCTATTCATAAAAGCATGCAGAGCACCATTTACCATATTCCCTGCATTCACTCTCCTTTCGATATCACTTTCACATGTTCCATCTTTTGTAAATTTAGATCCCAAGTATACAAATTCTTTCACCTCTTCCACTTGTTCCCCATCTATCAAAATATTGCCATTCATCATAGATTCATCTCGTTCAAAAAGCATAACTTTCGTTTTGTTTACATTCACTTTCATGCCTTTCCCTTTCAAAGCTTCATTCATAATATTTAGCATCTCCTGTAGCTCATTAGTGGATGACGCAAGTATTACTTGATCAACAAAATATATTAAATCATTTAAATCTCAGAATCATCTTTAACAAAAAGGAAAGCAGCATTAATGTAAATGAGGAACATAAACGGCCCTAATATCGAACCTAGTGTAACTCCTATTTTTATTACAGATTTGGCATACAATATGTATTTTTGTAATTAGCTTTTTGCTATCATACAAATACATATAATTTAATCGATAATACATAAACATAGACAAGTTTAAGTATAGAAGGCATTGTCAATGGTGGATTAATTCACCCCGTGCGTAACAAGAATAAAATTTTAATTATTGTTAAGAAATTTGCAACAGTTTTAAGAAGCGTGCCATAAAAATAAGATACACATGTACAATAAAGTAAACACATCGAATTTATTACACTACTGCTAAGAATTAATGCGATGATATAAATAAAACATATGTTTTTAAAATATCTTTCACATGTAGAGAAACTGCCAAAGATGGTCACTATTTTATTAACATTGTTGTAATACAAACATTCACTTTCGTTTAATGTTTCGGTGTCCATTTTGGGTGAAAGCTTATTAATTTAGGACAGGTGAGTTTATGGGGTGTACATTTAACTCTGCCATAACTTGGAAAGCCTCAATAGGCTTTAAACAGGTGTTATTTCATTGCAGGCAGGTTAGTGAAGATATAATCTAAGATGAAAGTGAGATAATCTGAGAATAGATAATTTTACATAACAGTATCGTACTTAGACGCAACTTTTTTGCCTAGTTGCACATCTTTGGTGGTAGCGTGTGACAGACAAACGAGAAATTGCTCGCTACATTAGCTGAGGTCCCGAATTCGATTCTTGATGTAGTGCGTACCTCTTAAAAAGTAATTTCCAAGTTGCGCTTGCTTCTTCATCACTAAGCATCATATGAAGTAACGGTCAATACAGTTTTTTTTGTCGCTGGGAAATGCATTTACGCAAAGATTGTGGGACTCGCTGGTATTGCCAGAATACCTACTAAAACCCAGCGGGAGCCGTCGTCATCCGTACAAGGGGAGCCAGAGTTTTGTTAAGGCATTTGTCTCTAGCTTACTGGATGAAGCCGGCTCACATATTCTCTATAAGGGGAGAAGTTGTAAAAACCTCCGTCTCCTGGTTCCCACTCCTTCGTTGGAACTGAAGTGTTTCGGCTGCATTATCTCCCAAAGGAGGCAACCGTTTTCCAAGCCTGCTCATTGACAAGTAATGCATCTATAATACCTGCCAGTGAGAAGTCAGTGCCGATTAGCAACGTCATAATATGTCGTTGAGGTCTCCAGGATGGACATTCTGGTATCGGGCAGTGCGATGTGTCTACAAGGGCACCACATTTAAAGCAGATGGGCAATCTTTTACAACCCAGCAACCATGAATGGTAAGCACCAATAAGTAGGAAAATGATCCCTGCCCTCTGCCCAGCTGTTTCTCCAGATGAGGGCGATTCGCCCCCATGATTGTCCTGCCGGCTACTGGGAATTCGAGGTCTTCTTTCCATCTTTGGGTTAAGGCTCTGTTGGCTAGAACCCTGTCCCTCCTAACTTCGTCGGCGTCAGGTAATTCCCCTCTAGTTCTTTCGGCTACTATTTATTCGCTGCGCTTAGAGCATGAATTCACACCACTTCACCATACAGTGCCATGCTGTCGATAATTCCAGCATATAGCCTTCTGTAAGGTGATTCCGGTCCTCCCACGTTTGATAGCCATCACCTTAGCACAATACAGTCAAGTCAAAATCCTTTTTCTTTATTAAAGACAGGCAGCAGTAACATATTAACGTTCCAGTTATGGGCACAGGCTTCCTCGCTCATAGTACAGAGAGTTTGAAGATCATAGGTTCGCTTTCGCTAATAGAAAACCTGAGTTCAATTGCTGGCTGGTCAAATTTCAGTAGTTGGAGTCTGGTCTTGTGAGAGGCTCTACGTGACAAGTTACCTCCCTGAGGTGACCACCTCCAAAGACGTGCCGACCGAAAAGAAATCCCTTACCTGCTGTATAGAAACCATAAGAAGTAAATTACTTTTTACCAGTTTAATGGGATTCCATCTTAGACTGTATCATCACTTACAATCTATTTAGATCATAATCAACCTATCCTAAAAACTCGTTTAAATATGTATCAGTAACTATGCGGAAGACATCGTGAGGAAAAGTTTTAATGAACAAACACATCTATGTTTAAAATAAGTGATCTATTTTAATTATCATTTATTAAAACTAAAATATTACGATGTAAAAAGTATTTGTTTTTCTAATTTGCGTTAACAACTCGCTCGAATAAATTAAGATCGGAACAAAAAGATATAGAGTTGAAAAACATTTGAAATATTTTAATGCTATACTAGCATTACCATGACATTAAGTTTGCAAGGATTTGCATTTGTGTTTGTTATAGTCAGAAGATGGTTCTTATAAAAGAGAAAAATAAAAAAATTGCGTAAAACATCAGAAATTTAGCAAAAACTCAACCACTGGAGTAGCTTTTATAATGTGACCTCCTTGGTGCTTTTGACAATACAAACTTTTGAATGTCACCGCATGGAGTTTGACATAATTATCAGCGACTGATAGAATTCGAGTCTAGAGCTAGAGCTTGTCTTTGTTGTAATAAGATTAGAATAATAGAATAAAAACTTTCGATTTTCACAGTTCAGACAGAACAAAGTCTATCAAAGCATCTAGTTGCATACAAATTGCCAATAATATATTTATAGTAATATTATATCAAATAACTAGTAGTTACTTGCGTTCCCCAGTAGCGGGCTCGGCCACTGTGGCAGCCTCACATGGAACAATGACTTTCCGAGGAGTACGGGATGCTTCCCTACAGACTGACACAGTTCTAACCGTGATGGGTGCTTCGGAAAGCCCCTGCACCAAATTAGCCAGGAGGAGTCACCCGCTTGCCATCAATGTGGGGAGCTATCGACTCAGCGCATCACATTGTGGCAGATTGTGCGCCTTGGGGACCTCAGCGTCACCTCCTGGTGGAGTTGATCGACGGCGAACTCTCGTTGAGGAGCATTGTAGACATAAAGCTCTTCAGTGAGAGATGGTGGGCGGAAGTGGCATTCCTAAAGGAAGCCCACAAGAAAGAGAAGCAGAATGCAGTAGATGCTACCTCTCACTGCCGAAGGAGACGGAATACAGTGCGGCCCATATTTGCGCACCTCCTGTCTCCGTGAATCCTCCATCGGACTGATCCTGGACACTAGGGCAAAATGAGTCCCACACTCTTGACAGGTCATTGGTTGGGGTTAGTGCGTAAATTGCATTTCCTGGCAACAAAAAAAAGGTGTTGCCTGCGTAAGTTTAGATATCTTTTTCTCAAATATAAAACGACCCTACTTGCATAACATGAAGTTTTAAATTTGAAATTACAAACAGATAAGTTAAGTTATGGCAGTGATGCGTTGATTATAACTCATTTGTACTCTTAGTGGGCAAGAGCCACTACTCCAGCGAGCGTTTTATAGTCGAACCTCACAATTTAGTTTAATTTAAACCAATTAAAAAGTCCATAAGAAATTAAAGATTAACCCTGCAAGATTTTGTCGAGTATGTTTACCGTAGAAATTCCCCATCCGCCGATATCTACGTATAAACAATAAGCTTTAATTTTAGACATTTAGATTTTTGCACTTTTATTAGGGATTCCTATTTTTTTAGAAAGTAATCTAGCTTTAGCCACTCAATGAAAATGCAGCTATCTAATGATAAAACAATTTTTGAAATTGGTCTAATAGTTTTTGTGTGAAAACAAATATACATACAAAAACACAAATGTTGCCTCTTCATAATATTAGTTATATTGATTGATAAATAAAGAAATAGAAGTTTCACCTTAAAAATGTAGGAATAACCGACTCTATTACACTTTATGTTCGAATTACAGCTATACATTTGGGCATTACTCATTGCCGCCCGTCGATTTTGTTGATTTATTCAAAGCAGTATCGAACGAGTATGCCTTTGATATCTTTCCGATACAAATTGTATTCGTACACTTTCCTTTACAATAGAATATAAACCTTAAATATATTCCCAATTAGGTTTAAATTATAATGACAAAACTATTATACCGATAAATCAATGACCGATTATTTCTATAAATTGTAACTCGATTAAGTTATAATCGATGGTTTCAGATAGCTTTTATTTAGATGTGGGATATTGTCTATGGTGCTTATTTATGATACAGTTATGTTAAAGGCTTTCTAGGACAATAAAGAATTCTAGATTTAATAAAAAACGTTTTTAAATACAGAAAATACTTTTTACTTTTATTTATTTATAATATTATCCCATAGGACCATGAGAGTGAAGGAATAGAGAGTGTTTTAACGCATGCATGTGTCTATGTTCTAAAAAGTGAGTGAGGAGGCCTTTGCTCAGCAGTGGGACTTTAATGGGATGCTAACTACCTTACTACACCTTATTTATAAAGGCTTACCCAACAGAAGTATTATAGAAACCTTGATTCTTTGTCAATAATTTATATTTATCAATAATTCAAATAATATATTAATATTTGGTTAGAATTATAAACTAGCAAAGAATATGACACCGACTCCAAATATAAGAATACGAAGACTATAAATGAATACCCAATTATTTCTTACTTTTTAGAGCATATTAATATATTTGTAAGTCTGTTTTGAAGACGGTTCTTTTTTTGTTAAAATTTTTATTTATTTTTTTAATTTTAGTGAATCTGAAGTAAAGGTGTTGCAATGCAGCAACAAATGTAAGCTCATTGCTATTTGATTACAGACACTTATATTTTATGCCCTAAACCGCACCCTTACTGTAAGCCGCT
The DNA here is from genome assembly GCA_015832385.1 of Elymnias hypermnestra. Lineage (NCBI taxonomy): Eukaryota > Metazoa > Arthropoda > Insecta > Lepidoptera > Nymphalidae > Elymnias > Elymnias hypermnestra. Next base: position 939,690 of record JACTOM010000907.1, read on the forward strand.
GAGGAGATCCATTGATCTTCATATTTAACTTTAGAAGAGTCTGCCGAGATCTTCTATAGGCTATCCAGATCTCCTAAGAATGGAAGAGTTCCGTCACTTTGTTATGGAATCCATCATCAAAACCTAACCAAACTATCACAAAACAACCCTTGAAGTATATTCTTTCCAACACAAAAGAATCATCGAAATCGGTTGGCGTGATCTTGAGTTATTCGTCCATTTGTCGCGCACATGCTTAATGCAAATTTAACACTTATCCGGTTTTCTCATGGATGCCATTATCAGAATTGTTGAAGCGTGCATGCGTAGCAAATTTGTAGCATTACGCATTTACTCAATCGGGAGTCAATTGACACTCAAACAGGGCCAAACGTATGAACTTTCGATACAGGTATAATGAAAATATGTTTTTAGATGATAAAGCGACGTATATTAAATCAATTTAAATTCTGCAAAAAATATATTATCTGGACTGACATGTGAAGTAGGCATCTATAAAGCTGAAGAGTTTGTATGCTTGTTTGAGCACACTTATCTATAGAACTACTGGTTGTAATTGAAAAAATAGTATTAGACAGTCCATTTATCGAGGAAAGTTCTGGTCTATATTACGCCACGGTATAACCAATAAGTGCTGAGAATTAGTGATAAATGCTGCACAAAATGAAAAAGAAACAAATTTGTAAAAATAATAAAAGTGATATTGCAAACACAAATAAAAATGTTAAAAATGAATCTAGTATTGTACTTTTATTTTTAGGACAATGCTCAGAAGTTGAAAGAGTGGAAAAGGTCATTGAACCCCAAAAAAAAACGTTTAAGCTATTCCGAAACGAAACCATTGTGCGGCGCATTGGGCCGGGGGCGGCGAAACAAAAGTATATTTTCTCATATTTAAGTATAATTCCACCTGCAGCTAATGAACATTTAATAGACCCGGTTCAATCTTATCATTTGAACCTAACTGTGCCTTTAACTGCTTCCATTTACCTTTAAACCGACGGTTAAAATAACAAAACTTGTATATCTATGACGCAATGCATTGTTAGTACAAAGAAAGAAGAAGAAAGAAAGAAATAAGAATCTTTATTCGGTGCATAATGTGTTATTATAACAATTATAAACTTATAGTATATTAATATCTTATGCAAATATATTTCATTAATGTATAAATATATATGTTGTTGTTGGTTTTCTTGCCCTTATCCCACTGGGTGGGGTCGGCACAGCATGTTTCCTTTCCACATATCCTCTTTCACACAATTCATCCACACTTTTCTTGGTCGCCCTCTCCCAGCCCTACCGGTTACCAGCATATTTAGGACCCTCTTGCATACATGGCTATCCTCCCTTCTCATTACATGTCCATACCAGGCTAACCTTCCACTCCTTAACTTCTCGGTCACTGGTGCTACTTTCACACTTCCTCTAATATACTCATTCTTAATCTTATCCAATTTTGTCACTCCACACATCCATCTCAACATTCGCATCTCCGCTGCATGCAATTTCCTTTCATTCTCCCCTTTGGTGGCCCAGCACTCTGATCCATACAGGATAACAGGCCTTACGATCAACTTATAAATTTTCCCCTTTGGTTTAAGGGGCATTCTGGCATCGCAAATTGTTCCCGAGACCTTCCTCCACTTCATCCGACCTGCATTTATCCTGCTAGTAACATTTCGGTCAATGCCACCGTCGTTTTGCAAGATGGAGCTGAGGTAACGGAAATCGGAGCAGACTCGAAGGGAAACACCATCTAAGACAATCGAAGAAAAACTGGATGGATCCCCGAAATCACAGAACAGATGTTCTGTTTTGGTCCTATTGATCTTCAACCCTGCGCTTTCCAGTTTTTCCTGCCATATATTAATGAAATATATAAGTGGAGATGTTGTGCAAATTCCACATAGCCCCGAAAAGGCAGAACAGCTCGGTATTGCCGTGTGCCACAAACCTGACACATGGTGCCGATTTTCAGCTGCAGCCCTATAACCAGCTCTGACGTCACGGACAGATCATTAAACAAGTTCATAGTTTTTAACAATAATACTGTTTTTATAAAATTAAATTAAATAGAAGTAAAGGATAGTAGATAGAGAAAGGCGAAAACGTATTCTAAATAATAATATTGTGTTAACAGTAAAGACACGCCCCCTGCGCTCTTATTTGTTAAAACATTAACTTTTGCCAGCTTCAGTTGCTGCATACAAATCGGCCATTTTGGCGCCAAATTATTCCGTGATAGTTTTGGCTTCACATTTTTCATGAGAATCAGCAAGTAAGTGACGGTGTAAGTAGAATTCTACTAGCCTTTTATTCGTGTTATTAGTAGAATCAGTATTACTTTAATAGCTTTCTTTAACTCTCTCTCCTAAGATCAAATGCGCTAAATTTCGATCAATTTATGGTAAACTTACGATTACAGAGCAATTTGCTCAAAAATTTTACGTTCAATTGGATTTTGGATAGAATCAATTCAATTGTAATCATCGTTGACTGTATTCTCACTTATGAAGATACCAGATACCTTAAATTTTAACTGTTATTACAGTTAAAATTTAAACAGCACGTTTAAACACTTTGATAGTAACTGTAGTGCAATTGATTAAAAATATAGCTGTAACACCAAGTTTACGGCATGTACAAAGGTTATAATATTGTGGATTATTTAATAGATTAAAATATTTGGACTTGAGTCCAGTTGCACTTAAACTGAATGTTACATAATGTAAAAACATAAAGTGTGTTTAAAGAAGTTACTACTGAGTTTTCTGCTGATTTGTTCTTAGTAGCTTAAGACAAGCTTATTAGGGCTACTTGATAAGAGGAATGTTTGGATTACTTTTCGTGAAAATACTGGCGAAATATATTTGTATATTTATATACGATCATATATAGTACCTATAAGTAAAGAATAGCACACGTAAAGCTTACTTGTTACGTAGTAAACGTTTGTCAGCCGCATATACTCTCCAAGCTTTTTGCGATTCTAAGGCATTTAATAGGCGTCGCTTAGCAAGTAAAAGCAGTTGGTTTTCCTCTTATTCTTCAAAGGCATTGCACTAGCAAGAATAGAACACTTGTTCACAAGAAAGGTGCTCATGACGATTTTAAAACATTGTTTTTAAAAATTTGGCTTTTAAAATTTACTCTTTATACGTAAGGGCCGTGGATACTATCAGGTCAGATAACATCCAAGTTGTAACTTATAATAAAAAAGCAAAGATGTCGCGTGCTGTCTAAGGAGCAAGCGTTATCGCAATTATAGCTGCAAGTCATTGACCAAGCAGCAGGCAGACTTGAATGGGTGTCGTGTTGACATGCGAGCACGCCAACGAAAATGAATCTTGTCGACACGTCACTGCAAGGGCCTGGATTACGTAGGAACCTTTACGGTGGTCTACAGTTTTGACTATTTCCATCATATTTGGGGTCAAAATGACCGAGATTGAGCCGTTACGCTCGCCTAAGCAATGCTCGTTCGAGTAATGTTGCTAACACGTCACTGTAAAGGCTCGGTTTACAAAGACCCCTATATGATTGTTTAAAGTTTTGATACATTCCATCACATCTGAGATCAAAATGACCGAGATTAAGCCGTTACGCTCACCTAAGCAATGCTCGTTCATGCAAAAAAAACTACAGTTTTGACTGATCTATCATATTTAAGGTCAAAAGGTTGAGCCATTATGCCCGCTTAAGCAATGCTCGTTCAAGTATAGTTGCCAACACGTCACTGCAAAGGTCTGGTGTTTGGAGAAACCTTTACGATTGCCTACAATTTTGACAGATTCCATCATATTTAAGGTCAAAAGGAACTACATTATGCCGTTACGCTCGGCTATGTAATGCTAGTTTGACTAAATTCGCCAACATGTCACTTTAAAGGCACGGTTTACAAAGGAAACTGTTATGATTGTCTACAGTTTTGATAGATTCCATCACATTTGAGATCAAAATGACCGAGATTAAGCCGTTACGCTCACCTATGCAATGCTCGTTCATGTAACGTTGTCAGTACTGCAAAGGTCTGGGTTGTGTAGGGACCTTTACGATTAACTACAGTTTTGACAGATCTATCATATTTAAGGTCAAAAGGAATAAGATGGAGCCGTTATGCTCGCCTATGTAATGCTCGTTCGACTAAATTCGTCAACAAGTCAGTTTACGTAGGAATCTTTACGATTATATACAGTTTCGATAGATTCCATCATATTTAAGGTCAAAAGGAATGATATTGAGCCGTTATGCTCGCTTAAGCAATGCTCGTTCGAGTATAGTTGCCTACACGTAAATGCAAAAGTTAGGTTTACATAGGAAGCTTTATGATGATCTACAGTTTAAATAGATTCCATCATATTTGTGATCAAATGGAATGAGATTAAGTCGTTACGCTCGCCTGAGCAATGCTCGTTCGAGTATAGTTTCCAACACGTCAAAGCAAAGATCAGGTTTGTATAGGAACCCTTTCGATTGCCTACAGTTTTGATAGATTCCATAATATTTAAGGCTAAAAGGAATGAGATTAAACCGTTACGCTCACCGAACCAATGCTCGCTCATAGGCTTGTTGAAAAAATATCGATACATCGATTATATTTTTTCGATGTATCGATATTTTTATGCGATATTTAAGATTTTGTTATATCGATGTATCGATATCAAATCCCAAGTATCGAAAAGGTATTATAATCCATATTTTTGCAGTCACAATAAACATTCTTAAATTTTAAGATTTGAACAATTAATACTGTTTCATAGTCCCTTCCTTTTTTCAAATAATATATTGGTTTTTTTATTTTTGGTCGACTCGATATGCTTTTTTATGATGCGGTTTTAAGTTGGCAATTCAGTCCGTCAATTTGAACATTAACTGCCCTTTCGTTTTGTTAACATTACTGACTTATGTTTTATAACCTCAACATATGCTTATTTCTGCACTTGACTGAGTACCTGGTTTTCGAATAATCAATTGATAATCGATTGAAATTAATGTATATTGATTAATATTTATCTAGAGATGCAAGATAACTGAATTAGCTTAGGCCAAGTAAACTAACTTTTAGAGTATAAATATTCTTTGTTAAATCATAGCGATACATCGATATATCGATATTTCTTAACAAAAATATTAATATCGATATTGATATTTTCAAAAACTATCGATATTATATATATCGAAACTTTATTACATTTCCGACATCCCTACTCGTTCATGTAAAGTTGTCAACATGTTACTGCAAAGATCTGGTTTGTGTAAGAACCTTTACGATCAAGTACAGTTTTGACTGATCTATCATATTTAAGGTCAAAAGGACTAAGGTTGAGCCGTTATGCTCAGCTATGTAATGCTCGTTAAACTAACTTCGCCAACACGTCAGTTGAAATGGAAGGTTTACGTAGGAACACTTACGATAGTTTACAGTTTTGACAAATACCTTGATTTTTGAGGTGAAAATTAACGAGATTGAGCCGTTACGCTCACCTAAGCAATGCTAGTTCGAGTAAAGTTGCCAACACGTCAAAGTAAAGGCTCGGTTTTCAAAGGAACCTTTACAATCGTTTAAATTTCTCGCAGATGTCATGATTTTTAAGGTGAAAAGGAATGAGATTGAGCTCGGCTATGTAATGCTCGTTCGACTAAATTTGCCAACAAGTCTGCTTAAAGTCACCTTTAGGGTAGTCTTTATTTTTGACTAATGCCATTGATTTTTGAGGTGAAAAAGAAATGAGACCGAGTCGTTACATTCATATACGTAACGCTAGTTCGAATGAAGTCAACTCTCGTCTATTAAGGTTGCTAGTTTTAGTCAACATTACATTTTAATTGTAAAACAAAGCCTTCAACTGCGCCTGTCTTTCTGTTCCTGTATATTCAAGAAATACTGAATGAATTTTTATGCAGTGTTCTTAAATAGATAGAGTGATTGTTGTGGAAAGTTTCAATGTTCTATTTGTCTAGGTTTTGTGTAAATTGGTAGAAATATGACTAAGTTGAGAGGGTTAGAAAAGTCAAGCCGCATGGGAGCTTTTATCGCAAACGCTGTCTAATCTATTAGAAATATAACAAAATAACAAACAAGCAGACAAAATCTTTAAAATTTAATTTAATGATATACGTAGAATGAGCTGTTTATTTGAAATAACATAAAGATATACATTGCATCACGCCTCATTCCCATAGGAGTAGGCAGAGACAACATCCTTCCACTTGCCACGATCCTTGCATATCTCCTTCGCTTCTTTCATTCTCATTAAACCTTTCATACAAGTTCATCTGTTTAGAGTACTCTTGACCTGGCCCTTATTTAAAATGTCCTGGATTTGGTCCAGGAACGTTCGCCTTGGTCTTCCCCTTCCAACTTTCGCATTCACTCTTGACTCATAAATCCTTTTTGTCAGTCTCCTTTCATTCATTCTCTCTACATGCCCAAACCATCTAAGCATACCTTTCTCAATTTTAGTCACTACGTCTTCTTTTATACCACAACGTTCTCTTATCACACTATTTCTTACTCTGTCACTCAGTTTTAATCCACTCATGCTTCTCAACGCTCTCATCTCTACCGCATTTATTTTACTTTTGTGATTCTTCTGCCATACCCAACTTTCACTACCATACATAAGTGTTGGCACCAACACTCCAGCATGCACTGCCAGTCTAGCCCTTTGAGACACCATCTGGCTATTCATAAAGGCACGCAGGGCATCACTTACCATATTCGCTGCATTTACTCTCCTTTCAATATCACTTTCACATGTTCCATCTTTTGTAAATTTAGATCACAAGTTTACAAATTCTTTCACCTCTTCCACTTGTTCCCCATCTATCATGTAATAATGACATAAAGACGGTCCAATTTAATTCATTTCTATAGCGAACGTTGTGCAAGGCCTTCAACTAAAGGCGTAAATAAATATGTTAATTCCTAGGAATCAGTAAAAAAACTAGATATTAAACTACTAGAGAACAATGATTGTTTTACACCGTTTGTCATTTTCTTACAACACAATCGGTTACGTAACCAATTACATCATCCTTACCTTCATCTCATTAAATAATAGAAGCGTTTATTATAATTGCTGATATTAAGCTAATGATAATAAAAATCATGTTAAAATACTAGACAAGAATATACTTTGAACCATGATATATTGTATAATATACTGTATTCCTTTTTGTTTAGATATGGATTGATGAGAGGCTTCGGTCGTGGATAATTACGATGCTACAACAAAGTAAGATACTATGTAGAAACTATAAAAGGTAAATTACATTTTAAAATTAGCAGTAATAATAATAAAAAAAGAAGACTGGTGTAGTTTTAAACATCCAATCCCGTCAAGATGAAACACTTGTCACTTCAACAGGTAACAATTTCGCCGCCAAATCGGCATGCGACTGACAAACGTTCGTTAAGGAACGAGTAAGCGTTCCACACGCTTTTAGTTTATTTTTTTTATCAAATAATGATCAAGTTATACACTTTAATGAATCTGTCAATACGAAATATAAAAATAATTAAAAATTAAGACGAATATATTTGTTTAACTTGCAATGGATGACATTTAAATGTTTTTGAAATATTAAATAAATAAATTAAGCTGATGTAAAAGTTTTAAATAAGGTAAGAAAAAAAAACTCTCTGACTTAGTTTGAAAGCCGACTCTTGCTTATTACTTTACACCGTAACAATTTTGCCACCAAAACAGCATACGACTGGCAAACGTTCGGTAAGCAACGAGTAAGCGTTCCACGCGCTTTCCTTAATTTATAGGTTCATCTTTATATAAAACAATGAACAAACTACGTACTTTAATAAAATTATCAATAAGAAGTATAAAATTGCGATCAATATTGCTTAATTTAAAATGGATGTTACTTTTAAATTGAGCTAATGTAAAACTTTCAAATGATTCTATCCATGTAACAAGTTTAAGAAGTTTGTGATAGATAGCGGAGGAATTTACTATTTTTTTATAAAGAACCATCGTAGATATCAGATTATAATTATTTAGCTGTCATTATTGTAAAACTATACTCCACTGGGAGTTGGAGATGAAGACAAAAAACAAGTCTTCGACATACAACCTATGTTTACAAACGCCTTCGTCATGTGTGGTATAATTATAAACATATTAGACGGGGTCAATGCACTGTGGATTGGTTAAAAGTGACCATTGTTTTGGATCAATGCATTAACTATTTCTATATCAACTACAACAAATTTGGTTAACACAAAATATTGAGATAAACTTTAAAGATAGACAAATACTGTTACGTAAATTTCAAACACAAACTACAAACAGGAATGTTATAAATTTAATTTTTTTATGACGTAGCACAAGAAATTGCCAAATAATTCGATATATAAATGAAGTGTGCTCGCATCGAAAATTTTAAGCATGTCACTTAATTACGCATTTATTTAACCGAAATGTGTCACTTCGACAATCAAAATAGCGCTGAAAGTACTTCAAGTTTCTAAATGCACCAGCAGATACAGGGCGACTGTGAACTCAGGGCAGCTGTGAGGGCTCAAGACCCCCCACTTAACGCCGATAAGGTTCGGAGGATTACAGTTCAAGCCGATCAGGCTCTGAACCAAAAGTGGAAGGAGGGCCTCAAGTCCCCAATAGTATCCGTACTCACCTGGAGCAATGGCTTTCCAGGCGGCACGGGACGCTGTTTCATTGTGTTCCGGGCATTGTTTCTTTGGAAAGTTTCTGCACCAAATTGTCGACTCAATGCATCACACTGTGACATCCTGGAGACCTGCTTGGTGGTGCTGAGCGGCGGGGAACTGTTGTTTGAGAGTCTTGTAGTTGAGATGCTCTCAAGTGAAAATTGTTAGACGGAAATGGCGTTCTTTTGTGAAATTTTAAACTCACTAATAGAGGCTCATGAGTGAGAGAATGCAGTAGATGCTCCGTCTCACCGCCGAAGGTGGGGGGATTCTAGGTGGCGCATGATTTCGCCTCCATTAGGCTTTTATCGGACTCATCTGGGGCACCAAGTAAAAATGTGCAAGCTGAAGCAAGACTTACGGATGAAAAGGGTTCCGCTGGGTTATTGTGGCTGGTTGCGAGGCCTATATTCCTGACCTATTCAGGTCAGGGTAAGTGCGAAAAAGCATTTCCCAGCGCAAAGAAAGGCAACTGTGAACTTATAGTAGAAACTGAATGAAGAACCTTGTATCAGAAGACATGGGAAGTCAATGACCTCTACTACTGTACATAATGTGTTAAAGAAAATACAATAGAATATGTATACGTAACCTTCACCGTAGCTACTTAATTGAATAATCGGACATGAGAATTTAGGACAAAATGCTTATACATGCCTTAATATAAACAATTAAAAAACAACTCTAAAACAATATCATTAATATTCAAATTGCAGAACCACAATCTGCAGATAGGACATTAAAAACTAATAATCATAAATACGAAAAGTCGTAAATGTAATTAAACGACATTTAAAATTACACTTTAATGAGAAGCGTTAAGTGTTAATTTCGCGTGTTTTATAGATATTAAAGTTCATACATGGCTGGTCATGTATGCCAGGCAAAATTAAGTATGCCAATATCATAAACGCTTCATCGCACGTAGCCTTCGCTTGAATAACTGTTTTCCGTTGATTTTTCTCGTGTAATTTACACATATTTCTATTTCAGTCAAGGTCTACAATATAGGAAGCTGGTTCCTCGTGAATTAATGAAGATATAACGAGGAAAAATAAACTTGTCACTCTTATAGATAGATATGGAATACAACTGGAGAAACGACTCATTTTAGGGTAATTGTATACGGTTCTATAATGAGCTCTTAAAAGACGTTCCACTGTTGTGCACCGGATTTGTTACTTGGAATAGATATGACCTAACATATACGGTGCCAGAAGAGGGGTCTTCAGATCCAGTAGAACAAGAGCCTTCCTATGATAGTAGGAGCTCGGAGGTAAGTCAGAAACGACGTAATCCAACGAGACACCAGGACGCCCACCGTAGAGGTGTTCAATCGCCAGCTGACGCCTGAATTATCAACCAATACTCTAGAGTGGAAACTGCACTAGTCTGTATGTAAGCGTCCCTTTCCCCTGGGAAGACGTTGCTCTAGGTGAGGATGGATCGCCTCCACAGTGGCCACGCCCGCTACTAGCAATCCGAGGTCCTCTTTCCACTTTTGGATCAAAGCCTAGTTGGCTTGGACTCTGATCTCACGGTGCTCAGCGGCGTTAAGGCCTTGAGCTTGATATAATACTTAAAATATTGATATGATATATGCGGTGGCAGAAGAGAAGGCTTCAGAACCAGTAGAACAAGAGCCTTATTATGATAGTAGGAGCTCGGAGGTACGTCAAAAATGTCGTAATCTTCCAAAATACCAGGGTGCCCACTGCAGAGGTGTTTATTCGCCAGCTGCTGCCTAGCAGACAACACAACTTCACAAAATTATCAGCCACTAATTTAGAGTGACCAAACACTAGGTTTCCACTGCCTCATGTTATCACCACTTCCTAACGTGAGCGATATCGGCTTCAACAGCGCAATGGCAGTGTTAACACCTGGAATAACACTTATTGGATAGGATCTGGATAGTCTCGTTGGCGTTGTCAATAGGAACCAGCTTTTTTAAATACTGGGCATACACATGATGGGTCGAGGCAAAGCCCGGGTAATGGGGAAATGTCGACGGTCGTAAACCAACCAGAATTGAGACGAACCCAAGAGACTTAGAAGATAGAGTTAGTTGGGCAAAAACTGTAATGATATTGTAAACTTCAAGTGGTCTTGTTTGTTTTGCAAAATTTCAGTGCTTGACTGTGATCATACTTGATGTTGAGTGATGACATAAACTAAGATGGATACGCGCTTATTTAGTATGAGGTAATTTACTTCTTACGGTTTCTACACAGCATCTTACTGGAATACAAATCTCCAGACTTGGCCAGTAAAGCAGGTGCTCGCACTAGCGATGTCGGTAATGCAATAAAGTATTGATATATATCAAATCGATATATTTTAAATATGAATATCGATATTAATATTTTTATTTAAATATATCGATATATCGGGATATAAACCATATTGTTAATCAGCAAATCGAGTCGACCAAAAGTAAAAAACACATAAAATATAATTTGCTACAAGGAAGGGAGTATCAAAAGTATAGTAATTGGTGTGAAAAAATATCGATTTTTATACCTTTTCGATACTTGGAATTTTGTATCGATTCATCGATATATCAAGGTAATATCGATATCAACTCGCACCACTTCGTGAGCTCAGGATCTCAAACTTATCACGCACAGAGAGAGAGGGGTTTTTTCCCCGGAAATTAGAGTCACCACCTTGTTCAACAGCCATTCGGCTGGTTATATAATTAAATATCAAAAACAATGTCTATTTTAATATTTATTGCCAAAAGGTTGTCTGGTAATCAAAGACCTTTGAGTTCTGTCCTCTTATATTAGTTACATACTTCTTTTCATGTTCTTATATTGTAAAAACCATGTCCAGTTTGTTTGGGTATTTATAAAAGAAAGACAATAAAATTCAATCTATAATGAAAATATAAAATGAAATGGCGCATAAAAAAATACAGTTTATTTCCTAAAACATCAACATGTTTACGTGAAATCACATAAAATGGAGGTAATAACAGAGATCGCCACTCGTTATCCTACAATCAAAACAGAAATTGTTGTCAATTGCATAGAATTGCTGCAATCACTGGTTGTTTCTATGTGACCTAGGACATAGGGTAGACCTGCCTTTAACTGACTAACTGTACAACAATTATTTTACTGAGTATTTTGATAAGGAATGAGAAGAAATACTCAATAATAACTTTGTTAATAGAAAACCAACCTAAGAAAAATAGGAAGATGGATAGATAGTATGGTTTATTAAACACCAGAAAAGAAAGAATAACACAAAGACTTAAGGCAAGTAATTTTAGTGTACAATGGGCGGTCTTATCGCTATTTAGCGATGTTTTCTAGACACGCCAATGAGCCTATGAGGTGTCAGAGAAATGAGAAAGAAGATAGGTGTTTTTTACAAATAAATAGACATGGAGATGGTGATAATACATAAAAATGCCTATTTTTCAATTATTAATTTATTTGATTATATTTATTTCATGAAAAAAGGGAAAAGCACCATTTTTTGAAAGTTTACTTAAAATTTCTATGTGACGACTTTGATTTCAGTTTTCACCAACTTCCCCTAAACTTTGCATCCCCAAATGACATTTAGGGGGTAGCTAAAGGGTTTGTTTCTATAGCTAAAGGCCTTTAACTATGTGATGCCTTGGAAAACATTGATGAAATCGGATATAAGTTAGATAAGTTTCAAAAAGAAGACACTCTACTTAAAATCCCACATTAAAGTGTACGCAGATGAAAATGCGTTGGTTCGCTAGTATTATTTATATATAACATACAAAAACTGTTTGTTAATATGTCCTTCATAGAGTTTTGAAACCATTCAAGCAATGAGTTTAAGAATATTATACACTTATTCGTCTGAATCCACCCCCTAGAGGAGTTTAAGTGAAAGATGGCATAGGAATTGATTTTATTACAGCTGCATCTATTTTTATATAATAGAACGTCTGTTAAATGAAATAATATTACATAATAAGTATATTTAATAACATTTAACGCTGAATGATTCACCAGTAATCGGATTTCCACACCCTAAGTTGGTCGACAATTCGCCATAATTCAACCCTCGTATCGCTGTCGGGTACAAAGTGTACCGCATTGTGTTTTGACAGGAGTCAATAACATGGCGGGGGTCTGACAACTCTACCTGTACCCTTCCCATTGTACCCCATTGTACTTTCGGCACAGAAATTAATTAAAGTGAAAGAGAATATGTCTGTAGAGAGGAAAGTTTGTTAATCTATCGTGAAATTAGATTGAATGGTGATTTTAGCGATATTTTTCTGACGTGAATACGTCTTTAAAACCCCATTAACGTGGTAATTAAAAAAAACAAATGATAAAATCAGGGGATACAGTTTGATGTTGTAGCTGTATATCTAACACTTTCATCCAAAATTCAATGACACTACTGGATAGTTAAAGAATTAAAGGACTTATTACACGAAGTAAAGACTGTAACACATCGCACGCTGTGGAGGGGGAAGCGCCGTTACTAGACGTATTCACGTACAACAAACGGCTTTGTCTATAATACACAGCTAAAAAGCAGTAGGATTTTTCTTTAAATCTATCTATTTATGAACATATTATATAGTTTGCACCATATTAGAGAAACAAGTTTACAGAGAGCATTGATTTGAATTAAATAAAAAAGCTTTTAGTGAGTCAATCTTAAAAGATAAACATATATTATCTTGGACTTATTTGTAGAACTTTTTAAGGTAAATAATTCCGTCATATATTATTGTAGCGTCACTGTAACCGTTTACGAATCACACGCAGTGGAAGCTCTCAAAACGAATAAGCTATCCCCATTTTTGCAACGTTTTTCCTCCTCCTCCTCCTCCAACTCTTATTAGTTATGACGTGATCTTATATAGTCTATTGCCTTTTTGAGTAAGACCAAAATAGGATTGAGATTAACGCATTCAATGAAAGAATTTTTTTATGTTTACGATACAGTTTAGAACCGTGTAATCATTTATAAATGACGTCATTATACATCATGACCGGGGGTGCTTAATTTGATGATGAAGGTCCATTCCCGGGATCATCAGTCATATCCTAATTTCATCTTTATCAACTTGATTCAAATGCCTCGAAATCATCTCAGATTAAACGAGTTTCTCGCAAACGCTACCGATTTAATGATGATTTTGTTTAAATAATTGCATCAGCGAGGCCTTTATTAAATATTAATTATGCTGAATAATAAATAATTTATCTATTAAATGTAAGAGTTATCATTTACTATTGCTACTTAATCGAATGTATATTATAAATGCGAAAGTGAGTTTAATTTTGGTACATAATATTGGAATTTCTAGAATAATGACACAATTATTTTTCTTCTTCTTTAATTAGTGGCTTTCAGGTATGCCAATTGGGCACAGATTATCTTGCCAGTGTCAAGTTTATGGGAGAAGGCACAATTAATTTTAAAGAAGACTTCTACACTCAAGGGACTGTTGTAAAAGAAAAGTTGTAAAAGAACCAATGACACAATAACATTTTGTTGTATCACAGCATGCTTTTTACCGATTTCACTACGATTTTTTGACAGAAGAAAGTACTGCTATTTATTCAAAGTCGGCTTTAATCTCACGAGCGTTATATAGACGACGTGACAGCTCTGTCTCGTTAAATATAAAATTAAAATAATACTGTAGCTTTAAACTTAACCCTGCAAAAGTAATTTCCAATATAAACTAATCAACCCATTAAGCATATGGTTAAGCCATTTCGCTACAACTAAGGGAATCAATAGTGCACTGCGAGGGGTATCGTATGACCAGGTACACAGACAATGGGTCTGTCAGACCACACGCGCGTGACTAATGCCCTTTAAGTACCGGGGGGTTACGTTAATCGCCGTAAGATTTTGGTAATGTATTGGAAAAGATTACGTACAGTTTAATACCCCATGTATTGGTGACATTTTTGTAGGTTACAATGACGCTGAGCCGTCACGCACGATCAAATGACGCTGGACCGAGTAAAATTGGTTCTCGTCGATTAAAGGACCAAGTTATAGTCAACGCGTCGCTATCTTGATAGCTGTAAGATTGTTAATACATCGGAAACTATTTCAGTTTGTGGAGTGCATTAGTGATAATATTGTGGTTACTGAATGACACTGAGCCGTCATGCTCGGACAAATAACGCTCATTCAAACATAGTGGCCTGACACCGATTAAGGAAGCAAGTTATAGTCAACTCGTCACTATATTGATAGCCGTAAGATTGTTAATACATCAGAAACTATTACAGTTTATGTAGAGCATTAGTGAAAATATTGTGGTTATTGAATGACACTGACCCGTCATGCTCGGACAAAAACGCTCGTTCGAGCAAAGTGGTCTGACATCGATCAAGGGAGCAAGTTATAGTCAACTCCTCACTACGAATATATTGATAGCTGCAAGATTGTTAATATATTGGAAACTATTACAGTTTAACTGGTGCTCTAGTTACGATATTGTGCTTATTGAATATCACTGAGCCGTCACGCTCGGATAAATAACGCTCGTTCGAAGAAAGTGGGTTCACGTCAACTAAGGGAGCAAGTTATAGTCCACTCATCACTGCTATATATATGACATAATATTGAAAGCCGTAAGATTTTAGTAATATAATGGAATAGATTAAACTTCAAACAGGGTAGAGATAATATTCTGGGTATTGAATGGCAGTTAGCCGTCACACTCGATCAAATAACGACTAAGGGGGTGACTTATAGTCAACTCAACACTGCCATATATATGAAATAATATTAAGAGCCGTAAGATTTTAGTAATTTAATGGAAGAGATTAAACTTTAAACACGGTAGAGACAATATTCTGGGTATTGAATGACATTTAGCCGTCACACTCGAGCAAATAACGACTAAGGGAGTGCGTTATAGTCAACTCACAACTGCTATATATATGAAATAATATTGAGAGCCGTAAGATTTTAGTAAAATAATGGAAGAGATTAAACTTCAAACAGGGTAGAGACAATATTGTGGCTATTGAGTGACTGTGTGAGCCGTCACACTCGATCAAATAACATTGGACCTAGCAAAGTCAGCTCTCGTCGACTAAGGGAGTGAATTATAGTCAACTCGTCACTATTATAATTATGATATAATTAATATTGATGGCCATAAATTTTGTTATAATAATATATTGGAAAAGGTTACACTTTATTCGGGGTATTGAATGACACAGACCCGTCACTCTCGGACAAATAACGATCGTTCGAGTAACATCAGCTCCTATCAACAAAGGGAGAGAGTTATAGTCAACTCGTCCCTGTTTTATATGTAATATAATATTGATTGCCGTAATATTTTGGTACTACAATATAAAATATTGCAGTTGAATTGGCGCATTAGTGTTAATATTGTGGGTATTGAAAAACACTGAGCTGTCACAAATAGTCAAATAATGCTCGTAATAAAGAAAAATTCGAAGATTTGCTGATGACGTGGTCATTGTGGCAGAGATTGGAAGATTTCAATGCAATGCTTGATGACCTCAGTAGAGCTTCTCAACAGGTGGGCCTAAAAATGAACATGGATAAGAGAAAAGTTACGTCTAATATCCATATGCCGCGCCACCCAGCCATCGTTGAGAACTCGACACTCGAAATTGTTGACGAATAGACTAACCTGGGATACATAGTCCAGCTTGGTAGGTCCAATTTCGAGAAGGAGGTCAACCGCCGAATTCAACTTGGTTGGGGAGCGTTTGGGAAACTCCGGAAGATGTTTTCGTCTAATATTCCTCAGTGCCTGAAGACCAAATTCTTCGGACAGTGCGTGTTGCCAGTGATGACCTACGCTTCCGAAACGTGGTCGCTGACTATGGGCGTCATACGAAAGCTCCGAGTAGGCCAGCTTGCTATGGAGAGGGCTATGCTCGGAGTTTCTCTACGTGATCAAATCAGAAATGAAGAGATCCGTAGCAGAACCAAAGTCACTGATATAGCCCTACGAATCGTGAACCTGAAGTTGCAAGGGGCAGGGACCATAGTCGGACGGACTGACGAACGTTGGGGCCCGAAGGTGCTGGAGTGGCGAACCCGCGCCCGGCGGCGCAGTGTAGGGAGACCCCCCACAAGGTGGACCGACGACATAAAGAGGGTCGCATCATTACGTGAGACCTATGTCCAGCAGTGGCCATCCATCGGTTGAAGCGAGGACAACGAAAGAATAATCAAGCATTCAAGTTTTATAAAGCGAAAGTTATTGTTGCCAATCTTGGATTCGAAGACTAGACTTCTCAGAATAAAATCCACGGTGTCACCACCAAGCCATCATGGCTTTTACTTAAATCGTACACAAACAAAACCTGAATGTATTATGATGTCAGGAGAAGTATAAATTTGCTGTCTATTCCATAATTTTTTACTCGCACTTTTATATAATTGCTGGCATCTCATTATGATTGTTTGCAGTCAATGAAGTTGATTGCAAAAAGCATTGTTTTTTAAACTTTTTGCAACCTTGCCCCAGTGGTGTGTGGGAACACCATATACTAATTACATTTGACAGGTAAATTATCGATTATTCAAACGTTTATTAGATAGTCGTTAAATATTTAATTACCATCTAAATGGCGTAATGTTTCTTTTATTGCTGACAAAGAGCTCTTGACTGAGATCTCATCAGATTGTTAGTGATGATCCTATATACATACAAGGCCGTATTTAGGGGGGATTTCGGGGACTCAACAAAAGAGGGTCTCCCAAAAGAAAGACTTCATAACTATTCAAATGATGGAAATATAGTTCAACCGTTATTTTTATTGACTGAATTAGATGGATGATCTCTTGCCATTACATCATCAAACAAAATAAATAATGCTATACGTTTGGAAATCTCAATTGAAAGAATGTAATCCTTAAGTCCATAGACGTCATTGCAATAAACTATCTATGATAACTTTCTCTGTTTATGTGTACTAGCGGAAATACGAAAACGTAGATGGCCAAAGCAGCAATGAGTAAGTTAACCAGAATTTGGAAAGACAGGAACGTCTGAAATATCACCATACATCATGGTCCAACCGTGAAGGTTATCGAAAGAAGATTGAGATGATTAATGTTGGAGGTGAATGCTGCGAAAATCGTGGAAAAACAAAAATAGATCCATCATTACAAAATTTAAATTTACAGGAATATTCATCACCTGCAACGAGTACTTCACAATTTTGGTCATATTGCTCGAAAACAAGTAGATAACCTGGAGAAACTGTTTGTGGTAGGTAGAGTTGACGGTAAAAGACAAGGGTAGGGTTGGTCCGAACAAATAAAGAAGTTAACGAGACTCGCTTCCAATAGCCCTAAAAGAAACCGAGGATAGAAAAATGGAAGCAGCTCGTTCATGGAACCATTAAGACATAAAACCAGGCAACACCTCCAGCAATGAAGTATCCGTAAATGATGATGGTGTTTTTAAAACACAATAAAAGATTGTCGATTTGTATGATAAATTCATGGTATATCCTGCAAACTTTACAAGCTTTATAGGCCTTTTTATTTTATTTTAGACTATAGATATTTGGGTGACAACACGGATAGCTCTGAATTGTTGGGAGTTATTGAGTAACATTGTGGCTGCGCTTAAAAATACTAAAAACATTGTGCAATATTGCGAAATGTTATGCAATACCAGGTAACATTAACGAACGGATAAATTTTGATATAGTCTTTCGAGCAAGAGAAGTAGTGCAAGTTTATATTTTTAAATAGTGAAGAGAATGAAAGTTGTTAGTTGATGTGAGTTGGTCTTTTTGTAATAAGTAAGAAGCTAACTTATCGTTCGTTAATGTTACCACGTATTGCATAACATTTCGTAATATTGCACAATGTTTTTGGTATTTTAAGTATTGTCGGTATATAACTCCCAATATTTCATAACTCTACTATCTATAATCTATAACTTGGTTTAACTTTTATCTCTACTAAAAAATAGCTTTATTTTGAAAAAAAAATGGTGGTAATGTGGGGCTTCGATTTGCCATTTATGTCCCGGGCCAGGTCTCTAAAACCAGCCCTGCAAATAGGTTTACTACCAAATAGTTTAATGTTTAAAAATACTTAGCCAGGAAAAGAATTTCTGGACCGATCTCATGGTTTTCTGATCAAGGGATCGCCATGTTATGTATAGTCTTATTTATATTATGTCTACATTAGCATCGAACCCAGAACTCAATCAAAAGCAATCTAAGTATCTGACAATGAATTTCAAATTCATCCATTTCCCATCGTAAAACAACCGACAAACAGACGCGTTCCTTAATTAATTCCTTCAAAAGATAAAACGATATTAAAAAAATGTATAAAAAGGTAAAAAAGATAACATTTTCGTCTCGCTCGATTTACGATACGACCGCAAAAGTAAAAAAAACCCCGACCGGAATCGCGGTTACACAGTAGTCCTTAAAATATTGCAACCCGACACTGATTAATTAAGTAGATTTTACACTGGTTACAAAAACGCTTTATATAGATACAATGTCTTTTTGATATATCAAAATAATAGTTTTATAAAATTTGTAGATATATTAATCACCTGTATCCGATGGTGCACCGCGAGTAGTTGATGAAGTCGTGGAAATATGGGTAAAAGTCGAATTGAACTGTCGATCCAAAGATCTCCCTTTTGGAGTTCAGTCATATACACCTGTACGTATTATATCGTATATAATATCGATATTTTAAAGAGACAAATGTGATTGTATCTCATATATGCTAGCAGAGGTCCCGGATTAGATCCCCCAGAGGTCCTATTTAGTAATATGCACTTTATAATTTGTCTGACTCTGGATTGCAAGGTTTCGGCCGTAGCTAGTTACCACCCTACTATCAAAGACCTTACCAGATTGACGCGATTCCATCCTAGATTATATTGTCACTCACCATCAGGTTTGATCACTGTCAAGTGCTAATCTGTCAGCAATAATAAAAATGAGGTATTTCATGATACATCCCATTTCATATTACAGAAAACGGAGCAGGGGTAAAGTAAAACTCGCTCGGTAGAGCAACAAAAGGCGCCATGGCTTACATCTGCTGTATCACTTGCACCGTGGTTAAATAAAACCCACAGCGTTTATTGTAGAAGTAATAAAATGAACAATTCTTTTAATACAATCAATATGTTTTGATAATTTAGATCATTCAAGAAATAAAAATATGCGATACGATTTTCTATACAATTAATTATAACAAACTATCTCATATATCGGTAAAGCAAATTTTATTTATCAAAAAGGTACCTTAGGACAAATGACAGATTTTTTACTAAGTCGTACAAGGTAATATAGTGAATAAAAACTTTATTTGTTCAAAGTATGATGTAGAAGAAAGTTTTCTTGATTTGATTATAAATTCTCGTGCCAATTATGTGAAATTGTCTCCCAGGTAGTGTGCTTCTATGTCTTTCTGTGCGGAAGACAGTATAGGTAAAAGTAAGTAACAGCCCATTAATATCCCACTGTTTGGCATAGGGATCCTCATTCATATGAGAGAGAGTTTTTAGAGCATAGACCTCACGCTGCTCCACAATGGTTTGACAAGTAAAAAACAAGTGCACTCTCTATTCTTCCACTCTCATAGTGGGATGTGACGACAATCCGACACTCGCAGAGAGAGATCATGTCCAGGACCGACGGCTTAACGTGTCCTACGAGGCACATTAAGGATTTCTTTACAAATAACTCGAATCCAGAACCTCATGTCTGCAGCCGAACAAGCTGATACACTACACCAACGTAGGCAGGTATATTGTAAAAGGTCCCTAATAATTTTGATTCCGCGAATATGTTACGCGCGAGTGAAGCCTTCTCACCCGATCTCAGCTGATATAACGATAGATAAACGTAATAGTGTTGTAAAATTCTTCTCGTAGTATAAAATGAAGCTTTCGCTGTCTGTTCGCTCAGATCTTTCAAACTATCTAACGGATTTTAATCAGCAGATTTATACTACTATCCGATTTGAAAATACACGGGTCACCAGTGCACCTTCTGCAAGTGATACTGCAGGAAACGGCTAGTTAAATTCTACTGTATTTAGGGCTAATATCACTATACCTCCTCTAATCCAATGTATAACGCAATTATCAGTAATAGGCGTATCTTTTGCCCAGTGTATGCAAACATAGCAACTTTATCTCGTTAGTTTCTTATGAAATACACGTAGGACCACGCCTCACGACCAATGGTAGCTGATTATAATATCGATGTTCTAGTATTTGACGGTAGAAACACAAGGCTTATCATATATTTAACGTGTTAACGTGCGATTATCAATTTTATAACCACAGTACGTGGCTTCAAATTAGAAAAAAAAACACGATAACCTTTGCGTCATCGCAATTGGTCGACTACAACAAGATTTGTTCATAGTGTTGTTGGATTTATCAAAGATTAAAGAACAACGTACATACAAACGTATAAAACGATTCAAAAACGTCCTTCTATAATATATATATGAATGAAATTGTTGATGGCAAAATGTTTGTAAACAGTAGTGATATTGTAACGTACAATACGAGGGGCTCGTCTGTAATAATTAAAGTGTAAAGGCCGTATAAAGAGCTTAGCGTGGTTTAAGACTAAATCCAAGTTAAACCAATAAAAGGTTAGATGAAATGAAATCCTATTGGATTGTCGGTGACGACCTGGCTGTAATGCATTTTGTGTCAATGTACAACGTACACTTAGGCGATATAACGCTTTAGACAAAGGCTCTGCTAGATTTTGTATATAAAGAATTGACAATGCGGTTAAAGGCCGATTTTTTATATGTAAAACAGTAGAAGCATTGCCTAAATTACAATAAATTATTGATATTTCACTAAATCACGTCAAAGTTGGGAGAAATTTGCGTTAAGCGTTACTTATATGTAAGTATCTAGAAGTATATGTTGAGTGTTTATTTTACCCAGTGACACTTAGAAAATATTACGACACAATATTTAAATATAACTAAGTATTTTGTCGTAATATATCAGAAATGACACTAAAATTATGTTATTGAATGTAATACAATAATAAGACAAAGAAGTTATAATTCCTCTACATGAACACTGATACCCATACTAATAATTTTTTAAATTATACATCACATAATGTAAAACAATCACAAAATCCTTATTATTAGTAAAGCTATGTTACTACTTTGTTAAAAATTACACTGTGATTAACAACTGGCAATTATAATTTCCTACAATGCATTATTAACGTTTAATCAATTATCTACGCCTTTTGTAGTTATAAAAGTGTATTATATTGCGTAATTTACTTGATTGCCGTTACTAAGTTTAGTAACGGCAATCAAGTCTTTATGTGTGGGAGCGTTTTGTGAGCGTTTAACAGCGTGAGTCGACGTTTTTCCACCCCTCTGTACGTCGCAAAACCCTTTGGCGAGTTTAACGCAGCTTATTTGATTAGTAGCGTTTATTGAATTAAGGTTAACGTAGCGCTGCACGGATTTAGTTCTAGGGTTTGATTACTGTTACACCCTTAATTAAATAAAATGGATTCAAGGAATTTATTTATCTGTTTTACCCCTGGTATCGCATGTTTAGCTTCAAATCTCGTAGCCATTTACATTGATAATGGAGTCTGTTAAATTTTAAGTCAATTTGGGGAAGACTTTTGAAGATCTTGTGAGTAATTGAATGGTTTTACTGGTCTAAAACAGCCTACATAATGTCACACGCGTAGTTTGTAATTACATGGGAATATGAGGAGACCCAGTGGTAGTAAGAATATACATCGCAAAAGAAGCTAGATTGCTAAATTTAAGGTCAACTAGGCGTAAATTATTTGAGATCTCTTGAGTGATTGAACGAGTTAAGTGATTTAAAACCTTCATGAAATTAACATGAATATGGGGAGGCCCAATCTTAGTGAAAATATATATCGCGAAAGGATTCACATTGCTAAATTTCAAGTCAATTGGGCGAAAAGTTTTAAAGATCTCGTGAGTGATTAAATGAGTTAATCACTGGCCTAAAACCATCTTGAAAGTATCGCCTGTGGAGTTTACCATTCCGTTGGATTATGAGGAAATCCGTTTTAATTGGACCTTTATATTGAAAAAGGACTAGCTTTGATAAATAACAAGTTAATAGGGCAAAGAGTTTTAAAGATCTCGTAAATGATTGAATGATTTCAGTGGTTTAAAACCATCTTGAAATTAGTACCAGTAATTTATGATCCGGTTGGAATTAGAGAAAATCCGTGGAATTACAAATCAATTGGTAGAAAAATTTTAGAGAATTCTAGAGTTAGAGAGTCAGTTCACTGGTTTAAAACCATCTTGAAATTAACACTCGTGTTATTTATGATCCCATGGGAATATGAGGAGACCCAATCCTAGTGAGAATATATATCTCGAAAGAAGTTATTTTACATAATTTCAAGTTAGTTTTGCTAAGAGTTTTAGATGTCCCGTGAGTGATTGAATGAGTTCACAAGTCTAGCCATCTTGAAATTATCACCAGTGGAATTTACAATCCCGTTGAAATTCGAGGAAATCCTTAGTTATTGGACCTTTTTGTCGAAAATGACTCGCTTTTATAAATAACAAGCCAATTGAGAGAAACGTGTTAGAGATTCCTAGAGTTAGAGAGTAAGTTCACTGGTCTAAAACCATTTTGAAATTACCAATCGTGGAGTTTTGGATCCCATTGGAATATGAGAAAATCCATATTTAACAGCCGTTTATATCTCGAAAGGTTATTTTGCTTAATTTCAAGTTAATTATGCCAAAAGTTTTAGATATCTCGTGAATAGTTTACGTACCTATATAAGTATGAGGAGGCTCTGTTCCTACTATTAGTTATGAAAAAGGACTTTATTAACAAGATATAAAGGGAGATTGTATATCTTGTTAATGAGATTCTTTTGCCAACTTAAGTTTCTTTAAAAGCTTACGCAATAGATTTCCATTGAATTGGCTTTAATGTGTGCATATAAATTTAGAAAAGTACAATCACTTTGCTGAAAATTATAATGGCAATGGACGGTACACTTGAGGAGAGAAGAGAGGGACAAATGGACGAATATAATAACTGAATGGTACCCCAGGGAAAGCCAAAGGAGTAAAGGAAGACCAGTAATGCAATGGAAAGATAATCTGAAGAAAGTAGCAGGACTAAAAGGAGGAGAACTTTGTCGAAAGACAAGCTATTAGGAAGCAAGAATCGATTGCTGAGAGTATACTATAAAAAGAAAACAGCAATAAAGACTTATTTTATTTATATGTCGGATTGCAATAGTCTCCCCAGTTCTCTTAGTGACGGTCGGCTGGAGCGGTCGACTATTGAAACTGTCGCGTTCCTAGCAATTATTTTTAATGAGTTTGTGTAAATTGATACCAGGACATTAAGTGATTGAACATTATAATCTGAGTTTATTAATAAAGTATTTGATTGCACCAATATTGCCCATCAACGCCCACAGTATGGAAATTAAATTATGGATGCCATTGATGACGATGTCGGCGGGGAACCCTATGCCCTAGTGCTTTATGCTTCCTTCTCTCTTATTCTCCGACATATACCTATAAATAGCAAATGTTTAAGTAAAAAGTAAGTAGCAGCCCATTAACGTCCCACTGCTGGGCACAAGCCTCCTCACTCGCATGAGAGAGGGTTTTTAGAGCATAGACCCACCACGCTGCTCCACTGCGGATTGGCAGGCATAGTACACAACAACTGCACTCTCTATTCCCTAACTCTCATAGTCCGATGTGACGGTAATCCGACACAACCGGAGAGAGATCAGGCGCAGGACCGACGGCTTAACGTTGTCTCCGGGGCACGGGGGAGGATCACACCCCCAGCTTCCCAACTTCGGGCAAATATTGAGAAAATCTTTATAGAAAATTCAATATTGATTTTTGAATTGGCCCGACCCAAGTAAAGCAAGCAAATGTTTAATTATGCATAATTTTGCGATGCTCATCTTTTAATAGCAACGAAGTCATCAAAATATATGGCTTCTATTAACATATTTGAAGAGATACATCGATGCACATAACCGCCATTTCTCCGATTGCAAACTATAACAAAAGATAACAGAATGGGATCAATTATTATAATGAGCAGCAGCCGGAGCGTGGCCGAAGAGGTTTTTTCATACAACGCCACCTCAACAGACTCTAAGTCGGCTCGACGTTTATAATTTGCATAATTCATAATCGCTGTACGAGGTCGAGTGTCTTTTACCGCGGATTGCGTTTGGTTTAAAAAAAATGTAAATAGAAAGAGTCCATCTCTTATCTTTTGTCAAAAATAAATATTTGTGCTCACACAAATCCTAATATAATTGTTTGTGTGTATTAAATATGTATTATTATGCAAATACTATAAATGCGGTAGCGATGAGAGCGTTGAGAAGTATGAGTGGATTAAAATTGAGTGACAGAGTAAGAAATAGTGTGATAAGAGAACCTTGTGGTATAAAACAAGACGTAGTGACTAAAATTGAGAAAGGTATTAGATGGTTTGGGCATGTAGAGAGAATGAATGAAAGGAGACTGACAAAAAGGATTTATGAGTCAAGAGTGAATGCGAAAGTTGGAAAGGAAAGACCAAGGCGTTCGTTCCTGGACCAAATCCAGGACATTTTAAATAAGGGCCAGGTCAAGAGTAATCTAAACCGACGAACTTGTATGAAAGGTTTAAAGAGAATGAAAGAAGCGAAGGAGATATGCAAGGATTGTGGCAAGTGGAAGAATGTTGTCTCTGCCTACCCCGAAGGGAATGCTATAGCTTGGATGGTTTGGGCATGTAGGGAGAATGTATGAAAGGAGACTGACATAAGGATTTATGGGTCAAGATTGAATGCGAAAGTTGGAAGGGGAAGACCAAGGCGAACGTCCCTGGACCAAATCTAGGACATTTTAAATAACGGCCAGGTCAAGAGTACTCTAAACCGATGAACTTGTATGAAAGGTTTAATGAGAATGAAAGAAGCGAAGGAGATATGCAAGGATTGTGGCAAGTGGAAGAATGTTGTCTCTGCCTACCCCTATGGGAATGAGGCATGATGCTATGTATGTATGTATGTACTATCACGATTTTGATATAATAAGCGATAAGACTTTTTTTGTACTCTGCCCATTTATTTGTAAATTACTAATAATTGATTTTGTTCTTCATGTGTTATTGTGTTGTACAAAAAGTAATAGGTAATTGAAAAACCAATCCACTTTTAATTTAAGACCAAGATATCCACGTTGTTACAGTTATTTCCCAATTAATTGATTTATTATTAATTATAATTGCATATATATAAATGACTGTTTTAAATAAAAACAAACAGATAATGAAATTCGGCAAATTTAATAATAATTTAAAGGATTTTAAGAAAAAATACCATATCATATATATGTCGGAGTGCAAGAGTCTGTGGATCGTTGGCCCGTGTATAATAGTTTGTGGAACGCTGGCGCCATCTGTGTATCGGCGTGGGGTAGAGTCAATAAATGCAATACTTACGTCCCGTTGTACGTATACATTTTTTTTTCAGACTGGGATTGAATGTTAGATAAAAATGTAAATAATAAAGCTTAAAATAATATGAAATGAAGTTACATATTGAATCAATAACTCGCATGCTTCGACTACGTAACTAAGCAATAAGTTGTTTACTCATTTATTTATTACAAGTTTCAAATACAAACTATACTATAGCATAAAGATAAGTTTAGATATGCAATCAAAATCTAAATAAATCTGCGAAAATGAATATGATATTTTAAACAAATTAAAGAAAATGAGTTCTAAAGAATCGTAAGAAAAATGAAGTGAAGAAGCGACTCGATTGAATTACAAATTTTGATGATACAGCTAAAGGAATTGCCAAATATTTTGACTTTTGCCAAATATTTTAATTACTAGCGGCCCGTGCCGGCTTCGCACGGGTAGACATAAATAGGTACAGATATTTAAGTTATAAGCATGATGATTAAAACGACCATGAATTGACAAATATTATGAAAAATGTGATTCCTATTACTAAAACTAAGTAGCTCTGAAAAGAACTTTTAAAATGAAGCATAAAAATGTGTTAAAAAAACTGGAAATATTCAATGTCGCTTGTGTCCACTGCGTAAGGTAACCTAGTTCATAATGGTGCACCCCCTTCTTCGGCACTGCCCCTCTCTCGTCGAGTTAGTATTTTAATTTTAATTTCATGATATCTTTTGAATGGAATATCCAATTTAAATAATTCAAAAAGTAATCATCAGGTATTGAGACAGTCTTGAATATCAAATTTAATTATTATTTATTTGGATAAAAAATTATAAGTGGTATGGATAACACGGTCTGATTTTGATCGGCATTTCTATCAATTTGTTAAATGTAAAAAGTAGTTATAGTGACGTAACTACAATAGTTAGACATATGGTTTCGGGATGTTTTTTGTAGATATTGATATATTCTATAATATTGTCGAACATTTTTTGTCCTATTAATAATACTCTTGACAGCGTATGCGATGAAAGACATTTTATGGCTAATTTTTTTACACCTTCGGTTGGTTTTAATAGGATTTTCTAAAGATTTATATAGGAATCTAGTACTAAATATAGCCTATGTTACTCGGTGATAATGTAGCTTTCTAATGAAAATATAATTATTAAAATCGGTCCAAATTTTTTTGAGTTTATTCGTTATATGCAAAAATACAAATCTTTTGTCTTTATAATATTAGTGTAGATTTTATTACGATGTTACTTCTTTTATATTGTGTAATTATAGAAAATTTTTAAAAGAGTTAGCCAATACCATAAAACGTTTGTAAACTGTTTTTCCAAAATCTACTTGAAGTGGAAATTTAAGAAATGTGTACGCGCTGATTAAGAAGCAGTATACAGAGTTTTCATTTATCCACCCCCGTGCCTCGGGGCGGTGTGATCCACCCCCGTGCCTCGAAGAGCACGTTGAGCCGTCGGTCCTGCGCCTGATCTCTCTCCGGTCGTGTCGGATTTCCGTTACACCGGACTATGAGAGTGAAGGAATAGAGAGTGCACTTGTGTACTATGCCTGCCAATCCGCAGTGGAGCAGCGTGGTGGGTCTATGCTCTAAAAACCCTCTCTCNGTAATCATCAGGTATTGAGACAGTCTTGAATATTAAATTATTTATATTTGGATAAAAATTTATGGATATGGATAACACGGTCTGATTTCGATCGGTATTTCTATCAATTTGTTAAATGTAAAAAGTAGTTATAGTGACTTAACTACAATACTTAGACATATGGTTTCGCGATGTTTTTTGTAGATATTGATATATTCAATAATATTGTCGAACATTTTTTGTCCTATTAATAATAGACACCGTATGCGATGAAAGACATTTTATGGCTAATTTTTTTACACCTTCGGTTGGTTTTAATAGGAATTTCTAAAGATATATATATATAGTAATCTAGTACTAAATATAGCCTTTGTTACTCAGTGATAATGTAGCTTTCTAATGAAAAAAGAATTATTAAAATTGGTCCAGTATTTTTGAGTTTATTCGTTATATGCAAAAATACAAATCTTTCGTCTTTATAATATTAGTGTAGATTTTATTACGATGTTACTTCTTTTATATTGTGTAATTATAGAAAAGTTTTAAGATCTAACACCATAAAACGTTTGTAAATCGTTTTTTTAAAATCTGCTTGAAGTGGAAATTTCAGAAATGTGTACCCGCTGATTAGAAAGCAGTATACAGAGTTTTTGGTATATCGATGTATTCCCGTCAAGAGGTGAAATACTTAATAGTCTAAACAGTTCCTAGTCCTAAATTATATTTCAAATTTTTATTTTTTGTTTTATTTACCTTGGGTATTATTTTCTAGTAATTTTATGGATTTTTTTATAAGTTAAAAACCTTAAATAATTCCCGCCTGTCTTCTTTGTGATTAATTTATCAAAAGTCTCTTTGGAATAAACTCCTTTATACGTTGTTGGAGAGCTAAGAAAGCGAATATCATTTTAAAATAATCTGCATGCCGTATTACAAAACCCTTTTTTATATTTTTAAGTGGAAAGTGATTTCAAAGAAATATTGAATCCGTATCATCTTTAGTCTCGAACTTTTAAATGTGGGCCGACAAATATTTAATCCTTTTTATAAATCAGAAGAAAAAACATGAACTCTTCTGTAACAAACTTTTGAAGCTGTAATTTCGCCTTATTTAAAAAATAGCTAAAAAAGCCCGATAACTTTAAATTATCGATAATAATCATCCCTCTCCCCTTCAATGGGAATACTTTAAATTACCAATAGTCCTGTATAATAGAATAATACAAAATCAAAATGCTATCTCAACGCTGTCTAAGTTTCATCTTCTTCTCAGTGAATATCGTATATTGAATATATACACGGAGATGTGTATATATATAAATATTTGAGAATTGAAGCCTGATTATAGCAAATTGTACCAAAACATTACAAAGTGGAATCAATTACTGTAATAAGTAACAGACGGAGCGATGATGCAGAGCTTCTTAAGCGTTCCCTTAGTTGGTTGAATGGTTATAATTTACACAGTTCATAATATATGAAATTAGGATCGGGTCATTTTGATAGCGGAAACAAACGATTGGATTTATGGGGTGCCATTTAAAAGTTTCATTTTTGAAGTAGCCTTTGTACATTTGTATAAGGATGTAAATATATTTCAAAATAAAAAGGTAATTATAACCTTCTCTTAAAATTTATTGCAACGGCGAAGGCAGCATCTATTCGACGTCCACGTCCTCACACATCCATGAATCCTCATGACTCAGCCGGGATACCAGAGACAGTAGATCATATTTTTGATGCTTGGGAGAAGTCCCAGAATGCACTAGAAATATTCTGTGTCCTTTCAAAGGCTTTTGATTGTGTAGAACATACTATTGTCATCCTTAAATTAAGTCATTATGGTGTAAGAGCTGGGGCATTTAATTTTTTGAGTTCCTATCTTGAAAATTGACTAAAAAAGGTAATCGTAAATGGCGTAGAGTCGTCGAAATCACCGGTAAAAATGGGTGTCCCACAAGGATCAATACTTGGCCCTTTTCTATTCTTAATATATATATATATATATATATATATATATATATATATATAGATATATATTTNATATATAGATATAAATTATTCAGCCTGCAATATTTTACATATTGTAAGTTACAGCACTATCTTTAAAAGAGTAATCGTTGAGTTTCTTACTGGTTTCTTCTCAGTAGAGTGAAATTTTCGAACCGGTGGTAGATTTGTTACCATTGGACAGACCAATGAGGTTTCAAAAGAGCCTTTTGAGCGTACTTGAGTAAAGATATTTTGGTTTTTGATTTTGAACTCCTGGTGCCTCACTCATAGAGGAAAAGGATTCCGTTGGGTATTAATGGGTATTGCGAGGCCTTTTCCCTAGCTGAGTCCCACACTTCTGACCCAGAGGCCGGGATTTGCGCATAAAAACATTTCCCAGCGAACAAAAAAGGTGGTCTCTAGCAACATAGTAATATTGCCAACTGTTTTAATATATGGCAGTTAAAAAAAACCGAGCTTTTATGTTTTATCGTGTTTACATATAAATAGGAACTCAATTACAAATTTTATATAGTATCCCATCTTTACGTATTTTTAACATAGGAGAGTAATTTTTTTCTTTTAATTCTTTAACTTTAAAACAAAACGTTGGTATTGTCTTATTATAAATATACATTAGATTTACAATCTTTCCGTGTAATGTCGCTGTAACTCGGACCATACGTCGTAATTTAATCATTTTAATTGCTTAAATACATTGTAACTGGCAAATAATGTATGAAAAATGTGTTTTCTTGCTGTAAGGAATGCAAATCTCAAAGAAGAAGTCTTATATTGTCAGAAGTCAGTGTTTATTGAATTGAAAATGGAATGAATAATACCTCTTTAATATTATTTCCAACTATTCCCACTAATGCCTGTTTTGGATTACCTTTTCTTCAGAGACGTATGTAAATACGATAATAATATAACTTAGTCTATGCTTAAAAGCATACGTCAGAAGAGAAAATATACCAACTTTTTGAAGTGAAAGTTTTTTAGGCGTATGAGTGTAATTTTTTTTACGGATGAAACGCATGATTAGCATATAGAAGGTTAGATGGTTTCAATATTTGTAACAACATGTGTTATTTTAATTTAGCACTCGTCATTTCGTAATTTAATATACTATGATTTATAAAATATATAATATAAATTTTCTTTCCTTCATTCCCTATTCTAAATTGTAATTAATAATTTCAAATATTGACAAAAAACACATGACATTTCTATTTAAAATTCGTCATTTGAGATTTCAATAAATTATTTTTAGTAATTTTCAATACTTTTAATGTTTTTATGAAAATTCGTCGTCGTCGTCGTCTCAACCAATGGACGTCCACTGCTGGACAAAGGTCTCTCTTAATGAATTCCAATGGGCCCGATCTTGCGCCGCTTGTATCCAGCGGCTGCCAGCGACCCGCCTGATATCATCGGCCCACCTGGTGGGGGGTCTGCCGACGCTGCGTTTTCCGGTGCGAGGCCGCCACTCTAGCACCTTCGGGCCCCAACGTCCATCAGTTCTGCGAACTACGTGCCCTGCCTGCCTACGTGACAATTAAAATCATTAAATTCCTGACATATACTTTTTTCTCTTACTCTAGATTTGTATAAATATAAACAAGACTTAAAAATTATTTGCCAGAGAAGTTTCACTTCTGACATGTGTGCTTTCTACGCACTTGTAACTTTTTATATTGCATTTATCTATTCGTTATTATTTGTATTTCAAATTATAATATAGTAGTGATATGATTATGATTTATGACTCTTTCACTCCCTTAGTCAATGAGAGCCGACTTTACCTTTTTTTCATCAGTTTTATTCAAAAAGTCTTCGTTACTACAATCTTTCACGTCCATTTTCTTAAAAATTATACGTAATCAATAAAATATTGTGTAGTAACGACGACAACTGTTCCAGAAGTTATCAGCCTCGTTATTTTTTATCCTGTTAAATAATGAATAACTTTAAAATGCAGCAGTGACTCTTTTACTGTCACTTTAGTCAACTTTACTCGATCAAGTTTGAGTGAATTCCAGTTGCACGCAGAAGCAGAATACATATTGAAATTTACTATATTTAAAAGAGTAACCGCTGAGTTTCTTGTGGGTTTGTCCTCAGTGGAATCGTCTTTCTGAACCAGTGGTAATTTGTTACCAACGTATAGATTTAAGGAGATATTAGAGAAATAAAGAGAGGAGGATTCATTCAGAGTGCCAGAACTGAATACGTCAGCGAAAATCTGGCGTTCACCACTCTGTATTCTGGTGAACAGTGAGTTTCACACTCCTGGAAGGAGCTGTATACTCCATTCAGCGTACGTAAAAGCATCTGATGATTCTGAAGTGCTTTTTGAACCAAATTGAACGAAGAATATTTTTCATTCACCCGCTAACACTCGCACCATACAACATCTTCTAATCGTCTTAATTACTGACACAGTTGCTCATAGCTAATGTACAAACAGAATAATACCTTTGTTCGCCGCTAAGAAAAAACGTCCTACAATCGAAACAGCGTTGGTAATCAGGAATCAGCAATTATTTTCCTTGTAAGTCTAAGAGCAACGAAAAACGCTTGCTTATAAGCAATTCAAATAAAATCATGTTTACTTTGGATTCCTTTGTTTTTAATTCGAACCGTATTTTAATGTTAAATCGGTTTGATTATAATGGAAGTTCGTGTCTCTTTAAATTTTAAGTGTTTCTTTCATATCTTCTTTCCTATAAGTGAGGAGATCTCTGCCCAACAGTGGGACATTAATAGTCTGCTACTTACCTCAACTTTTTATATCTTCATCGGTCAGTAGATTTGATGTTATGAGCGGAAGGTTTTTGACGATTCAAAAATGCTGGATGCTCGAATAAAGACTGTCAAAGTCGTTTTAAACACTAATTTCAAATATTCAGTTAATATAATACATACAGAAAAGCATAAAGCATTTTTTACGTTACAAAAAGCCCAGAAATCATTAGCCAGTCAGACATATATAAGTTCAAGCAACATGAAAAAGAATGATTTTGAATACAGTTTTATATAAACATCTCTCGTATTTCCCGATTCTGTTTTATTGCTGATAGTTTAGCGATTGACTATAATCACCTGATGTTAAGTGATGATACAGTCTAAGATGGAAGTGTATTAATCTGGTAGGAGGCGTTTGGTTTCACACACCATGGTACGGGAACACGAATCTCTTTGCTTGGCGATATGTCTTTGGTGGTAAGGTGGTAACTAGCTACTGCTGAAGCCTCCCACCACTCCAGACTTAGATAAACTAGAAAGTTCGCTTTACTGGGGATTTAATCCAGGGCTTCTAGTTAAGCAAGTAGTTGTCACACAGCGCCAGCGAGGCCCACAAAAAATCCATCAGAATATTAAGAAATACATACTGAATAACCATTTAAATTGCAAAAGGAGTCACTTTGCTAAAATTCAAATTAATTGCGAATAGTTTAGAAGATGATTGAGTGATTTTTATAATCTAAAACGATCTTCGCATTATTGGCTTGCTAATGTGCGGTATGATAAATCAATTGGATGGTTTCAAAGTCTGTTTCAAGCTAGATTCATTACCAACTGGTAAACTTGACGATTAAATAGAGCATGTTATACATATATCGATTTTTAATAATTTAAGTACTTTATTAATGATTCAATCTTGCAATTCCTAGCATTTATCCTTTAATGAAAACATCTTAAATAGAGCTATGTGATTACAAGCAAATACAAACGAAATAATAATTTAGTTTAAAAAATAAAAACAATTGAATTTAGTCAAATTTAAAATGATTAAACATGGTTAACAAACAATATAATAATATCAGCATGGAAACAACAGACGGCTTATACTAACGTACTAAAACCACCCTAGCGGTGAAATAATAATGGCTTGTGGCAAACACCAATTTGCTATGCTGCCTAAGACATAAGCTTATAGCGGCTTTACGTCACCTTTGTCCATTCATAAATAATTATACCGAAGCAGTATAACTTAAACACGCACTGAATTTAAATAAACTTTTTATTTGTACAGTGTGATAATAGTTAAGCACTTACAAAAATGTGTATTCTCCCGTTTATATTCTGCTTCCCTTTCATCCCCTTACATCACCTCTCCCCATCTTTATTCTACCCCACTCTCCTCATCTCACCTCTCCCCATCTCATTTTAAATATCCTTTGTATTTGCATAGTGTGATAATAATGTAGCACTTACAATAATGTATACCTTTTTATACTCTGCTCCGCTCTCCTCTCCTTACATCACCTCTCCACATCTTTACTCTCCCCGTCTCAATTCTCCCCTCGCCAATGCAATCAACACGACCTCATCAAACAAGTCGTCAAACTTCATGTGTTGCATACTTTTTATTAATTTCTAGTAACAAATAGTACAAGTAACAAATAGATATCATTGGCGTATTCTAGTTCAAATATGGCTCTGAATTTGTCATTTTTTTTCGTCTGTTTTTTCGTCATTAATTTTTCGTTTAGGGTTTTATCAAAAAAATTGATTGATATCGCGCCGTTTAAGAGTATTTAAAGCCGCAAAAATTTGTTAGACCAAAAATTTTTAATTTGTTGGCAGACGAACGGCATTTTAACATGAGTGAGCTTTTTTGATAAGAAACAGCTAAATACTATTTGTATTATGTATTTTAAGTTTAAATATGAGAGATGAGAACGTTGTGCCGTGTGAGTGAATTTAAAATTGAGTGACAACGTAAGAAATAGTATAAAAGAGAACGTTGTGGTATAAAAGAAAATGTAGTAACAAACATTGAGAAAGTCTACTTTGATGGTTTGGGCACTTACGAGTACGTACGACTGACTACTTAAAAAGAAAATTTGATTTTACCCTTGAACGCTACATCTTATAACTTAAAAAAGTTTACTATCGAGCAAACAATCTCCATCCGATTAAATGCAATAAAGCATCGTGGATTCGCATACAAATTTACATAATTAATATACTAATTAATGATAAAAAAAACCCCGCTGTCGATGTAATAACAGAGGTCTTAAGATTCCATACGTGGAAAGTGGAATTCCAGCAAACGGTTTGTTTCAAATGCAATTAAAATTATAGTGTTTGAATGCGTATTGATCGTCGGACATGAAATGCCATTAGACATGCTTTCGTATCAATTACATACTCGATCAATTGCATCGATTTAATAGATAACAAATGTGATTGCACCTCATACAACACCCTTATCTATTTTAAAACAAAATCCTCTACCGCGTCTGTATGTTTAAATGCTATTTATTTAAAAACTACTGCATAGATTTTCATAAGGTTTACACTAATAGATAGAGTGGTTTAAAAGGAATGTTTGTGTAAATAATTTGTTAAGATTTTGTTTTAAAAAAATAAAATAGTAGTTAAATAATTGAACACGCCATTCGCAGAGATTCGTACTGTTCCTATATTACTAGAGAGAAAACATGTGGGCGTAAAAAGCCTTCCTGCATGTTATAATTATAAAGCTAACGAGTTTATTTGTTTTGTTTTAGGTAGCCTATTTGATGATGAAGGCTAAAGGCTAATAACAACACCTGATAATTAATAGGAGTGGAGTATCAATGAAAAATGTTGTAAAAACGAGCAAAATTTTGAGAGCTTCTGATGCGTAAATGGATAAAGTTACGTAACAATTATGTATGACGGAATTATTCCTCTGAAAAAGTTCTTAAAAAAATTCTGGACGAGTATTTGCCTATCTTTTAAGTGTGACCATTTTTGTTGCACTCAAATTAATTCTATTTCTTATGACTAAATTCCGATGATCGGCTATTAAAGAATATGTTTTGATATTTAAAAGCCTTTGTCAAAAGCCTACTTGAACAAAGGCGTTAGAAAAACTAGATTTTCATCGGCTTAAAGAGATATCTTTTATAAAGATAACTATCACAATATATTACAATAGTGAAATATTCCCTCACATATTATGAGCTACGGTTGTACTAAAGAGCTGTCAAATCAATTTCCGCCTTTCATTCCCGTGGTTTTTTTGTCAAATCTCAATTATCAGATTTACAACAATGGATGTGTGAGAAGGAAATTGCCGGTGTCGATGTGAAAACGTTTACGTAGAAAAAAATTAAGACTAAATCCAGTGTACTTCATTGAGGTTACGAATATAACTCAGCATTGGTATTTGCTCAGGTTATTTAAGTCTATACGCATGTACAACAAGTTTTCTAATATGTGTACACAGTGAAACACATTATACATTTAATGAATAAACTTTACTACAGTACAAATACTTATTGCATTTATATCTGCCCCGTTACCCCATAATCTAATATCACATGACTATTTCGCTATTTCTCTATTCGTAAAACAACGAGTTTTTAAGCCCCAAAACTAGCCTAGCGATCGATAGACTGCAGTTTGTAATCCAGCGTTATATCATGGAAAGCCAAACTATCTACTTGCCTTACTTCTTCATTATTTTGTTTAACTTTAGCTGTCATTCGTATAATTTTTGTCAAAGTATTACATTTAGTATTTTTCCCGTTGTCCAATTATTACCTTCAATCCATTGCTCTACTTTATTGAGAAAGCTGTATACGTTGTCATAACCTATACATCGTCGATTAACTTTAAATAATAGTGAAGTAACAATCAAACAAAACAATGTCATAAACGTACTTAGCAAAGTAAGGAAGGTCATTTATGTAAACGAGAAATAGAACAGGCCCTAATACGGAACCCTGTGGGGCTCCCAGTTTTATTACAAAGCCGGTGAAAAGTACTCTATTAACACAGACTTTTTGTCTTTTATAGGTTAAATAAAAACTCCTCAAGTCTAATTATGCATCCTGTATAGTTATAGTTTTACATTGCATTGTGAAATTAATACGATTGGATTTTTTTTTTCCTTTTCAATATGTTTTAATTTTTTTCCTCATAAAACTGCACTAGACAAAGATCCACGAGCTACCAACAGAGATTAAGAAAGTTGGACTGATGCTAAATACGATAAAACAAAAGTTGTGACCAATGGAATGCCCCAAGACGTCACAGTAGGCCAAGAGAAAATAGAATACGTGAATAAGTACGTATCATTTAACAATAACACAGGACAAGAAATTTAAAGAAGGATAACACCAGCTTGAAAAAAATACTGGGGAATGAGAGAAATGATGAAAAACGCCGCTGTCAATAGGAGTCAAGAAAAAAAAGATGACAGTGTTACCCAACCTTACATATGATTGCCAAACGTGATCATTAAGGAAGGATGATCAAGAAAGACTTGCCATCTGTCAACGAAGAACCGAAAGTAGTATGCTGTGCATCGAATTGTCAGATCGAATCCACAACACAATTATACAAAGACAAAGATGCTTAAACTGTGCACGTCTGTAATTGGTGGATGCATCAAAAAGTGTTCTACTTTATGTATAACTTTGTAAGTGTATATTTGCTAAATAAATACGAAAAATATAGCAGAGAAATATAGTAATCATGGATAGTAAAGCATTTTCCCTTTTAGCTTGAACACAACACCCCTCGTACCTAATTGTGAATGGACGGTGAAGGGTTGTTGCGTGACTTGTAATTATCTGACCATCACGTGATAGACATTGGGGCTCGGA
The DNA here is from genome assembly GCA_015832385.1 of Elymnias hypermnestra. NCBI lineage: Eukaryota > Metazoa > Arthropoda > Insecta > Lepidoptera > Nymphalidae > Elymnias > Elymnias hypermnestra. The sequence goes on from JACTOM010000907.1 coordinate 977,067, forward strand.
AAGGCCACGGCTGCACTAACGAAATACACAAATAAGCCGGGTTTATGAACACTATAACAGTAAAATGAATATTTTTTTTAATAAAAACTTGGTGTTTGCTTAAGAACATACGAAAGTAGAGAAATTTGTCTTCATTATTGCTGACAGGTCAGCGCTTGACAGTGATATCTAAAAACCCTCTCTTCTATATGTAAGGCATATGGCCAGTTATGGATGTTAAAAAGCTGCTATTTGCTATTTAATACATGTCATTTTAAATTTTATGTGTGTTTCATATAATTTGTCCATATTTCGACCCAATTGCATTAGTTGTGTATATTTCTACGCGTTCATGCCACAATGGAGATTTGCTGGATGTTATTGGTATTTCGTCCTTGTTTCTTTCTTGCCGTTAGTTTATCGCTTAGCCGTAATCTCATCTGATGGTTAGTAATGATATAGTATGGAAGCCTGCTAACTTGGTAAGAGGTTATTTACCTCTTATAATTTCTACAGATCACCAGCATCACACCGGATTGAGAATATATTTTTGTTTAGCACCACCCCAATACATTATTTTATATGTATCCTAAAGAAGACATCTTTATACTGAATTTTTATTATGTGAAAAAATCAATTGTATAATACACGTGACACTTGAATTTGTACAGAAAATGAGAATTTTCTATTATTTTATGTTCAAAATAACGTCTAACTTTTAACAATAGGAGTGGCCCCATGTGACCTCCTGGGTAAATTGTATTTATCTAAATAGTCTTTCTTTTTTTTTTGGTGAATCTAGTTGACAATGCAGTGGTAAAGTAAAGGCATATCGTTTCATTTAAAGCTATCGTTAGAATAAATTATTTCCCTAGTTTCAACAACAAGTAATTCATGTTTACTTCAATTTCTACATTATCTATCACGAAGTTCTTAAGCTCATTACATTGAAAGACATCTTTAAATCCTTTTTTCAATAGAAGGCACTGTACAGTTATTCGCAAATAAAAATTATTTATCATTGATTTTTTCATTTCTCCTATTTATAACTTTACATGTCATAGCCAACGCAATATATTTTAATTTGAGTGATTAAATAAAAATTAACAATTGTTACTATTTGTAGTAACGATGATTTTATTCTCCTAGAAAGATAGCTTATTATAGGCCGATGTAAATAGCCTTAAAAATTGTGAATTTAATCCAGATATATTGAAAGAGATACAGGTGAAGTATATAATAGTAGTAGAAATTGAACATTTTAGTCTTAGAAGGTTATTTCTGATCAATTTTCTTATGGAGAAAGCTTGTGTTGTAATTGTAGGCAGATGTAGATGGCCTTAACTTTTGTAATTTAAACAAGATACATAGAAAGAGTTACAGGTAGAATACTAGGAGCGAGAAAAAGAAGAGAAAGCTTACATTCTTCAGGAGATAAAGCTTGTTTAATAATTATATGAAGATTTAGATAGAGCCTTAACATTTGTAATTTAATAAAGATATAAAGAGAGAAACACAGGTAGAGTATATAATAGTAGTAGTAATTGAACTTTTCTGATGAATTTCCTTATAACTTTCTGAAAGCTTGTGTTGTAATTGTAGATAGATATAGATAGCCTTAATACAGACTACACAGACAAAGCCGAGTTTCTATGCTAGTATTTAATAAAATATTCACGTTTATAAGTTAACCACGTAATAAATCGTGAAAGAAACTCGGTAAATAAATGATACATAGGTAGGAATGCCTCCCGTATCAATCCCCAGGCTTTACAAAGAAAAATCACATCGCCTGCGAGTACGGGACGGAAATAGGAAGTTGTGCAAGTTGGAATGGGACGAAAGATGGTATCCGAAGAAGCCACGCCCCTTTCCTCTGGGCCGATTCTCAAGGGTATAGATTTATAAGGCTATAACCGAGGGGTGAATGCACGGGGGTTGAATGATACATTTGGACTAATTGGTTTAAGCCATTTTGATTTTTATCTTAAAGGTTATAGGGTTTAATATTGAGTGGGTATATTTTTCTTTTGTTAAAACCTTTTTTGTACAGTTTTAATTTCAGCAGTAACTTTCGTGTATTTGGTTAGAAGTGTGACCTCGTTGGCGCAGTGGTGCCACTGGTCCTGGTTCCATTTCCCAGTAAAGCAATTTCCAATCGGTCTGAGACTAGTCTTTTGGAAGATTTAGGAGTAAGTTTTAGATCTTCTTTTTAAAAAATATGGCCCAAGTTATAATAAAAATCGTGAGGTTACCATTACGAGGAGAAATCTTAACGGTTAAACTTACGAAACAATCATGTATGAAGGAATTGTACCTTTTATAAATATGTACAGAAAACTCCAAGACACCATATGTCTATCTTTAAAGGTTAACTCACTATAACTATTTTTATGGCAATCAAATTTATTCTTGTATGTAATGTAGACGATCGACTCAAATATCTGATAATATATAGGTCTCACTGACTTGAAATTTGGTATAGCTACTCCTGTAGTAATGTAGAGGCTTACTAAGAACGGATTTCCCCATATTGCAACGGAATCGGGATATACAAAGGAAAAAGTCAATACTAAAATTTAACACCAGAAAAATCGACTCACACTAAAATCGTGTTTTCCCATATTTCCACGGAATAGAAAACTACGCGGCTAACACCTCGGGAAACAGCTAGTATAATATGCTAACGAGAAAACATAAATTGAGTTTAAAATATCGGAAGGGTTATTTATTAAACCCTTCATTTTAATAAATTCTTTTGGACACGCTGTGTAAACGGTTAAAGTTACGAGTCAATAATATAAAACGGAATTATTCCTCTTAAAAACTTGTACATAAAAGTCAAAAGTACTATATATCTATCCTTTAAGGTTGACTCACTATAACTATTTTTATGGCAATCAAATTAGTTCTCCCTCTATGTAATGTAGACAATCGAGTGAAATATATAATATCTGATATATATAGGTCTGACTGACTTGAAATTTGGCATAGTTACTCCTGCAGCAATGTAGATGTGTTCACTAAGAACGGATTTCCCCATATTGCAACGGGATCGGGATATATATAAGGGAAAAACTCAATACCAAAATATAACATCAGAAAAATCGACTTACAATAAAAACGAGCTTTTCCATATTTCCACGGGATAGAAAACTACGTTTGCAATATCACGGCAAACAGCTCGTATAATATACTAACGAGAAAACTTAAATAAACCTTAAAATACCACAAGGATTATTTATTATATCCATTTCATTTAATCTTGAGTCTAAGTTTAATCAACGAGTCTATTACTATTATAAAGTCGAAGAGTTTGTATGTTTGTTTTATTGAATTTAAAGAATTACTGGTTCGAATTGCCAAGTTATTTTAGTATTTGGATAGTCTAATTATTAAAGAAGTCTATAGACTATAAAACATCATGTTACGACTAATAAGATTGGGGCATCAATGAAAAATGTTGCAAAATGAAGAAATTTTATCCGTTTTAAAAGGTTCTTTTGGACACGCTGCAAAAACAGTTAAAGTTACGAATCAATAATCCATGACGGAATTGTACCTCTTAAAAATATGTACAAGAAAGTCAAATATACTTTAAGTCTATCTTTTAAGGTAGACTCAATATAGTCAATTTCATCACAATCGAATTTGTTCTAACTCTATGTAATGTAAACGATCGATTTAAATATCTGATATATATAGGTATGACTTGAAATTTGGCATAGTTACTCCTGGTGTAATGTAGATGCTCACTAAGAACGGATTTCACCAAATTCCAACGCGATCGGGATATATATAACATAAACTCAACACCATCACAAAAATTGACTCACACTAGAAAAGCATTTCCCATATTTCCACGCAATAAAGAACTACGCGGCTGACATCTCGGGAAAAAGCTAATTAATTATACTAACGAGAAAACATAAATCAAGTTTTAAATATCAAAAAGGTCATTTATTTAATTCACTTCATTTAATCTTGAGTTCAATATACATATTTCTGTTCAATTTTTTGTTGTTTCAACCTTTAGCGAATGTTTGTAAATAGGTCATTAAACTATTAACAAGAAAACACAAATTAATTTTAAAGGATTATTTATTAAATTCACTTCATTTAATCTTGAGTTCAATATACATTTTTCTTTTTATGTTTTCGTGCTTTGAGCATTAACGAATGTTTTCTATGGAGTCAAATGCGCTGTTGGCACGAAAGTCACGGTCTGCTGCCGTCAGCTGACGGGTTCGACTCCAGAGATGGACAGATAGTAAGGGTGTTCACCCCTACGAGTAGCTTATACGTGTCATTTGCCTAATGTTTGTATATTTCACAGCGATTTTATGCTATAACTCCACAACCATTCGTTGCCATGTACAACTGCAACTTTAATTTGTAAATTATTATCAATTCACATTTGTATGATAAAATCTTTATTTTTGAAGGTGAAGCTATGAAAATTGGTATTTAGGAACTTAGTGAACAGTTTATAGGACGTTTCTCACACTTTTGTAACATATAAAGCTTTAAAAGTGCTTAAAAATATAGCTAAAGGTATTAAAGACTATTTAACAATTGGTATTATTTATGTGAGCTTTCTTATTCTACAAGTGTCCTATGACGCTGAATCAACGGTAAGCACGAAATGATTTTGCCGCCAAAACGGCCTAATGTACTCGTAACTGACAAACGTTAGGTAAGCAACGAGTAAGCAGTCATTGGGCTGTCTTACTTTATTGCTATCTTATTTGAAATACGTATCCTTTGTCTTCTGTTCTATTTAGGTTTAAAGACAATTATTTTTCTCAACAAAGAACACATAAAGTTCACTTAAGGTGAGAATTTTACATTTTTTTCAAATTTTAAAAGTTTTACAAGCGTCGAACACATTACATTACAGAAAAGAAAGTCACATTAAAAATAGGAAAGAAGATCACAAAAAATAAAAAATAAAACAATTTAAAACACATTTAACTTAATATACATCTAATATGAATCTAATTGGATAAAACCTTATTCGGTTTTATAAAACATTTATAAAGTTACACGAAAACCTCATAAACCCCCTATAGATACAGTGTTTAAGTTTTATTATCGTTAATCAAATACTTATCTATTTTGCAATAGAATTTAAAAGAAATTGCAAAGATTTATACATGTATTGGATGATACTTGATGTTGTTACAGTTTTTTTTTATTTAAATATTTATTAATATAACTAATTCATTGTCGTATTTGCGATCAACTATTTGATGTCATCTATTAAAAGCTCACGTAAAAGCTTTCTCTGTACGTAATGAGTTTAAGCAAGTTCGTACGAGATGTTATAAGAATTGACTTTAATTTTTGTTTTATATGAAATGTTTATAATTAACGTAATAACAAAATCTATAACAAAGGTCTCAGGTTGGATCTCATTTTATATTTTAAAGCTCTGGATTGGAAGGCTTCGGAACTGACTCATTGGTCTAGTAGTTAGCATGTTCGACTACAGACATGAGGTCCTGGGTTCGAGTCCCGGGTCGGGCTAATTCAAAAATCAATATTGAGTTTTCTATTAAGATCTTCTCAACATTTGCCCGAAGTTGGGAAGCTGGCGGTGTGATCCACCCCCGTGCCTCGGAGAGCACGTTAAGCCGTCGGTCCTGCGCCTGATCTCTCTCCCCGAGTGTCGGATTGCCGTTACGTCGGACTATGAGAGTGAAGGTATAGAGAGTACATTCGTGTACTATGCCTGCCAATCCGCACGAGAGCAGCGTGGTGGGTTTATGCTCTGAAAACAGTCTCTCGGATGAGTGGGGAGACCTGTGCCCAGCTTTGCCTGTCTGATGTAAGCTGATCTTCAAGAAAAACCATTTTCTAATCGTTCGCGACTTCTACCCGCAATCTAGTTTATCTTTTCACGAAGGCTTTTTTGTATTACATTTAGTAATAAAACTATTAGATTCTTATTAGAAAGAGAAAGTTGTAAAAATAGAGTAAGACATACGAAAGTCTAGGAAACGCTTACTCGTTGCTTAGCGTACGTTTGTCAGTCACATTTGTCATTTATATATAGGTTGTTTTGGCGGCAAAACTATTGAGGATTCTAAACCTATAAATTTGCGTAGATTAGTGAAATAATTGAGTTAATTATTTTAGTGAATATAATTTTTTTTTACTCGGATTAGAAAGATTTCTGCTAGGAGCATTACGCCGTCGAATCCGTTTTTACGAAAACAATAAAAAAGTCTAAATAACTCAACAAAATATAGAAAGAAACATTAATTTCTCCTAATTGGGGATTTTAAAACCCAAGGCATGCTAAAGCTAAAAATTACCAACCGCAACTAACAATGAGATATGCTAATTCACGCCAGGAATCGAACAGGCTACCATTAAGCGAACTTATGATACTAAGTATTATAGATTTTTGAAGGTCGATCAATACCATGACCGGTCAGTCATCGTAAAATGTTATATTCAACTAAAATATAACAAATTGCATTTATTTTTATATATTCTTTACTTTAAATGTGGGTTTGAATGTGTCAAGGTACGGCGTCATCTACTTGATGCTTATGTAACTTTTAAATCTGTGATATCTCCTAAGATATCCATTTTAATAAAATACTGTTTAAGGCAGTTTTAATCTACATAAAATATACAATGTATGTAATATATTCAATTGTGTTAAAAGTAATATCGTATGCATGAAATTGCTTAACAAATAACGCATATTTTTGTATATATGTAAAAGATTAAAATGGTTATTGTGGGTTATCCTTTAGAGATAAATATATACTATCCTTGACTTTTTTATTAATCTTTTTATGGATTACAATTTTGTAGAACATTAATTTGATTTATCTCGTAAGGTTTAGCCAGCGTTTGTGATTTAAGCTAACTAAAATATGTTTGTTACGAAATAATATCATGAAACTTAAAATTTTTAATATTTTCTATACTATAGTAGGTAGGTTTTATACATATAAACTTTTCTTTTGGGGTACTCTATCTATTACCGAAGACTGCATCAAAATCCGTTAAATAGTTTAAAAGATCTAAGCGAGCAAACAGCTGAAACAACTTCCATTTTCTACTATGTACAGATTCAAGTAGACTTGGAACTTGACTACTTCGCTAACAGAGGAAAAGTTTAGGAAAATGGATTTTCTAATTTGTCTGAATATGTGCTGGTGGCTTCGGCTGTGGCTGGTCACCACTCTAGCAGCAAAGATGTGTCGCTAATCGAAAAAGTAGGATTTCGATACGTAATTTGACCAAATTTCCTTTTGCTAGGTTAGAACGCTTCCATCTTAGACTCATCATCAGGTGAGATAACAAAGACTATGAAAAGAGCTCCATTAATTCCGTTTGTCCATTGATAACAAATATAGTTATTGAGAGTTGAATTTACATTTGCTTTTAACGAAACGAAATTCATAATAATACAGTCAAGATTGAAGTCTACTAATCTGTTAAGAGACAATCTACCTTTTATGGTTTCTTCACAGCATATATCTTTGCAACGTTACCACAATCTCCCACCCAATAACACTCAAACACAAAATTTAGTAATAAATAATTTGAGGAAAGGTACAGATAACGGAGTTTCCTGTGATTGGCACACAGTATTGTACCATAGTACAAATCTATTGCTTGCTGGTGTGTCTTTGCTGGTAAGGTGGTAACAAGCCACGACCGAGGCCTTCGAAATCAACGAACGTTTCCACAAGCTCCCATCCAATAACACACGAACACAAAAAAAAACATTGGGGAAAGCTACCTACAGATAACATAGTTTCACGTGATTTTAAATACCGTTTCAAAAGAAATCCATAAACACATTCACCAAGAGCGAAACGATCAGACACTCCCGTCGACCTTCCGCAAGCTCCCATCACGTCACGCGAGTGCCATGATTAAAAATCAGCACCTATCACGCCATCCATTGACAGTGATAACATACGTCAGCTTGCGTGAGCCGAGCACGTGGCCAGCTCTAGTTATGTGTACGACCACGCAAACCAAGCACGCACTGAAGGCACGGAAGGCAATTTGTATTTGTAAACGTGAAGGACATTTACTGGTTCTGTGACGCCTTTGGGCTTCCTTCGCGGACGTGTGAATGTTGACCTAATGCTGATTGTGTAATGTGTACTTCGCATGCACGCTTCTTGAGCCCAATGTTATGACACATTTTCGATGGCGAAGGAGCTGGCATAACTGTTACATATTCCTGTCTTTTAACATCATCAAAAATCGTATATTCTAATAATTACAACGTCATAATAGCAGTATCTTTGGTCTAAGATGGCTTTGTGCTCGTAATATATACTTTACATGAAGCCTTTTGAGCCCAATGTTATGACAAATTATCAATGACGAAGGAGCTGGCGTAACTATTACATATTCCTGTCTTTTAATACCATGAAAAGTCGTATAGTCCAATAATTACAACGTCATAATATCAGTATCTTTGGTCTAAGATGGCTTTGTGCTCTTAATATGTACTTCGCATTCATGATTCTTAAGCTCAATGTTATGACAAATTATCGATGGCAAGGGAGCTGGCGTAACTATTACATGTTCCTGTCTTTTAACATCACCAACAGTCGTATATTCTAATAATTACGACGTAATAAGGGCAGTGTCTTTGGTCTAAGATGCCTTTGTGCTCTTAATGTGTACTTCGCATTCATGATTCTTGAGCTCAATGTTATGACAAATTATCGATGGCAAGGGAGCTGGCGTAACTATTACATGTTCCTGTCTTTTAACATCATCAAAAGTCGTATATTCTAATTAATACGCCTTAATAAGGCCAGTAACTTTAGTCTAAGATGCGTTTGTGCTCATAATATGTACTTTGCCTGAAGTGTCTTGAGCTCAATGTTATGGCACATTAACGATGGCGAAGGAGCCAGCGTAACTATTACATTTTGCTGTCTTTTAACATTATCAACAATTGTATATTCAAATCAATATGTCGTACCTTGGATGTGAGATGCTGTTGTGCTCCCTATTACGATCTTATAAATATTGACTTAATGCTGATAGTGTAATGTATACTTCGCATACATGCTTCTTGAGCCCTATGTTATGACACATTATCGTTGGCAAAGGAGCTGGTGTAACTATTACATATTCCTGTCTTTTAACACCATCAGCAGTCGTATATTCTAATTAATATGACGTAATAAGGGCAGTATCTTTGGTCTAAGAGGCCTTTGTGCTCGTAATATGTACGTTGCATGAAGTTTCTTGAGCTCAATTTTATGACACATTATCGATGACGAAGGTGCCAACCTATTACATTTTGCTGTCTTTTAAAATTATCAACAATCGTATATTCAAATCAATTTGTCGTACCTTGGATGCTTTTGTACTCCCTATTACGATCTTATAAATGTTGACCTAATGCTGATTGTGTAATGAGTTTGTCGCATGCAAATTTCTTTAGCCCAATGCTATGATCCATGGCGAAGAAACCTCCCTACGTTTTCCTGTCCTGTAACTGTCTAGAGTCGTATATTAAAATTAATATGTTGATAAAGGACGTATCTTAGGTCTAAGATACCTTTAAGCTCGTAATACGTACTTCGAATGCACACTTCTTGAGCCCAACCTTCATCGATGGTGAAAGACCCTACGAAACTATTACATTTTGCCTTTTAACACCATCGTCGTCGTCGTAACATATTTTTATTAAAATACAAATGTCGTATCTTGGATGTAAGATGCTCTTGTTTTCCCTATTACAATCTTATAAATATTGACCTAATGGTGATTGTGTAATGTGTGCTTCGCATGCACGCTTCTTGAACCCATTGTTATGACACATTATCGATGGCTAAGAAGCCCAGGGAACTATTACATTTTGCAGTCCTTTAACATCATCAAGAGTTTTAAGACGTAATAAGGGCAGTAACTTTGGTCTCAAATGCCTTTGTGCTCGTAATAAGTACTTTGCATGAAGTCTCTTGAGCCCAATGCTATGACAGGGTTTCGATCATCAAGGAGCCTTCATAATTGTTACATTATGATGTTTTTTAACATTGTCAATACTCGTATATTGTAATAAATATGACTTAATAAGGGCAGTATATTTAGTCTAAAATGCCTTTGTGCGCGTAATATGTATTTCGCATTCATGCTTCTTGAGCCCAACGTTATGACAAATTATCAATGGTGAAGGAGCCAACATAGCTATAGCATTTTGCCGTCAATCTCGATATACTCAGATTACAAAAATATTTTTACCCGACATACAAAATAAGTAGGACCTTAAAAATAAACTCTACTATAACGCAAATTCTAACGGGACATGGTGGATTTTCTGATTGTCTTTATAAATATAAAAGAAAAAACAGCCCAGAATGTAAATGTGATCCAGAAAAGATAAAAAACATATTAAACCTAATAACAGAATGCCCGAGATTTGCTTTAGAAAGAAATAACGTCGAATTAAAAATAAATGCCGAAATAAAACCAGGAAATCTAAAAAACCTAATGTATACCGAAAACACAAGAGAAAATCTCCTACAATATTGCCAATTGGTAGCAAACATAATAATAAAAGAAAATAAATAATAATCACAAATATATTTAGATATATAATATAATAAATAAAATAATCGGGACTATAATACTAACTGACTGATAATGTATAAAAAAGGCTAAGAACAAGCTCTGACCACCATGTCAGAGGTCATTGAAGCGACACAAGATAAAAAAAAACATTTTGCCGTCCTTTAACATCACCGGGAATCGTATATTCTTATTAATAAGATGCAATAAGGGCAGTATCTTTGGGTTAACCTGCGTTTGGGCTCGTCATGTCTACTTTGCATGAAGTCTCTTGGGTCCAATGTTATGACACATCATCGATGGCGAAAGAACATACACATAGCATCACGCCTCATTCCCATACGGGTAGGCAGAGACAACATCCTTCCACTTGCCACGATACTTTCATATCTCCTTCGCTTCTTTCATTCTCATTAAACCTTTCATACAAGTTCGTCGGTTTAGAGTACTTTTGATCTGGCCGTTATTTAAAATGTCCTGGATTTGGTCCAGGAACGTTCGCCTTGGTCTTCCCCTTCCAACTTTCGCATTCACTCTTGACTCATAAATCCTTTTTGTCAGTCTCCTTTCATTCATTCTCTCTACATGCCCAAACCATCTAAGCATACCTTT
>JACTOM010000907.1:989157-1004619 GCA_015832385.1 Elymnias hypermnestra
TGCTGCTGATATAGATGCAATATTTGTGCTGCAGAAAAGGGCCGTTCGTGCGATCTACAATATGGGTCCAAGAGAGTCGCTAAGAAACAAATTCAGAGCAGTAAAAATAATGACAGTTCACGGCGTATATATATTAGAAAACTTGTTGTACGTCCATAAAAATATTGACTCTTTTAGGAAGAAAAGTGAATGCACCTCATATAACTTAAGAAATGGAAATAAAATTGCTGTAAATTCTAGTAGGCTACATAAAATTGACAAGTCATTCAAGGGTAACTGTATACGGTTCTATAACAAACTCCCAGAAGAAGTTACAAAAATGTCTCTTAATAAATTTAAATCTTTTATTAAAAGAAAACTAATTGAGAAATCATTCTATAATTTGAAAGAATACTTAGAAGACAAAAAAGCGTGGGAGTGAATGAATTGCTCTATATGTATATAGATATAGAATAAATTTAAAATATATATTATAATGATGATAACAAAAAAACGTACACCCGACTGAGTTTGTTGTGGGCTCTTCTCAGATCAGGGCGCGAAGGAACCCTCGTAACTTTAGATTGTAAGTCGTTCTTTTATGTTATCATCAGTCATTCATTTAAATAATAAATGGAAAAAAAAACGATATTTGACGATTCAAAAGTGCTGTAATAGGCCTACTTGAATAAAGATATTTTGACTTTGACTTTGACTTTGAACTTTCATAACTATTGCATTATACCATTCTTTAACATCATTAACAGACGTATATTCAAATTGATATGATGAAATATAGGACGTATCTTAGATGTGAGATAATTTAGTGCTCCCTTTGCGAATGACAGAAGAAATTTAAATATAGCTGAGAATAATGCAAGATAAAGGAATAACCTTGGTTCTACATATTGCTGAATAAATTATGACACCTTTGGGCTTCGTTTGCAAACGTGTTGGTTTATCTTTACATGTAACTGATTATGATAAATTTATAAAGAAGGGACCTCCCTAATTATAGATTTTAGGTATTTCTTTAATGTCATCTTTATTTAGGTTGTGGATATGACAAAATATAGCATTGAGGGTTAATCAATGTTTAATATAATTTGCATGCTCACTTTTATACCAGTTGTTATGAGAGTTTATCGAAGGGGCAAAAACCCTGTTTTAGGTCATTCTTTAACATCATCAATGGTACTAAAATTATCAATTGAAGGACAATTGGATATGTCTGAATATGCATTGACGTCTTTAAAACAATTATCATCGACCATACTGTTTACACAATGAAAGTAGTAGTCCATTTGCAGTATGCCAAAGTTTGGTTTTAATAGCTAAGATTTTAGGTTAGCCCTATCCCTTCAAGCTCCTGAGATTCCAATTTTCTCAGTCAAGCTTAGATAAGTTATTGCATAAACACACCCTTGAATGATCAGCCTAATTACAAGGTTCAATAACTTTTAAAAGTCATCAATTGATGAATTGCTATTAGCTTTCATTTAACATTAAAATATATTCTTTATCCTATTATTTATATACGCACCGTTAGATATTTTCTAAACATATTCTTTCATTATCTGTACGTTGCCATATAAGGATTCAGTGTTCCGGTACGATGCCTTATAGAAACCGTTTCGAGATAATAGACATATCTAGGCCAGATTAATCTGTAGCTATTGGAGATGTGAACATTAAGAAAATGAAGAATTTAGTGATGAAAAATTGTTTGTGTTATCATATAAAAAGTGGGAAAATCCAGGTACTAAATGATTGAAAGCAGCTCGTTATTGAGTTTGCTTTTTTATACTTATATGTTTGTACTGATAACTACTAAACTGTTATATTGTTTCAAACATAATTTGTGGGCTCCACTGGCCTTTATGCTCCAGAGCTGTCTCACCTCTAAATCCGACCATTTCTCCCAAATAACTAGTCTATTAAAATGTAACAAAAATAATGGTTATTTTGTTACATAAATAATTGATAGCCAAGAGGGCTTCACTGGCTTTTATTTGTGAAGTTTCCACACCTTCAAATCCGACCCTGTCTCCCAAATAACTAATCTATAGAAATGTTAATACAAAAATGGTAATTTTGTTTCAAAAATCATTTGTATATACAATTAACTTTATACAATTAACAAGTATAATTCAATTAACTTTCATTCGCAATATAAGTAAGTAAGCACTAAGAAGAGGAATTAGGACGATTACGTTATTGAGAAAAAGAATCACACATAGTTTGGCCAAGTGGAGATTTGCATCCTGTGATAACGATGAAAGAAGGATTTTGAACTTGTTGCTGCATCTCGCGAAAGATCAGATTATCAAAAGACACCTAAAAAGAAGATGTATAGGTCAGAAATGATGATAGATGGATCAATACAAATCAGTGACTTCAACAATGATCTTGTCTTTTCTGAAGAAGACACTTAATATAAGATTCGGGATAATGGATGGATGGGTCAAGTAATGTCAGTGAATTCATCTAATGACGATTTCATCTTTTCTGAAGAAGACACTGGTATACTGTTAAATGTTCGGATTGATAATGATGTTTTTCGTACATCATCTTCGTCGTCGTCGTCTCAACCGATGGACGTCCGCTGCTGTCACATAGGTCTCTCTTAATGAATTCCAATGAGCCCGATCTTGCGCCGCTTGTATCCAGCGGCTGCCTGCGACCCGCCTGATATCATTGGTCCTGGTGGGGGGTCTGCCGACGCTGCGTTTTCCGGTGCGAGGCCGCCACTCTAGCACCTTTGGGCTCCAACGTTCATCGGTTCTGCAAACTATGTGCCCTTCCCATTGTCACTTCAGCTTTGCGATTCGGTAGGCTACATCGGTGACTTTAGTTCTCCTACGGATCTTCTCATTTTTGATTTGATCACGTAGGGAAACCCCAAGCATAGCCCTCTTCATTGCCTGCTGAGTAACTCTGAGTCTTACGTAACGAGCCCCATAGTCAGCGGCCATGTCTCAGAACCATATGTAATCGCTGGCCACATGCACAGTTCAGTCTTCAGGCACTGAGGAATTATGCAATAGATGTCGCTGCTAGAACGCTGCCCATCCGAGTTGAATTCGGCAATTGATCTCTTTTTCAAAGTTACATCATCTTCAGGAGAATATATTTAAGATGAGATAGACATGACGTCGGCAAGGGATTGCATGGCAACCTCTCTTGTTACGAAGTGAAAGAGATCATGTAACCCAAGAGGCGGCGGGATATGAGGCAGTGAAGGGCTTCACACTGTAATACTTAACTCTGGTGTCTTACGCTTGGCTGAAGAGGTTTACTGGGTATTTTACAGCATCAGAAATATTTCATTGAAGTTAAGTAAATTAATAAATTTTAAGCGGAATTTATAGTCGCTAACTTGAAAAAAAAACATAATGATGCACGCGTATGTAAAGGGAATAATTACAGGTCGGTTCTGCCACCGACTGTTTATAGACCTCTATAAGTCATTTCCATGTTTTATGGCTCATTATTTATATCCCTTGGTGTGGATAATAATTTAGCATTGATATGTGTATATGTCTTATAAACAATAACTTCTAAGATGTATATTTTTTTTTAAATATTGGACATAACTTCTCCATCAGGAAAGAATAGGAGATTCACGTGAAAGTGGTTTATAAGATAAATCGCATGTTGAAGTTTTGGGATACTCGTACGCCAAAACTAATTGTTTATACAAAAAAACAGTTAGGGCATAAGTTGTAGAAAATTTAATCTACTTTAATTTCTCTTTATCGTAAAAATAGCTGCGCTAATGGCAAAATAATGGTAATTTTGTTTCAAAAATAATTTATGATCAATGGGGGTTCCACTGGCCTTTACGTCCCGGGGCTTCCACATCTCGAAATCAAAACCATTTATGTTGTGTCAAAAATTATTTGTATCTAAGGGGGTTGCATTGCCTTTATCCTCCAGAGCTTCCACGCCTCTAAATCTGACCGTGTCTCTCAAATAACTAATCTATTGAATGTAACGAAAAACAGTTATATTGTTTCAAAAATAATAAATGATCAAAGGGGGTTTCACTGGCCTTTACGGCCCAGGCCTTACTTAATTTTGGCCCTATCTCTCAAGTAACTTATCAATTTAATGTAACGAAAAACAGTTATATTGTTTCAAAAATAATAAATGATCAAAGGGGGTTCCACTGGCCTTTACGGCCCAGGCTTTACTTAATTTTGGCCCTATCTCTCAAGTAACTTATCAATTTAATGTAACTAAAAACAGTTATATTGTTGCAAAAATAATTTGTGACTAAGGGGGCTACATTGGCCTTTATCCTCCAGAGCTTCCACACCTCTATCTCCCAAATAAATAATCTATTGAATGTAACGAAAAACAGTTATATTTTTTCAAAAATAATTTATGATCAATGGGGGTTCCACTGGCCTTTATGTCCCGAACCTTGCACATCTCTAAACTTGACCTTAACCCCCAAACAACTAATCTATTGAATGTAACATCTATTGAATGTAACTAAAAACAGTTTTATTGTTTCAAAAATAATTTATGATCAAAAGGGATTCCACTGGCCTTTATGTTCCGGACCTTCCACATCTCTAAATCTGGCCCTGTCTCCCAAATAACAAATCTATTGAATGTAACTAAAAACAGTTATATTGTTTCGAAAATAATTTGTGGCTAAGAGGGCTGCTCTGGCCTTTATGTCCCAGAGCTTCCACACCTCTAAATCCAACCATGTCGCCCAAATAACTTATCTATTAGATTAATACGCATTTTTAATAATATACCGCAATCAGTTATAAGAAATATGTCAAAAACATACTTTTTCATGCATATTATAATGTTGAACATTATTTGAGCCATGAAAATGTTGCGGCTTGATTCCAATTGCACACAGAAGGCAAAATATTACTCATTGTAACATACCTCTAAAAGATTCAGCGGATTCAATTTTCTGAACCGGTGGTAGATTTGTTACCAATGGACGGAGTACTGACGATTTAAAAGTGCTTTTTGAGCCTACTTGACAAAGGAATATATCGATTTTGAAATGTAACATAAATAATGGTCATTTTGTTACAATTTTTATTATTGGTCAAGAGGGTTTCACTGGCTTTTATATGTTAAGTTTCTAAATCTTTAAATCCGGCACTGTTTTCAAAATAATTAAATTGTTAATGAAAAAATGGCAGTTTTGTTTCAAGATAATTTGTGATCAAAGGGGGTTTCACTGGCTTTTATGTCACGGGGCCTCCACACACCTAAATCCGGCTCAAAAAATTTATCGTTGTATGAGATTGGCAACTGCCTCATTGGTCTAGTGGTTAGTATGTTCCACTACAGACATGAGGTCCTGGGTTCGAGTCCCGGGTCGGGTCGATTCATAAAAACAATATTGAGTTTTCTATTGGGATTTTCTCAATATTTGCCCGAAGTTAGGAAGTTGGCGGTGTGCTCCACCCCTGTGCCTCGAAGAGAACGTTAAGCCGTCGCCTCTGGGCCTGATCTCTCTCCGGTCGTGTCGGATTCCCGTCACATCGGACTATGAGAGTGCACTTGTGTACTATGCCTGCTAATCCGCAATGGAGCAGCGTGGTGGGTCTATGCTCTGAAAACCCTTTCTCCTACGAGTGAGGAGGCCTGTGCCCAGCAGTGGGATGTTAATGGGCTGCTACTTACTTTTTTACTTACTTATGAGTTTGGCTATCATGGCCCCACACTATGAAGAGATTAAGCTTATATTATTATTATTACTATAAATAAATTTTAAAATAGATGACTCAGGCCTGTATATAGTCCACGGTGAGGTCATGGACACCATTTGATATATGTCTTAATTATTACACGAAGCCGCGCGTGCGCAGTGGGGGTTATTTCTAGCGCTTTTTTTGTTATTATTGTGTATAGGTTAGGGCTTAGTTATGAACTCAATTGATGCTAAGTGATAATAATACACTCTTAAATAATAGCCTGGCAAGAGGGTGTTTTATTATCCTAGCTAAAAACGAACACTTAGAAAATACAGCTTAGTAAACGTTCCTTGGTCAGAAACGAACTTCTTCCAGTGTGTGTGTGTGTGAATTAAATAAAAGCAATAATCCTTTACTCTAGTATCTTTTTGTATCTATTCTATCTAAAAACCATTTATGGATACACTGGAAATGTAGTGCTGGAGGCGTTTGCTGAGAATTAAATGGACTGCTCGCTGCGACAAAATTCAATCCTAAAGAAACTAAACATAAAACAAAGACCTTCGTCGACAGAGCCTGACCCAATCCTTTAGCTTTCTCTATCCTCGACTTCTTTTAGGGCTGTTTGAGTCTCGTTACACTCTTTATTTAGTTGGACCAGTGGGTAAGTAAGTGAATCCTTAGTCTATTTCCTACTGAATCCGAAGTAAACTAACAAATTTGTCTCAATTTATGTACACCTAAAAACGTGTTGCAATGCAGCAACAAACGTAAGCTCATGGCTATTTGATTACAGACACTTATATTTTTTACCATAAACCGCACCCTTACTGTAAGCCGTTGAGGAGTTCCATTGATCTTCATATTTAACTACGACTAGCACTTGACCATACCGAAGTTACGGTAGGCAACTCAAATATCTGGATAGCTTATAGAAGATTCTGCCCGGTGTCGTTCATTTGCTACTAAGAATTAAAGAATTCCGTCACTTTGTCATGGATTCCTTCATCAAAACCTAACCAAACCTGTCACAAAACAACCTTTGAAGTATATTCTTTCCAATAAAAAAAGAATAATCGAAATCGATTGCCGTGATCTTGAGTTATTCGTCCACTTGTCGCGCACATGCTTAATGCAAATTTAACAATTAATCACTTTCTCATGGATGCCATCATCAGAACTGGATTTTAAAAAAATGGGACCCCATAACGAGCACCATCTTTCATTTAAAAGAATATCATCAAGATCGGTCCACCCTGTCGGGAGATATGAGATAACAAACATAAAAAAACTACAGTCGAATTGTTAACCTCCTCCCTTTTTTAAAGTCGGTTAGAAAGTTAGTTATTTTGTCATTTTCATCTTCATTTTTCAATTTATGATGACGATATTAGACAAGGACTCTTAAGGTACGTAGGCCTTTGTTTCCTGTTCTGAGAAAAATCCACAACAAAATCAATTGGATTGAAATAACAATTTTCCCATAATTTCACAGGATAAAGGATTAAATTAGTGACACGCCCCGTAAAATGTAATCCTTCTATAAATTATACTTTTGCGACTATGTATGGCTGATCTGCTGGCCTGAGTTGAATAAAACCTTTTATGTTTCAGGTGGATTCAAGAAAGATTTAGATTAATAATTCGATACCATTTTATACATATTTCAACGGGATAAAGAACTACCTGGATGACACCATTTATAACAGAAATATAAATAACTATTCACAGTAACAGTGTTTGATCGCGATGAACTACGAAACTACCTGTTTCGACGATTCTTTTTTCATTTAGATGGAATTATTACGAAATAAGATATGATTCATTTTAATTTATAACTCATTTTTTTTTATTGTTCATATTCTTTATTATATAACACGTTTAGTGAGCTACAGGAGATGCTAAATATTATGAATGAAGCTTTGAAAGGGAAAGGAATGAAAGTGAATGTAAACAAAACGAAAATTATGCTTTTTGAACGAGATGAATCTATGATGAATGGCAATATTTTGATAGATGGGGAACAAGTGGAAGAGGTGAAAGAATTTGTATACTTGGGATCTAAATTTACAAAAGATGGAACATGTGAAAGTGATATCGAAAGGAGAGTGAATGCAGGGAATATGGTAAATGGTGCTCTGCATGCTTTTATGAATAGCCAGATGGTGTCTCAAAGGGCTAGACTGGCAGTGCATGCTGGAGTGTTGGTGCCAACACTTATGTATGGTAGTGAAAGTTGGGTATGGCAGAAGAATCACAAAAGTAAAATAAATGCGGTAGAGATGAGAGCGTTGAGAAGCATGAGTGGATTAAAACTGAGTGACAGAGTGAGAAATAGTGTGATAAGAGAACGTTGTGGTATAAAAGAAGACGTAGTGACTAAAATTGAGAAAGGTATGCTTAGATGGTTTGGGCATGTAGAGAGAATGAATGAAAGGAGACTGACAAAAAGGATTTATGAGTCAAGAGTGAATGCGAAAGTTGGAAGGGGAAGACCGAGGCGAACGTTCCTGGACCAAATCCAGGACATTTTAAGTAATGGCCAGGTCAAGAGTACTCTAAACCGACGAACTTGTATGAAAGGTTTAATGAGAATGAAAGAAGCGAAGGAGATATGCAAGGATCATGGCAAGTGGATGTTGTCTCTGCCTACCCCTATGGGAATGAGGCGTGATGCTACGTATAATACGAGTACTGCTGTCCACTACGTCCTATATTTATGTTTATACAGACGAAGTTGTGCGGTTCAACTATGCAAGGTATTAAGAGACAGCTTCCGAAAAAAAACATATGTTTAATTAAAGTGATAGTTTCGTAAAAAATACATTACTTTACTAAAAAAACCAGCAATGAAACACAAAATCAAAAACAGCTGATGCTTGAACGCCCGTTCGTTGATCAGATTTTGTATTTCATTGCTGGTTTTTTTGTTATGTATATCTTATGAAACTATCGCCTTCTTTAGCTATACTAAAATGGTGGAGCGTAAATAATGCTAATAAAACGTTTAAAAATTATGATTTTTTTGACTCAGGATCATTTTTTTTCGACCCATCATCAACGGGCACTTTCTTGCCTGTTTTAAAATATCCGTACGTTGAGCCTTCCTTTTATCACTAAAGTAACATAACCCCTCAAACATACGTCAAACGATCGACTTTTAATGGGAATTCAATGAGAAATCCGATATCAAAATCTAATGATTTCAACCCAGTCATTCGCACTTGACCAATCTCCGGTCATTGCTCGACCAAAATGGCATATTTATCCAACAAAATGTTCCCAGAAACACCGGCCCAGTCAGGCAAAACCGGGAGTAAGTCAAATGTAAACCGACACTAAATACAGGCTTAAATAACCCGCGTTATTTCACCCAAATAGCACCTTTAACACCCATCGATAAAGCCTATGTAACTTCTTAATTATATCACTATCACCTAAATTAAATATTGAACCTTATCGCTATATATTTAACGCTTATTTTAGCTTATTATTAAAGCCTGCGGTAAGCAGTATAGGATTACTAAACGAAATAATTTTCCATATGATTAAACATTTAACATCTGTACGTCAAACGCGTCCGAACGTTTTATAAGGTGATTTTTGTACTGACAAATTGATTGAGCCCTATAAATATGTGTTTGGGCAATAACTGACAGTCTGAAAAGGTTCCAGCTTCGATTTCCAACAAGCAAACTATCAAAAGTTAAGTAGGAACACGTTTTGTGTGTCATATAAACACTAATATGTAAATATACTGTAAAAAGTAATTATAACACGAAACAAATAATTCAAAACAATGTTTATTGCTTAGTACAATAGACAAGAAAGGTACAATCATAAACATAAGCGTCACAACAATAGAAAACAAAGTTTGTGATTACCATATACTAATTATATTAATAAAAATTATAGATTTGTACTTAAATATTCCTACATATACGTATATTCGATTCGAATATTAAACTATAATAGGCAAATTAAGACACTACGGCATCGCAGACACATCATTAGACCTAATTATATTAGTCTTTAGCGAAATTGGGAGTCCCACAGGGTTCCATATTGGGACCATTTCTATTTCTCATTTATATTAATGACCTTCCTAACTTTGTTAAGGATGATTGTGAGATTGTTTTGTTTGCTGATGATACTTCGCTATTTTGTAAGATTAATACACGACAAACAAGTTATGACGACGTAAACCACTCTCTGATTTAAGTAGCACAATAGTTTGAAGCATATAGTAATATAATTAAGTCCTTAGGTAATGTCGTATTTTCCCATATTCCCGCGGAACCATGACTTAATATTGTAACAGAGGAGCAAAATACAAAGTTACATGCCATTTTCAATTCCTACAAATAGTTCACACTCTTGTAATACTTTACTTAACATTTAAATCTAAACTAATATTATACAGAGAAAACATTTGTGTTTTTATATTTACATATCTTTGTAATGTTTTCACACAAAAACTATTGGACCAATTTCAAAAATGATTTCGCCATTAGGAAGCTGCATTTTCACAGAGGCTATGTTACTTTCTCTAAAAAATAGGTAATCCAAGGTGTGAAACAATTTGTCACAAAATATATGTAATACTTGCGTCATCCGCTAACGAGCTTCAGGAGATGCTAAATATTATGAATGAAGCTTTGAAAGGGAAAGGAATGAAAGTGAATGTAAACAAAACGAAAGTTATGCTTTTTGAACGAGATGAATCTATGATGAATGGCAATATTTTGATAGATGGGGAACAAGTGGAAGAGGTGAAAGAATTTGTATACTTGGGATCTAAATTTACAAAAGATGGAACATGTGAAAGTGATATCGAAAGGAGAGTGAATGCAGGGAATATGGTAAATGGTGCTCTGCATGCTTTTATGAATAGCCAGATGGTGTCTCAAAGGGCTAGACTGGCAGTGCATGCTGGAGTGTTGGTGCCAACACTTATGTATGGTAGTGAAAGTTGGGTATGGCAGAAGAATCACAAAAGTAAAATAAATGCGGTAGAGATGAGAGCGTTGAGAAGCATGAGTGGATTAAAACTGAGTGACAGAGTGAGAAATAGTGTGATAAGAGAACGTTGTGGTATAAAAGAAGACGTAGTGACTAAAATTGAGAAAGGTATGCTTAGATGGTTTGGGCATGTAGAGAGAATGAATGAAAGGAGACTGACAAAAAGGATTTATGAGTCAAGAGTGAATGCGAAAGTTGGAAGGGGAAGACCAAGGCGAACGTTCCTGGACCAAATCCAGGACATTTTAAATAACGGCCAGGTCAAGAGTACTCTAAACCGACGAACTTGTATGAAAGGTTTAATGAGATTGAAAGAAGCGAAGGAGATATGCAAGGATCGTGGCAAGTGGAAGGATGTTGTCTCTGCCTACCCCTATGGGAATGAGGCGTGATGCTATGTATGTATATGTCATCGCGTGCGCTGCGAAAACTATTGAAGATAGAACAACAAAATGTTTTACAATATTATAGAACGTGTTAATATTAATAAAAAAGTCAAAGATACCATATGTCCAAGTACTGTAGTTAAGCCGCTATAACTATAAAAAAAGGTTTGATATCAGTATCATTACCTTATATGATACTGACATCAAATATGCATTTTTAAAAGTTAATTAAAGTGCGGACAATAATTCTATATTCAATAATAAACTAATTCACTGGAAAATGCTTTATGTACGCCGAATGAAGTTTAAGCCTCGTAAACCTAGTGTAGGATTCACTGGTTATACCAGGTTACCTGCTAAATGTTCAACTACAGATATGAGGTCCTGGGTTCGAGTCCCGGGTCGGGCCATTTCGAAATCGATATTGAGTGTTCTATTAAGATTTTCTCAATATTTGCCCGAAGTTGGGAAGTTGACGGTATGATCCACCCCCTTGCCTCGAAGAGCACGTTAAGCCGTCGGTCCGGCTATGAGAGTGAAGGATAGAGAGTACACTTTGTGTACTATGCCTGCCAACCCGCAGTGGATCAGTGTGGTGGGTCTATGTTCTAAAAACCCTCGCTCATATAAGCGAGGAGACCTGTGCCCAGCAGTGGGACGTTAGTGGGCTGCTACTTACTTTACTTTTACCCGCTAAAACCCAGTGGAACCCTCTTCATCCAGATGTCCGCTGACACAATCAACTCTGACACTCCTGGATGAATCTAACTGAAGGGTTTAGTTTAGGGAGAGCAGTTGAGCAAAATTGTACTTCGGTGCACCTCGTCATCTCCAGGCTACGTGTACCGTAGTAAACCATATACTGTATATACTATAAGTAAGTGTAAGAGACATAGATAATCGCCGAACTGAATGGGAAAATAGGCGACGTGGTGATGCTTCACCACAGCATCCATTAGTCTCAAACGTAAGAATTATGACGGTATTGGGTTAATACATACCGTTAAATGAACCACATAACTCCATACGTAGTAGCTTCTTAATTATATTGATACGAAAGCAACAGTAATAGACATGAAATGTCATAGTTCTTTCTGTTAAAGGAAATACGTCGTTTTCCTTCGTACGTGTAATTACCTGCTACTTTGCGCGGACACATTGTCTATAATTATGACGCTAGAGTCAAGTTTCCTGAGGATATACGATGAGGTATAACATTAATACGTAAATGTTTTGGTTTTGGGATCTTTAGATATTATTAAAACAAAAGTCACCACTGAACATCGTTATCAGAAAGTACCTTCAAGCAAATTGTGTTCCTATACAAATGCAGCTTAAACATATTAAAGGTAGAATACCTTTTATCTTCGATGGGATATGTAATCAAGCACCCCGTGCAGGGGATAGACAGAAGAGTAGGACTCACTGGCAGTACCAGAATACCCAGTAAAACCCAGCGAATCCCAGGTATTTCGTGAAACACCAGAGGTTCCTTGAAGCAACATAATGACAGTTCACTGCGTATATATATTAGAAAACTTGTTGTATGTACATAAAAACATTGACTCTTTTAATAAAAAGAGTGAATGTACATCATATAACTTACGAAACCAAAACAAACTTGTTATAAATTCTAGTAGGCTGCATAAGATTAACAACTCATTTAAGGGTAACTGTATACGTTTCTATAATAAACTCCCACAAGACGTTCTAAAGATGTCAATTAATAAATTCAAAGTCTTTGTTAAAAGAAAGTTGATAGAAAAATCGTATTATAAGTTACAAGATTACCTAGACGATAGTAACGCCTGGGAGTGAACGAATTGCTCTAATTTTAATTAAAATATAGTAAACTAATATGTTATTGTAATGTTGATGGTAAAAAAAAATACCCGACTGAGTTTGTTGTGGGTTCTTCTGGGATCGGGGCGAGAAGGAACCCTCGTAACTTTAGACTTTAAGCCGATTTTTAGTACCATCATCAGACGTATATTAGAATCAGTGTGGAAAAAAAATAATTTGACGATTCAAAAGTGCTGTAATATGCCTACTTGAATAAAGATATTTTTGATTTTGATTTTTTGCACTCTACACCAGATGAAACGTGGAATGTCAGTGCACTACAGTAGAAATAATTGTATCAATCTCCATCTCCTGTTTTCTAGCCCCTTCCTTTTGAGAAGGTGTCATATATATATTACCTTACGTTTTATTAAGTTAGATGAATGTCAAGACCTAACCATTTCTATACCACCTTACTGTATAGCATTGCAAAAAAAATTATTATAATTACCCTGGAAATGTGGTGCTGGAGGCGTTTGCTGAGAATAAAATGGGTTGCTCCCTGCGACAACAGTTCAATCTTAAAGAACAAAGACTTTCGTCGACAAAGCTTGTAGGAATCCTAAAAATATTGTACAAATCACTTCCATATACTTCATTCCTAAAGATCGTGACTGCTCTGATATGCGTACCTGCATGGACGAACTACTTCCAACTGTCTCTATCCTCGACTTCTTTTAGGGCTGTTTGAAGCGCGAGTCTCGTTACACTCTTTATTTAGTTTAACCAGTGGGTAAGTAAGTGAACCCTTAGTCTTTTTCCTTCAAACCAACCACTACAACCAATTTCTCCAGGTTATCTAGCAGTCTTCGGGTGATATGACCAAAATAGTGGAGCATTGGTTGGGTTAGCAATTGGGCATATGACCAGAAATAAAATCTCCTTGGAAAGTAAAAGGTAGAAGTAACTATTTTCTCGGCCTATAATAATTATATCACCCGTAAGATGAACAGACTTAATCAAAAAGTCCTCTTTGGTACAACGCCCAAGAAATGACAGGAATTGAGATGGACGATTCTCGGAAAAGCCGCAACTAACAACCTACTTGGCCATTCACGACCACCATTACTCCTTCAGGAGTTTACGACTAAGAAGAGAAAGAAGCCGCAAATTTCAACAGCGATAGGGCGTGAAGAGCAGTAACGTCTTTCTGTCAGACTATTATATCGCTAATAGAGGGACATGATAGACAAATGGGGGACGCTATGGATGCATGAGGTTGTGAGGTAAGATTTAAGCTACTCCTGCCTCCTACTTAAGTTTCCCAGCAGCGATTTTCCGGAGTACCAGGTAAGATTGCGACTACTCATCCTCTGGTGCACCACTAAGAGATTTGGAAGGCATCGTTGGGTTTTAGTAGGTATTTTGGCCTATCAGCGCGTTCCCGACTCCTGAAGAGATTTTAGGTCTGATCGAGGTGCGTAAAAAGAAGGTTAGTGCACTTCCATCTTTGGACACCATTCTGTCAACAATAAAAAGGTAAAATAATGCCAAAATATATTATCTTATAGACAAACAGTATATAAAAATGGCGTCACAGCGGGGCGTTAATGCTTGCAATATTTTAAAGGTTGGAAATATAGTTAGGCATTTCATCCATAGAGCCGTTATAACCTTAGATTTTATTTCGTTAACATAATGCAGGATGTATTTGCAGATCGATTGCTTGAATATTTGGCTTTAAGCCAATCTCGCTGTCTGATAGTTACGTGCTTCACTCTTGGATTTATTGTTCGCTCATTAGCATAAAACTTTTGTCCAAGTTCAACTTTATTACCAGACTATACTTCAAGTATAAGGTTTTCCAGTAAGAGGTTTCAGTATGATATTTTAAAACATAGTATATTTTAAGCGAAGTCAATGGATATTTATCCACGCTGTATTGAATGCGATTGAACCGTCACGCTCGGATAAGCAACGCTCGTTCTAGCAAAGTCGGTCGCTGAGTTCGAGAGAGTTAAAGTCAACGCTTCACTGCTATTAATTTATCATAAAATTCAAACACTACTAAACGAATTTTTATGCAGTTTTTATCTATAGAAAGAATAATTATCGACGTAGATTTATGTATATTATTTATCTAGATTTTGTCTTAAATCGCGGTAATGCAACGATAATGGTTGGAAATATGGGAAAATAACAGGCCGCCTGGAAGTTTTATAAAAAAACGCAACATTCCCTTAGCAATATAACAAAGCAATGTATGGCAGGATTATTCCTCTTTTGTAGATGTATAAAAAAGTCTTAGATAACGTAAGTCTATCTCTTAAGGGTAACACACTGTATCCATTTTATCTTCTACTATTACCCATCTTAAACGACTGACGAAGTATACATCACCGACTTAGATAGTGTGCTCTAATACACTAGCAAAGTTGCCAGGTCGTAGTGGAGTAGCGTGGTTGATCTATTCTGAAATACCCTCTCTTCTAATTATAGATGAGAGGGTTTTCATAGCATAGATCATGAGGAGGCTTTTTTACTTTACTTTTGAGAGTGGTTATGCCAGACAACCCACTTAAACCCATCGAAACCTTTTTTTTTTTTTTTTTTTT
>JACTOM010000907.1:1005064-1103274 GCA_015832385.1 Elymnias hypermnestra
AGTGGATTAAAACTGAGTGACAGAGTGAGAAATAGTGTGATAAGAGAACGTTGTGGTATAAAAGAAGACGTAGTGACTAAAATTGAAAAAGGTATGCTTAGATGGTTTGGGCATGTAGAGAGAATGAATGAAAGGAGACTGACAAAAAGGATTTATGAGTCAAGAGTGAATGCGAAAGTTTGAAGGGGAAGACCAAGGCGAACGTTCCTGAATCAAATCCAGGATATTTTAAAAAGGGCCAAATCAAGAGTACTTTAAACCGACGAACTTGTATGAAAGGTTTAATGAAAATGAAAGAAGCGAAGGAGATATGCAAGGCTTGTGGTAAGTGGAAGGATGTTGTCTCTGCCTACCCCTATGGGAATGAGGCGTGATGCTATGTTACTTTGGTCCAAAAGCTGCGTTTTCATTGCCATATTTGAAAAAGCCAAAAATACTAATACTTCTATACAACGCATTTATTAGAAGTGAATATTGTAGTGTCACTTGTAATACCTTCTACAATATTTACATTAATATATTAGAAATTGTGCAGAAACGTTTCCTGTGGCACCTTACTTTTAAATACGATCTAGCAAATATATTTCCAAGTTATAGAGAAAGAGTAATCTATTTTAATAACTTTATGGATAAACTTGTAAACGGTATTTTGGTCTGCCCAGATCCATAACCCAAATAAAAACACACCCACAATGTAGTTTTCCAAATCAAATCTAAAATAACGTTAGTGCTAAAGTTTTGTCCATGTAGTATTTACTTTTAATTAAGATGCCATTAAGCAAAATGAAAAAACCAGTACCAGAACCAGTTCTTAAACTGGTGCAGATACTGCTTGGCAAGTAGTTGCAACAGATATGTGGGCGTGAAGTTTCATCCGCCTGTCACGAATGTGGAGCCCTCATTGACACATCACAGCACACTGCATCCGGTATCGGCAGACAGTATCTTCCTTCTGTGAAACTGTCATCTCACAGAAAAAGCCCACCTCATCCGTAGACGGAGACCGGGAGCTTGGATACGTGCCCTTATGTGTCGTAACAGGCGATGTCTGCGATACCAGAAGGTAATGTCCTTACTGAACCTCTGCATATTGTGGCAGAATACCAGACTTGGGGACCCCAACGGAAACCCCTGATGTTTCTAATTGACGGTAAACTCTCGCTGATGAGCATAGTCGGCTATATGCTCAGCAGTATCTTCCGTGAGAATGTCATCTCACGTAAGGAGGCATTAGAGAGAGAAAGGGTTACTGCAGCTGAGGACATCTTTATCCGTAGGAGGAGACCGCGAGCCAGAAGTCTCTTAGCGTGTCTCCTGTCATTCTGAATGGTAGTAACAGACGATGCCCAGGTTCCCAGAGAGTAATGTTTCCATTGAATCTCTGGTGCTCCTGTT
The DNA here is from genome assembly GCA_015832385.1 of Elymnias hypermnestra. NCBI lineage: Eukaryota > Metazoa > Arthropoda > Insecta > Lepidoptera > Nymphalidae > Elymnias > Elymnias hypermnestra. The sequence continues at coordinate 1,006,460 of JACTOM010000907.1, forward strand.
CAGGACGCTGAGGATCCCGCTCGGTTTTAGTGGGTATTCTCTTCGTCAGCGAGTCCTACACTCCTGTTTGAAGGTATAACTTTCAGCCGGGTGTACTTGTGAGATTGATATCGTTCAAATAAAGACAAAATATGTCCTGTATAACGTATAAAAGTAATTACTCTAACACATTTTAATTTCCATTACAGCAGTCGCTGTCCGGTCCTTGGAAAAAAATTTGATTGGTGAATCACGGAGTTCCACGAAGCGGCGCGTTTGATCAATAATAAACTTCTACGTAACGTATTATGGTAACCATGGCGACTTCACGTAATGTTAAAAAAATGCCGATAGATGTGGAAATGTATAAAAATTCTGGCTGTTTCGGGCTTTGTTACACGCGTAGTTCGTTATCCTGTGGAAATATGGGTAAATTCGTTATTTATTTCATAAAATTGACCCAAAAAATAAAAAATATCAGATCTGAAAACAATAATCTCTTTCATTACCATGTATCACCCTGTCAACTTCCGTTCGCCATGCCCAACTTTTCGTAACGCTCTAGTTTCGCATTCACCAGTTTACTTCCAAAGTGAAGCGTGCATGAAGAAGTTTTACTGTAAAAAATGTTCGCCGTCCGTTCGCTTCGCCCGATCACACTTTTCTCAATACTCTCGTCACATATTCACCAGCTTTCTCCCCAAGTCAAGCGTGCATGAAGAAGTTTTACTTCAAAAAATGTTCGCCTCACCGTATGCTACTTTTCGTAACGCTCTCGTCATGTGTTCACTCGTTTACTTCCCAAGTTAACGTGCGTAAAGAAGTTGTACTTCAAAAGACATTCACCTCGCCCGATCACACTTTTCGTAACGCTCTCGTCACGCGTTCAACGTTTACTCCCCAAGTTAACGTGCGTGAAGAAGTTTTACTACAAAATATGTTCACCTCGCCCGATCACACTTTTCGTAACGCATTCACCAGCTTACTCCGCAAATCAAGCGTGCGTAAAGAAGTTTTAATGCAATAAGGTTGAACGGATTCTTTTCTTTGTATTGACTTTTTGATGTGAAACATCTATAAAGGCGCGTGAAATTGTCGCGTGTGACGATACGTCGCCACGTCGCCTCTCTATCCACTCGCACCTATTTTGTGTACAATATTTTGTTTACTTCCCATAACGGATAGGTTATTTCCTATTTTACTTCTATTCAGTTCTAGAAAAGACAAAGTAATCACCGTAAAAACACAAAGACATCGCAAAGTGTGCATTTCGTTAGTGTGTGTATAACAATGATAGTAATTATATAATGATAAGTCATTTAAACGTTGCCCGCGGTGCGGGTGTAGTGGTTAGGAGGTACGGTCAGCAAGAAAACATTTGGATCATAAAAATTATTGAAGTGATACTTCTTTAGGCGCATAAGGGTAATTTTTTTACGCGTGATTACTATCACGAAGATGTGCTGCGTTTTTTATGCTAATTCGTTTTCAATTTAATTAATAATTTTTAATATTAACAAAAAAACACGTGGCAATTTTATTTACAATTTCAATAAATTATTTGTTTTAACTTTTGACACTTAATATTTTAACGACAATTAAATTCCTAACATATCTTCCTTTTTCCCTCCCTCTAAGTCTCGGATATTTAAAGTTTTACATTCGTATGACTTACTTTGCCAAAGAAGTTTCACTTCTGACATGTACGCACGCACTTTTAATTTTTAAGTGAAACGTCGTTACATGTTACGCGAGTTACGTAAGTGTGTTTTGGATCTTTACTATACTCAGTCAAGTGTGATCTTTGAAATCACGATGTAAATGTAGCCTTATTACAGATCGTCGGAACACTTACACGAATTAAAAAGTATATAAATGTAATAAGGTCAGCTGATGCGAGCCATGGACGTTACAATATTGGTAATCGCTGCTCTATCGAGCACCTTTCACTTTTCCTTCTATACCGCAACCAGCTGTAATGCGACATGCGACAGAATAGCTATATATAAAATACATGTCATAATAATGTATATAAGCGAAAGAAGTTTCACTTCTTCCACATGAACAGTTATAGAAGCACATTTTTCTCATATTTGAATAATTTTCGTTTTCATTACAAACTATTCTTTCCTGCCAAACATTTGATGTTTGTTCCGTCGTTTAGAAATCAGTTAAATTTCGAAGTCGTTCAGAAATCAAATCACTTTCAGAAGTGGTTTATTTTTTATTTTTTTTTTTGTTTTGGAAATCCGTTTGGAAATCCCGTCGTTCTGAAATCAAATTAAATTTGAAAGTGAAGTTTTTTTTAAATATTTTTTGGCTTTTAATGTCAAATATTTGATGTTTGTCACGTCGTTTGGAAATCCATTAATTTTAAGAGTCCTTCAGTATTCAAATTAAATTTGAAAGTATTTTTTTTCATGGTTTGAATGTATATATTTGTCAGTCAGTCCAGTCGTTAAGAAAACAATTTAATTTAAAAGTCGTTCAGAAATCAAATTAATTTTTAAAACGTAGTTACTTTTTTACATTATTTTGGTTTTGAATTTCGTTGCAATGTTTGCGGTGTCGTTCAGAAATCAAATGAAATTTAAAAGACTACGTTTACTTTCGTAATTTGCTTTTGACATTTGACATTGACAACCAACAATTTCTGAACGCAACTATAATAATTGACGGACTTTGGCGGGAATGTGGCCGTGAAGGTCGCGTTGTTTTTGATTACGATTTGTTTTTATTACGACTGCCTCATTGGTCTAGTGGTTAGCATCTTCGACTACAGACATGAGGTTCGAGTCCCGGATCGGCCCAACTTGAAATCGATATTGAGTTTTCTATTAAGACCCTCTCAATATTTGCACGAGTATCGGATTGCCGTCACGTAAGATTATGAGAGTGAAGGAACAGGGAGTACACTTCTGTACTATGCTTGACCGTCCCCAGTGGAGCGGCGTGGTGAGTGTATGCTCTAAAAAAATCCTCTCTCATGAGGAGACCCGGGCCCACCAGTTCATGGGCTGCTATTCGTTTTTATTCCGGTTAAGTTTTGAAACATTCTGCATTTATCATTCAGCTTTTTTATTTATTAATTCTGAAGTTTGCAGACTCAGCTAGTGACTACATTAAATTTAATCATCATTTCAATAATTACGAGTATGTGAAATTATTGCCGAGTGAATACCAGTGGTCAGCAGTAATAGAAGGCGTTTATGTTTTATAAATAATAGGTGTAATTACCAAAACGGTGGTGTGGGATAATTTGCTGACGGTACCCGTACGTTCGTGGAACGAATTCCGAAGCATTTGTTTGATGCGGTGTAATAAGGATCAATTATGAAAAACTTACGTTTGTGTAACAGATAGACGCATTTTTCGGGTTAAAGTTATATTGAGACAACATTGTTTATATATACAACTAGTAATGCCCCTTGGTTTCATCCGCGTAGATACCGATCACGTGATAATGGAATTTCACATAGATTGACATTTTTAAATTCGTTATATCTTTTGAATGGAATGTCCGATTTTAATAATTTAAAAAGTATTTTACTGTTAATTAAACGGTATTTAATAATAGGACAAGGATTAATGCAGAAGTATGTATAATATGGTTTGAATGTTGTCGTTACTTTTATTAACATTTATAATGTAAAGAAGTAGTTATAGTGGCATAACTACAGTAGTTGGACATATAGTACCATTAAGTTTTTTGTAGATATTAATACGTTCTATAATATTGTGGAACATTTTTTTGTTCTGTCATCAATAGTTTTCGCAGCGCACGCGATTTCAAATTTTTTGTGACAATTTTTTTCATACCTTGGGTTACATTAATGCATTTTTATTAGAGATCCCTATTTTTTTTTGAGAAAGCAATATAGCTTATATCGTTTAGTGAAAATGCAGGTTTCTAATGAGGTATTTTTTTTATAATTGTCACGGAGGAAGCCTGCCATTAGTCCAGACTAAGATAAATAAGAAACTGCAATTTCCTAAACTGACTTGTATCCAAGTATAATTTCAGCGTTTTTCGATAAAGTACAGAATGATTTCCCGAGTATATATATATGGGTAATATTTTATTAACTGTCTTTAAGAACAAGGCATATTTTTAGTATTAATTTGTGTATATGTTAAGTTTTCGTGCTAATAAAATATTAGTTGAAATACGTCTGCAAGGAGACAGAGAAAAAAAATAGGTTAGCAAAAAGAGATTATAGTGAGCCAATCTTAAAAGATGGACATATGCTTTCATATAGCTTTTTTATAACTTTTAATTGTTAATAATTCTGTCATACATGATTTTTGTGAAACTTTAATCGTTTACGCTGAGCATGCAATGAAAGCTCTCTATAGGAAAAAACCCCGATGTTGAAACAATCTTCATTGTCGTACCCTTCCTATTAGTCTTAACGTGATGATTTATAGCTTTAAGCCTTTCTCGATAAATAAGCTATTTAACCATGAAAGAATTTTTCAAATCGGACTAGTAGTTCCTGAGATTAGTGCATTCAAGCAAACAAACTCCTTAGATTTTTTTGCAGACGAAGATGCGCAGGTCTGTTAGTATAGTCATACAGGGAGAATGTTGACTAATAGTTGGAATTGAGAAATATATTCTTTAGAAAAACATACTGTTATATTAAATGCAGTATTCAATTTCATAATGTATTTGTGTGTAGTAGAGTTAGTGCAAAAAAAGTGATTAATCGTACTAGCCAAGGTAAACATGCAAAAGGCTGCAGTTTAATTTTTATATGGTAATTTAATTGTTTAACTCGTTTTTGCTTGCGGTTTCGTTCTATTACCTTTATTTACTATTGTTATGTATTATTTTGTTAATTGCGTATTTCTCACTCACTCACTCACTCACTTCAACCGATGGACATCCACTGATGGACATAGGTCTTACCTAATGATACCCACTGTGCCCGATCTTGGGCCGCCTGGCTCCAGCGATAACCAGCGACCCTCCTTATGTCGTCGGTCCACCTTAGATAAGATAGATAGATAGATTACTCTTTATTGTACACCACAAATTTACAACATCACTTACGCTTAAGTTACACAATGGGGGGGGGGGGGGTTCAATAGGTGGCCTTATCGCTCAGTACCTTTGGGTAAGAAGATAATATAAGTGCAATTATGGTAGGTGGTATACAACAGATAAAAATAATATATACATACATATACACATACACAAATAAGTATAATATATACAAACATACTTACATAAATATATTTAAAACATAAAGATAAATATTATTTGTCGTTCAAAGTGAGAGATAATAATCCGTTACACTTTGTGGGGGGTCTCCCTACACTGCGTCGTCCGATGCTGGGTCGCCATTCCAGCACCTTCGAACTCCAACGTACATCTGTTCGTCGGACTGTGTACCCCGCCCATTACCATTTTAGCTTCGTTAAGGTTATTGTACAAAATGATCTAACTTAGCTTTCCTAACGCTGCCCGAACGAGTTGGAACCAGTGGGTGAGCTCTTTCTCGAAATTGGATCTACCTAGCTGGACTATATGCCCCAGGTATGTATACTCGTCAACAATTTCGAGAGCAGAATTCCAAACAAAACTAGGTGGAGCAGAACATGGATATTGGACAAATCTATCGTCAAAATAGCCAGATGGTGTCTCAAAGGGCTAGACTGGCTGTGCATGCAGGAGTGTTGGTAGTGAAAGTTGGGTATGGCAGAAGAATCACAAAAGTATGCGTGGATTAAAACTGAGTGACAGATTAAGAAATGGTGTGACAACAGAACGTTGTGGTATAAAAGAAGACGTAGTAACTAAAACTGAGACAGGTATGCTTAGATGGTTTGGGCATGTAGAGAGAATGAATGAAAGGAGACTGACAAAAAGGATTTATGAGTCAAGAGTGAATGCGAAAGTTGGAAGAGGAAGACCAGAGCGAGCATTCCTGGATCGAATCCAGGACGTTTTAATTAAGGGCCAAGTCAAGAATACTCTAAACCGACATACTTGTATGAAAGGTATAATGAGAATGAAAGAAGCGAAGGAGATATGCAAGGATCGTGGCAAGGATGTTGTCTCTGCCTACCCCTATGAGAATGAAGCGTGATGCTATGTATGTTTCGACTTATCCATGTTCATTTTAGGCCCACCTGTTGTGAAGCTCTGTTGAGGATAGTATTAAGATCTTCCAGTTTCTCGGCCATGACGACCACGTCGTCGACATACCGTAGATGAGTGATGTACTATTTGCTTAAAGAGGTCTTCCAACGCAGCGGTGAAGTGCTTCGCGCAGATAACGTCTCCCTGTCGCACTCCACGCTGCAGATGGATAAATCCTGAGCTTTTGAGTACAAGTACTTCAACACGTCTATATACCATTGGTCGATTTGGCATCTCTGCAAAGATCTCAACACTGCACATGTTTCCACCGAATCGAAGGCTTTCTCATAGTCCACGAACGCTAAGCAAAGTGGCTGATTATACTCTGGTCTTCTGTATAATCTGCCGCAGCATAGAGGGGTGGTCTGTGGTACTAAAGTCTTTCCGGAAGCCGGCTTGTTCGGGGGGCTGGAAGTCGTCAATCTTGCGAGTGAGACGATTCGTAAAGACCCTCGAGAACAGTTTATAGACATGACTTAGCAGCGCAATAGGTTTATAGTTCTTCAATAAGGTCTTGTCACCTTTCTTGATGAACAGAATTGGGTATACATATTCGAAAACTTGTGACTCTCATTTCTAGTTAGATTTAAAGAGTGTCGCCGGTAGCCGCTGGAGCCAGGCGGCGCAAGATCGGGCCTTGTGGGCATCATTTCATGAAACCTATGTCCAGCAGTGGACGTCCATCGGTCGAAGAGACGACGACGACGACGATGATTCGAAAACTTGTACATACATAAAAATATTCACCCTTTTACGAAGAAAAGTGATGGCACCTTATATAACATAAGAATAGATATTAAGATTGGTATAAAGTGTAGTAGGTAACATAAAATTAACAATTCATTTAATGTTATACAAGTCATTCGTTATACTTACTTCTTGGTTCGTTGTATGTTTTTATTGTTATAGAAGAAAGTCTTCTGGCAGTTTGTTAACTACCAGAATACTTTCTACAGACGGCATTTAATAAATTAGAAAATTTGTTAAAGGAAAATTGTAAATTAAAGAATTGCTTAGACGATAATATATAAAAATTTTAACAAAAAAAGAACCGCCTTCAAATCAAACTTACAAATATATTAATATGCTCTAAAAAGTAAGAAATAATTGCGTATTCTTTTATAGTGTTCTTCGTATTCTTATATTTGGAGTCGGTGTCAGCCAAGGTAGATGTTCCCCGCGTGTCCACTTGGCAGCTCTCGCGTCTCTCCCACCTATAGCTATATATGTAGGTACCTTGGCTGACACCGACTCCAAATATAAGAATACGAAGAACACTATAAAAGAATACGCAATTATTTCTTACTTTTTAGAGCATATTAATATATTTGTAAGTTTGTTTTGAAGGCGGTTCTTTTTTTGTTAAAATTTTTATTTATTTTTTGATTTTTAGTGAATCTGAAGTAAACTAACAAATTTGTCTCAATATGTGTACACCTAAAAACGTGTTGCAATGCAGCAACAAACGTAAGCTCATTGCTATTTGATTACAGACACTTATATTTTCTGCCTTAAACCGCACCCTTACTGTAAGCCGTTGAGGAGATCCATTGATCTTCATATTTAACTGCGACTAGCACTTGACCATACCGAAGTTACGATAGACAACTCAAATATCTGGATAGCCCATAGAAGATTCTGTCGAGTATCGTTCAATTGCTCCTAAGAATTGAAGAGTTCCGTCATTTTGTCATGAAATCCATCATCAGAACCTAACCAAACTATCACAAAACAACCCTTGAAATAACCTTTCCAATAAAAAAATAGTCATCGAAATCGGTTGGCGTGATCTTCAGTTATTCGACTATTTATCGCGCACATGCTTAATGTAAATTTAACACTTATACGGTTATCTCATGGATGCCATCATCAGAACTGGATTTAAAAAAAATAGGGCCCTATGACGAGCATCACCTTTCATTAAAAAAAAATCATCAACATCGGTCCACCCAGTCGGGAGATATGAGGTAACAAACATAAAAAAACAGACGAATTGATGAACCTCCTCCTTTTTTCGAAGTTGGTTAAAAAAGCGTAGGATCGAATGGATTGCTCTAAACTATCTTATGCAAATTCAAATTCATAAATTCTAGGACTTATAGCAATTATGAATAGTCAAATATATTTCACACATTATTTTCAATGATGATGATGATGTTAAATATCGATTTATAATATTATTCTTTAAAACAAGTGATTGAATCTCATATTACTAAAGAAATACATATAAAATTATTATAAATTCTAGTAAGATATATAAAATTGACAATTAATTCAATGATAAATGTAGAAGTTTCTATTCTTATAGAAGTTCTTATTTCGACTAACTTCCTCTTTCGTTATACATTCATATTAGTATATTACTTGTTCGCTATGCTTACTTATGAGAGAGAGTTTTTAGAGCATAGACCCACCACGCTGCTCCACTGCGGACTGGCAGGCATAGTACACAAGTGCACTCTCTATTCCTTCACTCTCATAGTCCGATGTGACGGTAATCCAACACGACCGGAGAGAGATCAGGCACAGGACCGACGGCTTAACGCTAAATATTGAGAAAATCTTAATAGAAAACTGAATATCCATTTTTGGATTGGCCCGACCCGGGACTCGAACCCAGGACCTCATGTCTGTAGTCGAACATGCTAACCACTAAACCAATGAGGCAGGCACTCGTATAAGTGAGGAGACCTGTGCCCAGTAGTGGGACGTTAATGGGCTGTTACTATAATATAATAAAAGTAGAACCAGCAATATTATTCCTACTATTAGAGTAAGGACTTCCTTCGCCTACCGACAGCATGGCAAACAAGTAATTTGATTTCTTTTCCGTGAACTCAAATATCACATCAGTATGCCTCAAAATCAGTAATATTCCTTCTTATTTTATTATAAACAAAAGCCTAACCGTCTCGTGACGTCTGGTAGATGTAAACATAGAAATCGTAGATGAAGAAGCGACGTGGTGACGCTTCGCCACGACATAAATACAACACTCGCCTCTATAGATATTTCACATCAATGTAACTCGCCATTTCGTAAACTTTTCACTATACACGGACTAAAATCGGACAATTCTGCAATATTTATATGTAAATTTATTTTATTAATTATTGTTTCTTAACTATTGACCCACGTTAACGTATATCCTGCTTTGGATTCTTGCAAAACTAATATAAATAAAATAAATGGTTTTACGACAAAACTGCTGAACCGATTTAAATGAAATTTGATACACAGATAGTCTAGACCCTGAGAAAGGGCATAGGCTACTATTTTAATCTGAAAAAAGGGTTGTAAGGGATGGAAGTATAGTCCTTTTTAAAGCTAGCCCTGAAAGGTGTAAAGTAACACCGCTAGTACATTATAAAACAAAGACTTTCGCCTTTGTCTGTTTGTTTCATTGCGATAAACTCAAAAAGTACTGAACGGATATTGATACAGTTTTTACGAATATATACAATGATTCTTTAGGAAGGTTTATTTATATAATTAGTCAAGGTTTTATGTAAATTGTTTGAAATATAGCAACAATTCTTGGAAGCGTTGAAGAAAATCAAGTCACTTTGGAGCTTTTATCGAAGACACTGCCAAATCCTTTAAAGATATTACAAAACAATGAACAGCAGAATAATTCCTCTTTTATTGATGTTCAAGAAAGTTCATATTAGTATATACTTTTCTTTTAAGGATAACTCACCATACCCATTTTAAGTTTTAACAAAATGGTACATACAATGCGGTAAGCGAAAGTTATACAGACGGATTCAGTATTAATCCTTTTTAAATTTAACACGTTAGTTACTTTAAGTATTAAATGTACTTCATTATGATGTGATACCATATAATATAAATGGATATCTTAAGAGTTATAGCAAAAATACTGAAGCAACGTGCGCGTTCTTTCTATATTAGCCTGTTATCTGGAAGAAATCGGTATTTAGCAATAAGACCGCCTTTTTGACCTGTTTTTCAGTAAGTTTTATGTGTTAATTTGTCACTTCTTTATGTGCAATAAATAAAGATAGATAATATGAAGCCGGGTCGCTTGTTAATGATATTTGTGCATAACAAAGTAAGCAAATGATTAACACTATGCTACGAACTACCCTAGATAATGTGGGATATGTAACTGATTATGAACAGATGCTTCGTTAACTTTAAATGCCAGAAAAATAGATAAAAAGGCCATGCTAAATTGGTCCTTAAACCTCGCGAAACAAGCACTATTTTCCAATGACCTTGAATGACCTTTACAATGTTTCGTTGTATCCTTTGATAAAGCCGCTACTTTTTAATTTTTTTTATCTGTTTTACTCATTGCACGTCATTAGCCAAGGCGGGTATGACGGTTTAATGTAATTATTCGCAAAAAAAGATATATTCGTGGACGAAATTGTTAAATTAACGTCCCATTGCTGGGCACAGGCCTCCTCACTCCGAGGAGTGAGGGTCTTAAGAGCATAGACCCACCACGCTGCTCCACTGCGGATTGGCAGGCATAGTACACAAGTGCACTCTCTATTCCTTCACTCTCATAGTCCGATGTGACGGTAATCCGACACGACCGGAGAGAGATCAGGCGCAGGACCGACGGCTTAACGTGCTCTCCGAGGCACGGGGGTGGATCACACCGCCAACTTCCCAACTTCGGGCAAATATTGAGAAAATCTTAATAGAAAATTCAATATTGATTTTTGAATTGACCTGACCTGGGACTCGAACCCAGGACCTCATGTCTGTAGTCGAACATGCCAACCACTAGACCAACGAGGCAGTCCTCTATATTACTAAGTGCTAAATGAGAAATGCCTGTCAATTTCATTATAGAACTAGCTGTATTCAGTGGTGTTACTCCTGAAGTTCCAGATCCCATGGTTATATTGGGAAATACAGTCAGTTAGTCATTAATAGAATTTCAGTTAAGTGAATAGATTAAATGAACAAAACATAATACGAAGCAAATTATAATAATCAATAATATAAATCGAAATATCTTGAGAAATGAGAGTTTGAACATATTCTTATCTAATAAAAAACCTTCAAACTGAAAAGTTTAAAGTTTAGGGATCATTTTCATTTAATTTATAATAAAATATTGTTTCATAATGAGTTTGACAGTCCAGAAAGATTTTGGAAAATATAATTAACTCGTTCAGTAAATTTTAAGAAATTATTACAGATAATTACAAAGTAAACTTTAATTTATATAGAAGTAAAACGATGTGAATAATATACTCGTACATAGTTTAGTATCGTATTTGATAGTCCAGAATGTTTTAAAGAAAATATTACAGAAGAGTACAAAGTAGACGTAATAGGTTTAGACGTATTGAAAGAATCTCTTAGGCGGGGAGATCTATGCCCAGCAGTGGGGCATTAATAGTTAGGGGTGTGCAAAACATCTTTCAAATCGAATATCAATATTAAAACCTTAAATTTCAATTCGATTGCGAATAATTCGAAAAAGATCGATTAAAACGAAAAATTTTAAGTGATTCCAAAATTTTAGTATAATTAGGTAAATTATTGAAATATCTCTTTTTTTCAATTGTTTCTATTTAATGTAAATCGTATATCGTAACATTCGACTTACGAATAACATACTTTTCGTTTATAATCAATCCAATTGCTCATTTTGAATATATGTCCATCTCTGTCGATACCATAAAAAATCTAGATGGTAATATTTATTTATATGTTTATATTTTATTTATTTATCAAACACTCAATCTTTAACTGCCTCATTGGTCTAGTGGTTAGCATGTTGGACTACAGACATGAGGTCCTGGGTTCGAGTCCCGGGTCGGGCCTATTCAAATATCAATATTGAGTTTTCTATTAAGATTTTCTCAATATTTACCCGAAGGTGGGAAGTTGGCGGTGTGATCCACCCCCGTGCCTCGGAGAGCACGTTAAACCGTCGGTCCTCCGCCTGATCTCTCTCCGGTCGTGTCGGATTCCCGTCACACCGGACTATGAGACTGAAGGAATGGAGAGTGCACTTGTGTACTATGCCTGCCAATCCGCAGTGGAGCAGCGTGGTGGGTCTATGCTCTAAAAACCCTCGCTCCTCGGAGTGAGGAGGCCTGTGTCCAGCAGTGGGACGTTAGTGGGCTGCTACTTAACTATTCAGATATATGGGAACTATATATTTGTTGTATATATTAAATTTAAAATTACATTAAAATCTTATTTAGGGTATGCCTGTGAATGTATGGCAAGTAAGTGTATATGCGTGTGTGAATATATGCGTTTAAGTGGGTGATTGTGTGTGTGTGCGTGTGTGTGCGTGTGTGTGTGTGTGTGTGTGTGTGTGTGTGTGTGTGTGTGTGTGTGTGTGTGTGTGTGTGTGTGTATATTTGGTTGCGGTTATGTAGTGTAGTCGAATTAATTGTTAACACGGAACCATGACTAAATTTTCTGTTTCTCTGTACGTTAAAGTCCGCAACCATTTATTAATATTGGCGAGATTCCGAAAAAATTTCTCCAGAAAGTGAAAGATCATTTTCCACTGCTGGCGACATTGTATCTGATAAACGAACTTCATTATCACCCGATTAAGTATCGTATTTATTATTTATAAACAAAAAATTGTTCTAATTGTATAAATATATTTCACGGTTAGAATAAAATCGGATATACGTCAAAATTCACTAATAATTTAATCATTCGGAAAAATTTCGAACTATTCGAAACAAAATCGAATTATTATTAAATAATTCGCACCCCTATTAATGGTATTACACGTACATTACCTTATAGAAAAAAGTAATGTACGTCCAGAAATATTACATATAAGTACAAAGTAGGTATAAGTTGTTTAGAAAAAAAAATACCAATAGTTTTATAAAGTCAAATCTTTTTTAAAAGAATGACATTCACGTTCCAAAGACTCGATAATACAGAATATGTAATCGAAAAAGAACGACAATAGACAAACAATACAAATGTTCAAGAACGATATCCACAGATATAAGAAAATAATAGACGAAATGAAATACAGATAGTAGACCGCTATTCGATACACTAACGCAATTCTACAGGATTTTATTAAAAGAAAGTTTGTGTAAATCGAGCGATAAATACCCGATAAAAATCCGCAGTAATACCCACATTTACATTACTTTATGATGAGTTGACAGTCCAGAAAATTTAAAGAAATTCTGACAGGTAATCTACACTAATATTATAAAGAGGAAAGATTTGTATTTTTGTGTGTAACGAATAAACTCAAAAAGTACTGGACCGATTTTAATCATTCTTTTTTCATTAGAAAGCTACATTATCACTGAGTAACAGGCTATATTTATTACTAGATTACTATAGAAATCTTTAGAAATTTCTATTAAAATCAACTGAAGGTGTACAAAAATTAGCCATTATATGTCTTTCGTCGCATACGCTGTGAAGAGTTTTAATGATAGGACAAAAAAATGTTTGACAATATTATAGAATATATCAATATCTACAAAAAACTTTGCGAGACCATATGTCTAACTATTGTAGTTACGTCACTATAACTACTTTTTTACATTTAACAAATTGATAGCAATACCGATCAAAATCAGACCCTGTTATCCGTACCATTTATAAATTTTTATCCAAATGAATAATTTAATATTTAAGACTGTCTCAATACTTGATGATTACTTTTTGAATTATTGAAATAAAAATACATGCCAGCGGCGGCCGCCACGCAGCGCATCGAGTAACTAACTCGACGAGAGAGCGGCAGTGCGGGAGAAGGGGGCTCCTTACGCAGTGGACGCAAGCGATATTGAATATTTCGAGTTTCTTTAACACATTTTTATGCTTCACTTAAAACGTTCATTTCAGAGCTACTGAGTTTTAAATCAAATCAAAATATCTTTATTCAAGTAGGCATATTACAGCACTTTTGAAACGTCAAATATATTTTTTTCTTTTCTTTTCCACACTCTAATTCTAATGTACGTCTGATGATGATACTCCAGAACGACTTAAAATCTAAAGTTACGAGGGTTCCTTCGCGCCCTGATCCGAGAAGAGCCCACAACAAACTCAGTCGGGTATTTTGTTTTTTTTTTTTTTATCATCATCATTACAATATCATGTTAGTTTAATATATTTCAATTCAAATTAGAGCAGTTCGTTCACTCCCACGCGTTTCTATCGTCTAAGTACTCTTGCAACTTATAATACGATTTTTCTATCAACTTTCTTTTAACAAAGACTTTGAATTTATTAATTGACATTTCTAAAACGTCTTGTGGGAGTTTATTATAGAAACGTATACAGTTACCCTTAAATGAGTTGTTAATTTTATGCAGCCTACTACTTTTAGTATTAGGAATCACACTTTTCATAATATTTGTCAATTCATGGTCGTTTTTATTATTATGCTTATAACTTAAATTTATGTACCTATTTATGTCTACCCGGGCGAAGCCGGTACGGGCCGCTAGTTAAATATAAAATAGACGTACAGAAATCTCTCTGAGGAGGGACGAGATCTGTGCCCAGCAGTTAATGGGCTGTTGCTTTACCTTATCTTATAAAAAAATGTAATATGAATACGTTGTTTTATGACCAATTTGACAGTCCAGAAAATATTGTAAATAATTACAAAGTAGACGTACAAAGTAGGCTTACAGAGAAATGTAAACGTGTAAATATATCATTAAAGGACTTTAAAGGGTATCGGAGAGTTAATTTTATAATTTTTATTTCTTTTGACATGACTTTCGCATTAGGCGGTTGTTTTAAAGTCAGTTATTTATTAATGAGTGTGCAATTAGTTGCGTGGGGTCAGGATATTGAAAACAATTTATTTCGCTATCTATTTATTCTGTATTTTACAGTATAACATAACATTTAAACTGTTCCTGATGTTACTCAAGAAAAAGTATAGAACAGGCCGTTTTTTATTGCTGACACTGACTGTAATCTCACCTGATAATAAGTGACGATGCAGTATAATATGGAAGCGCCTAAACCCTCAAAACTAAATTTAATTTTGGTGTAAAACTGAAAATAAGCGAGTTTTTAATGGAATAAAAATGTAATTTTTCGGGATTTAATCGAGAAATATGGGCCTTAGGAGAAAATTGATAATAACCAAAATTGTAGAAAATTTAATTCCGAACAACTTTGGTTATTAACATTTTTCACGTATTGTTGAAAATATACGAGATATTCATATAATAAAATTTCCACTCTCATTTTCGGGTTTTAAACGAGAAATATCGAACTTAGGAAAAAAATATTAGAACCAAAAATGTAGGAAATTTAATTCTGAACAACTTTGGTTAATAACATTTTTTGCCTAAAGTTGAAAATAACAGAGTTATAAAAGAAACAAAAATTCCCGAAATCCGACAGGTAAGGTCCTCTACCTCGACGATTCCCGAAGAAAAATTGCTGTTAACAATTTGACTGCATTACACGTATAAAGAGTCAAGTAAAGGTAAGATGCATCTCACTAACGTTCAACTGCTAGAGAGAGAGAAAAGAGAGTAAAAAGAGTCAAATATAGAGTCCAATTTTTATTAGACAGTGTCTCAAAGAATAATTAATTAGTGTACTACGGTTTGTACAAATGATATGTTTTTTAAGCATTACGTTTTAATATCTATAATATAATCAAAGAAATTACATAAAAGTCAAAATGTTAAACATAAGCTGACCTTTAATATGTATTTTTGTGTGATAATGTAATAAATACACGCATTAAAGGTCTCAGTAGTGAACTGGATCCAACCGGATACAACCAGTTCACACAATCGCAACAAAAGTGCTCCTAAAACAAAAAAAAAACGAGGTAGAACTATTATGGATACTGTACTCGTGGGAGACGCAATTATTTTCCAATTTTAATCAAAAATATCACCTTTCACTTCCACTTAACCATTTAAATGTCAATCTTAGATGCATACTTTGCCTTAAATCACCTTCTAGATCTTTCTATTCTCAACCTAATATACAGTAAAAGTAAAATTTAAAACAACTTGTATGTAATAACATCTAAAACAATTTGGTTCTGTATGATTAATGCACGTAACTTCTATTCTGTATGTTAAACCATTAAAGTAACAGTTGATTTTCAATCTTATTTTCTAGGGAATAAAGTGTAATATTGTATGCATATATTTTCGAATCCTTAAGGTGGAAATTAGAAAGCATTTGAACGAAATTGATAAAAATAATATAAGATGGCATATATATAATCTAGATACGTCTGAGGTACCGTACGTATGTAATGATAATAAGAAACCTTTGTTTTGTACGCGATGATTACTGAATAGGTATAATCAGTCAATGTCAGGGGAAATACTGTTTGAGTTTATTATATGAAGGTCAAATAATAGTTGTATTTTGAACCAATTTGATTAATTCTATGAGCACAACAGCTAATTCAATCCCAAAAACTGCCAAAACTGATCCTCTGGTGTCTCACTTACAGATGAAGAGAGTTCTGCTGGGTTGTTGTAAGTAATGGGCCAAGAGCTGTCAATTCCCGGCAAGGCACGTATAGGAATCCTTTGTCAGACTCATCCGATACACCATGGGTCTTCCCTAGTGTGACTCGCCAACGGCGATGAGTGCAAGCTGGTCCTCTGTTGTTTCACTTACAGATGAAGTGGGTTCTGCTGGGTTTTAGCGGGTAATGGTCCAAGAATTTTCAATTCCTGGCATCGCAAGCATAAGAATTGTTTATCGGTCTCATTCGAGACACCAAAGGTCTACCCTAGTGACTCGACAATGCCGATGAGTGTAAGCCGATCCTCTGGTGTCTCACTTACAGATGAAGAGGATTCTGCTGAGTTTTAGTTGGTAATGGACCAAAAGCATCCAATTCCTGACAAGTCAAATGTAAGAATCCTTTATCGGTCTCGTTTAAGATACCAAAGGTCTAGTAAGACGAGTGCAAGCTGATACTCTGGTGTCTCACTTACAGATGAAGAGGGTTCAGCTGGGTTTTAGTAAGGTTATGAGACCTACCAGAGGTCTCATTCGAAACACCAGAGGTCAACCCTAGTGACTCGACAATGCCGATGAGTGTAAGCCCATCCTCTGGTGTCTCACTTACAGATGAAGAGGGTTCTACTTTAGTGGTTCTATTTTAGTGGGTAATGAGTCAAGAGCTTTTAATGCATGGCAAAGCAAGTATAAGAATTCTTTATCGGTCTCATTCGAGACACCAGAGGTTTACACTAGTGTCTCGACAATGGTGATGAGCGCTAGATGATCCTCTGGTGTCTTACTTACAGTTCTGCTGGATTTTATTGGGTATTCCAAGGTCGTCGAGTCCCTCACTCCTAACCCATGGTTCGTAGTTTACATGGTGATTCATTTCCCAGCAGGTAATAAAAGGGTTATAAAATTTCATTTGTCTCAGTCAGGTTGGTAGTCTTCAGCTCTGGCTAGTTACTACTCTACTAGATGGTGATGCTGTGTAGAAATAATAAGAGTTAAGTTTCCTATTACCAGATATTTGGCTCCTCTGGTAGGGTGGCAAACTTACCCCGATCGATACCTTCCACCAGCTCAGATTTAGGCAAAAATGAAAATGTCATTTCCCAAAGCCAGTCGTGCCAGGAATTGTATCCAGGACCTCTGGTAACAAAGCATCATTGCGCCAGCGAGGCCTATTATAGCTTAGCTAATGGTGTGCCATGGTCGCTATTATTACAGTTACATAGCAATTTATATACCTTATCAATTTCCTTGAAGTTTAATCGGAAAAAACTACCGAGTTTTCCAGGAGTTTCATGCAACAGAAGTCGTGTAGTATGCTAATTGTTTTAGCAACATTTTTTCTAAGTGGCAACTCTAAACAATTATTTTTAATTACCTTTATAAACAAGAATGTGTAGGTTACTAGATTACCTTTAATGTTACTAGCTGTTCTCCTTGGTGTCATCGCGTAGTTCCCAATCCCGTGGGAAAACGAGAAAATCTTTATTTAATGATACTACATATCTAACGGTGGCACTTTGCTTTAAGTGAGTTTATAAGTGGATATTATAGGTGTTTTAGTATGTATGTTTGTAACGTTTCACAAAAAACTACTAGACCGATTTTAAAGATTTTTTCACCATAAGAAAGCTGCATTTTCACTGAGCGACATAGCATATTATACTTTCTCAAAAAAAATAGGGATCCCTAATAAAAATGCATTAATGTAACCCAAGATGTGAAAAAAATGTTACAAAAATTTTATCATCGCGTCCGATGCGAAATCTACTGATGATAGAACAAAAAAATGTTCTACAATATTATAGAATGCGTTAATATCTACAAAAAAGTTTTAAAATACTACTTGTCCAACTACTGTAGTTATGCCACTATAACTACTTTTATACATTTCAAAGTTTAATAAAAGCGCCGCCAATAATCAAACCATATTATTCACAGCTCTTTATTAATCCTTATCCTATTTAATAATATTTTATTAAAGACCGATGCAATACCTGTGAAATGCTTTTTAAATTATTAAAATCGGACATTCCATTCAAAAGTAACGACGAATCGGAAGTGTATCTAATAATCTGAAAGACTAGGCGAAATAAAACTTTTATGTTAACGAAAATAAATACTTACATTCATAATCTCATCAATATACAGATTTTATTTTATAACGAATATATATCTAATATTTTACAGGTAATGAAATAATTCTTTAAATAGTATTTGTAAGGTTGATATAATTAAAACAGAATAGGTATAATGGTGGGTATCATAGTCACGGTTGCTTTGGCAAATACCTGTTCCAAATTTTAGGATGTGAAGGATCTGCCATCTGCACCACACGGTAGCAAAATATCTAGCCTGGGCACCGCAGCGACATATTATGACGTCGCTGATCGGCACCGACCTATCACTGGCAGGTATTGTGGATGCAATACTCGTCAGTGAGCAGGACTGGAGAGCGGTTGCCTCCTTTTGCGAGACCTTCATCTCGCTAAAGGAGGCACGGCAAAGGGAGAGAGTGAATGCTACCGAGGCACTCCAGTCCCGACGGGAGTAGGAACCAGAAGACGGTGGTTTCTACAACCTCTCCCCTTATAGAGAATCTGTAAACCGTCCTCATCCGGTGAGCCAGAGATGTCACAACGAAGCTCTGGCTCCCAATGCATGGATGACGACGGGCCCGGCTGGGTTTTAGTGGGTATTCTGGCATTTCCCAGCGAGAAAAAAAAATTCGGTGGGTATCATTGGTGTCTCTGGAATATGAGCTAACTCACCAGTCGCAGGCCCAACATTTTCTAAATCGTTATATCTTTTGAATGGTAAATCCGATTTTAATATTTTAAAAAGTATTTTACAGGTATTGAAACGGTCTTTAATAAAATATTCAATAGGATAGGGATTAATACAGAGGTATGAATAATATGGTCTGATTATTACCGGCACTTTTATAATGTAAAGAAGTAGTTATAGTGGCATAACTACAGTACTTGGACATATGGTATTGAGGACTTTTTTGTAGATATTAATACGTTCTATAATATTGTAAAACATTTTTTTGTTCTATTATCAATAGTTTTCGTAGTGCACGCGATGAAAGATTTTTTGTGACAATTTTTTTCATACCTTGGATCCCTATTTTTTTGACAAAGTAATATAGCCTAATGCAGCTTTCTAATGATGAAATAATTTTTGAAATTGATCAAGTAGTTTTAGTGTGAAAACATTACAAACAGACATACAAAAACACAAATGTTTCCTCTTTATAATATTAGTTTAGATGAACAGTACTGCACTGAACGGAACTACGTTTTCAATAAATAATTATGCATAAAAACTTTATAAATAACAAATATTCACAAGTTTACTCAGTCATACGTAAAAGATGCTATCTTTTATTGTATTTATTACCCTCAGCAATGATTAAGTGTACCGTATACGGAAAAGTCATTACATCTCTGACAGGTGTTGCAATTTTTTCTTCAATTAAAATACAAACACAAGAAACCTCTTTTTCAACACGCTTTTATTTGCTTCGCATATAACTTTTTTCATACTTCGCACGTGCGTTATGGAATCTTTGAACTCTATTTTTCAGCACTTCAAAATGTCAGATTGATTTGTAAATTTGCACACTTATTAAGAATAAATGCCAATATAATAAAATATTAAAACTGAGTGACAGAGTAAGAAATAGTAAGAACGTTGTGGTATAGTAAGAACGTAGTGACTAAAATTGAGAAAGGTATGCTTAGATGGTTTGGGCATGTAGAGAGAATGAACGAAAGGAGACTGACAAAAAGGATTTATGAGTCAAGAGTGAATGCGAAAGTTGGAAGGGGAAGACCGAGGCGAACGTTCCTGGACCAAATCCAGGACATTTTAAATAACGGCCAGGTCAAGAGTACTCTAAACCGACGAACTTGTATGAAAGATTTAATGAGAATGAAAGAAGCGAAGGAGATATGCAAGGATCGTGGCAATTGGAAGGACATGGTCTTTGCCTACCCCGAAGGGAATGCTATAGCTTGGATGGTTTAGGCATGTAGAGAGAATGAATGAAAGGAGACTGACAAAAAGGATTTATGAGTCAAGAGTGAATGAGAAAGTTGGAAGGGGAAGACCAAGGCGAACGTTCCTGGACCAAATCCAGGACATTTTAAAAAAGGGCCAGGTCAAGAGTACTCTAAACCGACGTACTTGTATGAAAGATTTAATGAGAATGAAAGAAGCGAAGGAGATATGCAAGGATCGTGGCAAGTGGAAGGATGTTGTCTCCGCCTACCGCTATGGGAATGAGTCGTGATGCTATGTAGGTATGTATAAAATATAGAAATTATTCCATTATCTTTAACAGGACTTTTAGAATTACTTCTCAAACGTCGGTATAGGTAACAAGTGCATGTATTAGTATATCTTTTTACCGGATTTAAAAAAAAGGATGAGGTTATCAATTCGTCTGTATTTTTTTTATGTTATCTCATATCTTCCGACTGGGTAAACCAATCTTGATAATTTTTTTTAAACGAAAGGTGGTGCTCGTCATAGGATCCCATTTTTTTTAATCCAGTTCTGATGATGGCATCCATGAGAAAACCGGATAAGTGATAAATTTGCATTACGCATTAGGCGACAAATAGACGAATAACCCAAGATCACACTACCCAATTTCAATGATTCTTTTTTTATTGGAAAGGATATACTTTAAGGATTGTTTAATGATAGTTTAATTAAGTTCTGATGATGGATTCCATGACAAAGTGACGGAACTCTTGAATGGAGCAATGAACGATGCTCGACAGAATCTTCTATAGGCTATCCAGATATTTGAGTTGCCTACCGTAACTTCGGTATGGTCAAGTGCTAGTTGTAGTTAAATATGAAGATCAATGGATCTCCTCAACGGCTTACAGTAAGGGTGCGGTTTAAGGCAGAAAATATAAGTATCTGTAATCAAATAGCAATGAGCTTACGTTTGTTGCTGCATTGCAACACGTTTACTTCAGATTCACTAAAAACTGTTACAAATGATAATATGCCCCAAAAAAGTAAACAAATAATTGCGTATTCTTTTTTACAGTTCTTCGTATTCTTATATTTGGAGTCGGTATCAGCCAAGGTGCCTACATATATAAGCTATAGGTAGGAGCGGCGCCGGAGCTGCCAAGTGGATACGCGGGACACACCTACCTTCCCCGACGCCGACGCCAAATATAAGAATATGAAGAACTCTAAAAAATAAAACGCAATTATTGTTTACTTTTTAGAGCATAATTATATATTTGTAAGGGTTTGTTTTGAAGGCGGTTCTTGTTTTGTCAAGATCTTTATTTTTAAAATATACAAATTTATTAGTGATTCTATCTGAAAGACTTTTAGTCTATTTTGTTTTTAATGATATTTTATAGATGTCATTTTATGCTCAATCAAATTTCAGCGAATGAAACCTTCATTTCTAATAAATTAACTATCATAAAACTAAAATAACATAAACATAGGAAGAAGGATTTTTTATTTAATAACGGGATTATGGTCTTCTATGGTTTATACATGGTTAATGATGTAACAAGAGTCGATGAGCAGTGACCGCAATAAGAAAACAAAGTTGTACGCCGTGCTCGCAAAACCGCATAATTTATGCCAATGTGCTCACCATATTGTATGTATTTTTTTAATTTACAGGTTATTTTAAGTCGTATTAGGTTATGGTAAGTGATAATACATTCTAATCTTTCAATAGTATAAAATCAAGTCTCTCCCGCTGTATTGGATTATATCTTCTAAACTATTCAACGGATCTTAATGAAAATCCAGCGATAGATAGAGTGATTCATGAGGATTCTTTACATATATAATACATACATATTTTAGTAAAGAAAACCCGAAATATTCAAAGATTTATAACGTGATGTCGTAACAAATTATCTTGCGCGTTTAAATCGCAAACGCTGGCTAAACTTTACGTGATACATCAAATTAATGTATTACGAAATTGTAAACTATAAAAAAATCTATAAAAAAGTTCACACAGGTTCACATTTATCTTTTAAAGACACCCCGTAGTAACCATTTTTATATTTTACATATTGCAATAAATATGTGTTACTTACCAAGCTGTTTACACAATACAGTATTATTCCTTGTTTAAATAAACACATTACGTACATTGTATATTTAATGTATATTAAATTAGCTCATGACAGTATTTCATTAAAATAGATATCTAAGGAGATATCAGAGATTTAAGATGCACAGCGGCTGGCCGGCTGTATGATTCCTCCCGGTTGACATTGTTTTTCGTGATTTAAATGTAAGATAAAACTATTTATTTCATAGATTTTTATTGCGTATTATTATTATAAAATGACTACCTATTTCCCGGGGCGTTACCCGGGTAATTATCAATCATATACATCAATCGTAACACCGCAAAAGGTATCATTTTGCTTTCCTATCAAATTTATATTCTTAAAGTAAGATATAGTTTGATAAGAGAACGTTGTGGTATAAAAGAAGATGCAGTGACTAAAATTGAGTAAGGTATGTTTAGATGGTTTGGGTACGTTGAGAGAATGAATTAAAGGAGACTGACAAAGAGGATATATGAGTCAAGATTGAATGGGAAAGTTAGAAGGGGGAGACCAAGGCGAACGCTCCTGAACCAAATCCAGGACATTTCAAATAAGGGTCTAGAGTACTCTAAACCGACGAACTTATATGAAAGGTTTAATAAGAATGAAGGAAGCGAAGGAGATATGCAAGATCGTGGCAATTGGAAAGACGTGGTCTCTGCCTACCCCAATGGGAATGAGCCCTGATGCTATGTATGTAAAATATGTATTCAAATTTGTATGTATTTAAAGATATATGTATTAGTATGTAGGAATATTTGTATGTATGTCTATATTAGGGAACACCACCTACCCTATTTACCTCATATAATCTCCCTAACCCTAAGGTTGCCTGGAAGAAATCGCTAATGAGCGATAAGGTGGCCTAATTTGTACTATTTATTAAGTTTGTTTCTGTGTTACTTGTCTCATGTTTGTGGTGTACAATAAAGAGTTTTCTATCTATCTATCTAGCTATCAATGTAAGTAAAATTATTTACCAGAGAGTGAGTCATTCTTGTTGGTAAAGTCTCAGTGGAATACAACATTAATGGCAGTTTCCTCACCAACAAACAGACTTCACCATTAAACCATAAAAGAACTCATGCAATGATGTACTATAAAGTTTGCAAGGTAATGCAGTTGAGAGCCACTACTTACAACTAACTATACAATTGTTAGTTCACTTATACACAATTTTAAATTTATTACAGAACGGAAAAATTTGGCGCCAAAACGGCCTATCAGCAAATGCGGCTGACAAACGTTAGTGTTTAAGCAAGTAAGCGCGTTAGGGGCGTGTCTTTATGCTTGAATATAATGTTTTTTCGGTATGTATGTTTGTGATGTTTTCACAAAAACTACAGGACCAATTTCCAAAATTCTTTCACTACTAGAAAGCCGCATTTATACTGAGTGACATGGGCTATTTTAAGTTTCTTAAAAAATAGGGATCTCTTATAAAAATGCTTTAATGTAACCCAAGGTGTGAAAAAGTCTCTCATAGCGTATGTTGGGGAAAATATTGATGATAGAACAAAAAAATGTTCTACAATATTATAGAACGTATTTATATCTATAAAAAAGTCTGCTATACCTTANCAAATAACGGCCAGGTCTACAGTACTCTAAACCGACGAACTTGTATGAAAGGTTTAATAAGAATGAAANTCTATATTAGGGAACACCACCTACCCTATTTACCTCATATAATCTCCCTAACCCTAAGGTTGCCTGGAAGAAATCGCTAATGAGCGATAAGGTCGCCTAATTTTTACTATTTATTAAGTTTGTTTCTGTGTTACTTGTCTCATGTTTGTGGTGTACAATAACGAGTTTTCTATCTATCTATCTAGCTATCAATGTAAGTAAAATTATTTACCAGAGAGTGTGTCATTCTTGTTGGTAAAGTCTCAGTGGAATAGAACATTGATGGTAATTTCCTCACCAACAAGCAGACTTAACCATTAAACCATAAAAGAACTCATGCAATGATGTTTGCAAGGTAATGCAGTTGAGAGCCACTACTTACAACTATACAATTGTTAGTTCACTTATACACAATTTAAATTTATCACAGAACGGAAAAATATGGCGCCAAAACGACCTTTCAGCAAATGCGGCTGACAAACGTTAGTGTTTAAGCAAGTAAGTGCGTTAGGGGCGTGTCGTTATTCTTCAATATAATGTTTTGTCTGTATGTATGTTTGTGATGTTTTCACAAAAACTACAGGACCAATTTCCAAAATTCTTTCACTACTAGAAAGCCGCATTTATACTGAGTGACATGGGCTATTTTAAGTTTCTTAAAAAATAGGGATCTCTTATAAAAATGCTTTAATGTAACCCAAGGTGTGAAAAAGTCTCTCATAGCGTATGTTGGGGAAAATATTGATGATAGAACAAAAAAATGTTCTACAATATTATAGAACGTATTTATATCTATAAAAAAGTCTGCTGTACCTTATGTCACGCTACTGTAGTTATGCCACAACAACTACTTTTTTGCCATTTTAAAAGTCAATAAAAGTGCCTACAATGATTAAACCATATTATTCGTACTTCTGTATTAATCCTTATCCTATTATTATTTTATTAAAGACCATTTTAATACCTGTAAAATACTTTTCAAATTATTAAAATAGGACATTTTATATAAAGTAAGTAAAAGTCAGTAAGTAGCAGCCCTTTAACGTCCCACTGCTGGGCACAGGCCTCCTCACTCCGAGGAGCGAGGGTTTTTAGAGCATAGACCCACCACGTTGCTCCACTGCGGATTGGCAGGCATAGTACACAAATGCACTCTCTATTCCTTCACTCTCATAGTCCGATATGAGAGATCAGGCGATTTATATAAAAGATATAACGAATTTAGAAATGTCGGTCCAATAAAAGTATAACGCTTTCAAAAGTATACTTAACTGTTACTTTATAAAAATATTAAAATAAGTTTTTTATTTTAAAGTGGTTTTTGTATTATTAATAATACACGCCAGCCGTATCGTAAACTTATAAACTAACACACAACAATTTTACAATAAAAAGAAATATAATTACAAACAAAAAAGACTAACATTCTTTGAGAGAATCATTAACAAATTTATATAACTCAAAAGCCAAATAACTCAAAGTAAAATAAGTTTCCTAGATTAAGGCAGACAAACAGCTGGATGAGGTTTTTATATAGATTTTTACTGTAATGTAAAGAAAAGGTTTGTACTTTGGATTTCATATTATCCATAACTAAAACTACAATATTAAATAATTATAAATAAATCTAACTTGATCTATTTCAATCAATCAATCAAAAATATCTTTATTCAAGTAGGCATATTACAGCACTTTTGAATCGTCAAATTATATATTTTATTCTACACTCTGATTCTAATATAAGTCTGATGATGGTACTCCAGAACGACTTAAAATCTAAAGTTATGAGGGTTCCTTCGCGCCCTGATTCGAGAGGAACCCACAACAAACTCAGTGGGGTATTTTTTTTTGTTACCATCATCATTACAATATAATATTAGTTTACTATATTTTAATTAAAATTAGAGCAATTCGTTCACTCCCAGGCGTTTCTATCGTCTAAGTAACCTTGCAACTTACAATACGATTTTTATATCAACTTTCTTTTAACAAAGACTTTGAATTTATTAATTGACATCTTTAGAACGTCTTGTGGGAGTTTATTATAGAAACGTATACAGTTACCCTTAAATGAGTTGTTAATCTTATGCAGCCTACTAGAATTTATAACAAGTTTGTTTTGGTTTCGTAAGTTATATGATGTACATTCACTCTTTTTATTAAAAGAGTCAATGTTTTTATGTACATACAACAAGTTTTCTAATATATATACGCAGTGAACTGTCATTATGTTAACTGCCTTGAATTTGTTTCTTAGCGACTCTCTTGGACCCATATTGTAAATCGCACGAACGGCCCTTTTCTGCAGCACAAATATTGCATCTATATCAGCAGCATTACCCCAAAGTAGAATACCGTATGACATAATGCTGTGAAAATAGCTGAAATATACCAGTCTGGCAGTATCAACATCTGTCAGACGACGAATTCTTTTAACTGCGTAAGCCGCAGAGCTGAGCCTGTTCGATAGACCACTTATATGGGGCCTCCACTGTAATTTATTATCTAATGTAATACCTAAGAAAGCAGTACTATCTATATGGTCTACTTTTGTAGTTAACACTCTAAAATGATTTATAATTGACACAGTTTAATTTGGCAATTTGGTTTTATGTAAATTCGTGAATGATTTCAAATATAATGTAGTAATTTTACATGAAATTGTTATCAATCCATTAAAATTTCTTTCCGAGGAATAGAATAGAATTCTAGAATTACAAAGCTAGTCTAGCCTTTTAAATTAACCTTTTTTCACCCCAGCTTCATTAAATAAATATTCAACACATTAATTAGATCCAAATACATGATAAGTGGACGTTTAATTATTATATGTCAAAGAGGTAATGGAGTTTATAGTGAAAAAGCATAAGGTGGCAAAGAAGACACATTGACGTATGTATTTCGCATATAATGAAGCGTCTTTAATTAAAAATTATACTAACACTACTTTACTAGCTAATACGCTCAACTTCGCCTGCGTTTACGCTTGTTATTTACCTCATATCTTCCGACTGGGTGAACCGACCTTGATGATTATGTTTGGTCCAATTCTGATGATGGCATCCATGAGAAAACTGTATAGGTCTTAAATTTGCATTATGCTAGACAAATGGACGAATAACTCAAGATCACGCCAACCGATTACGATGATACCTTTTTTATTGGAAAGTATATACTTAAATGGTTGTTTGATGATAGTTTGGTTAGGTTTTGATCACGGAAACTTGGTAACGGAACTCTTCAATTCTTAGGAGCAAATCAACGATATTTGGCAGAATCTTTTAAAGGCTATCTAGATATTTGAGTCACCCACCGTAACATCGGTATGGTCAAGTAATTATCGTAGTTAAATATGAAGAGCAATGGAACTCCTCAACGGCTTACAGTAATGGTGCAATTTATAGTAGAATATCTAACTGTCTGTAATCAAATTGCAATTAGCTTACGTTTGTTGCGGCATTGTACTTTATGAGGTCGCGGGTTCGATATCGGATTTGGCGGTACCAATGTAAGTTTCATTTAAACGATGCCGTGTCATATGAGCAACACTTTTATAGGTACCCAAATTCGTGTTCTGTAGTGTAGTGGATATAGATAAAATCACTTTATTGTACAATAAGCTAGGAGCGTGCAAAGGCGGTCTTATTGCTGCAAGCAATCTCTTTCAGACAGCCGTTCTCTAAAAGACACATGTGTTGAAATATCATAAAGGAAATGAAATAAAATACAAATATTACATTATTCACAGCAATTGCCAGCCATGTGGTTATTTCAAGCTAATTTTGAAGAGTGAATCTGAATAACGAATTCTACGCAGCATCGTCCATGAACTTAATATTTTTGTTTGGCAATACGTTGTGCTATGAAATAGCCACATTGTAAGCCACTCGATCAGGGAATGCTTTTACCCACCCTGGAAGAAGAAATCCTTTCAATTAGCCAATCCCTCGTCATCCTTGGATGAGATCACTAGTGGGTCCCGTTACGTATTTCACTCTAGTGACTTGGATGATGCTGACTGTATAGTGGAGCGTATACCTACGCCTATTGCCACTCAGCCTCATTCGACGGAGAGAAGGGAATCAGCCGCAACCATCCTTTGCCCTCTCATTTGTCTCCTTTAGACAGTTTCGCGTAAGAAGGAAACCGCCCTCCAAACTCACTGGTGAGCATCACATCTCACTCTCCAATGAAAGGTTTTCTCCGACCTCATGACAGACGGGCGTTTCCACACGACCTATCTGAAGTAACCATGTCTGCACCAAACGGTTGGAAAGGAATCCATGCCTTCTAATAATCCAACCCTCCAGGTGAGGACGGTTCGCTCACCATGTTCGCACACCTGGTCTTGGCTCTACTTTTGGATCAGTACTCTGTCGGCAAAAGCCCTGATCCTCTGAATCTGGTTATCGTTCGGTTTACTTCTACCGGATCAAGGCCTCTGTTTGAAAAACGAGTAAGTTTTTAATTTTGCCAATATTTCGACCCAGTTGCATGGATCGTGGTCACAACGTTACTGCTGTGGGCGGCTGTGTCAATCTGTCAAATCAGACAGGCTGAATCTGTCCACCTTATCACATCCATTTTTCGGCATACTCGTACTACACTCACAACATCACGTTTTAATTTTGAAAAATTGCGTCGTTTATTCATTTGACATAACTTCACCACTGGATTCCACGTATCAGCCAGCTTAAAACCATCTTCGCGATTAAAATTAGGATATTTTTTAATTTCAATGGCCTCGCGAACTAATCTCGGCATATAATGGCGGTCCGTGGAAAGAACTTTCGGGCTATGAAATTCTATCCAGTGTTGAGTTCCCTGCTGCAAAATGTGCTACGCGATCGCGTTTTTCTATGTCGTGACCACGATCCATGCAACTGGGTCGAAATATCTGCAAAATTAAAAAACTCCATCGTGGTATGTACCCGTTTAAATAGTCAATCTAGTCTAGTGGTTAGCATGTTCGACTACAGACATGAGGTCCTGGATTTGAGTCCCGGGTCCGATTCAAAAATCAATATTGAGTTTTCTATTAAGATTTTCTCAATATTTGCCCGAAGTTGGGAAGAAGGCGGTGTACTCCACCCCCGTGCCTCGGAGAGTATGTTAGCATCACATCGGACTATAAGAGTGAATGCCTACAAATTCGCAGTGAAGCAGCTTGATGGGTGTATGATCTAAACACCGTTTCTCTCCTATGAGTGAGGAGGCCCGAATGGGCTGCTACTCATTTTTTTTAACCCTCAGGCCAACCAGAGGAGCAAAGTCAGGAATTTATGTTAAATCTAAATTGGCAATATTCTTTTATGTCCAATAGAGATTACGTTTGAAAAATCAAAGCGCACATTCTCGCATTGATCACAACAATGGCAGCGTGTAGCGTAACGGCGATGGCTGCGGTGAAACTGCACTCAATTAATTCATTTATACTTTACACCGTTGGTTTACATATCTATGGAGACTTACGAATGCATTCTATATATATATATATATATATAAATAAATTGTTGTTCGTTAGTCTCTAAAACCCGTGTACGCTGTACGGTTTTGGCTGATTTTGGTTTTGAATTCTTTTTTTATAGGTATGGCAGACAAACGAGCTGGCGGGTCACTTGACGTTAAGAGATTACCGCCGCCCATGGACACCTGCAGCACCATAGGTGCCACTGATGCGTTGCCGGCCTAATAAGTTTCACATTTTACACGTCCGTGGGAAAAGAGATCGACAGTATCTAAGTGTGGTTGAAGGCCATGCATCCAGGTTATATGGATGAAATTTATCGGTCCGTCGAGTTGTCCGATCGTAAAACCGTGACGGTGGTACTAATTTAAAGAGTTCTTCAGAACATTCCCCGTGATAGATACGGTAGAAAACGCATAGAGAACTTACGTTTCTACGGTGCTCTAGCTTTTTTAGTTTGCGTGTCAATTGAGTGTCGTCTATAAATCTAATCTTAATAAACTCAATATCGATCTTTTAATTGGCCCGACCCGGGATTCGAGCCCAGGACCTCATGTCTGTAGTCGAACATGCTAACCACTAGAACAATGAGGCTGTCCAGCCCATAGGTGAGAGCAATACTCTAAGTGTGGTTGGATTTGCGCTTTATATAGGAATAACTCGTGCTCCTCCACAAAGTATCGCTTGGCTCTGTTGAGCACCCCGTTCTTTTTAGAAGCCAATTTGGCTTTGCCTTCCAGATGATCGCGGAATTGGACGTTACTCGAAATGTCGACGCCAAGGATTTCAATGTTTTTGAAGGACGTCTCTAAGCCGCGAAAGCGCACACTTGAGTCTACAAAGTCAAAGTCAAACTATCTTTATTCAAGTAAGCCTATTACACTTTTGAATCGTCAAATATCGTTTTTAACCATATGTGTACTTTTTTAATGTTTGTTACCTCATATCTTCCGAAAGGGTGAACCGATCTTAATGATCCATCGCAATATATATTGAATATACGTAATAATATTCACTTATACTATTATATTGAAGAAAAGGTAAGCTATAATAAATAAAAAATTTAACAAAAAAATAACCGCCTTCCGAATATAAGAATACGAGGAACACTATAAAAGAATACGCAATTATTTCTTACTTTTTAGAGCACATTAATGTATTTGTAAGTTTGTTTTGAAGGCGGTTCTTTTTTTGTTAAAATTTCTATTTATTTTTTGATTTTTAGTGAATCTGAAGTAAACTAACAAAGTTGTCTCAATATGTGTACACCTAAAAACGTGTTGCAATGCAGCAACAAACGTAAGGTTATTGCTATTTGAATACAGACACTTATATTTTGACAGATGACAAGGCAACAGTCGACAATCTACTATATCAGGTAGGGACAGATACTTCTACAAACGCTACACACCAACTCCGCTGGCGGAGTCGAGGTCCCCGATTTCTGACGTCACCCGGTCGTGGACTCCACCCACGTTGCCGGGGGCACTTCTGAACAGTCCTTAACCCCCAATCCCCGATATGATATTATATGATAACGTCGTTCCAAGCCCAAGGTGGTTCAAACGACGCCCTTGGAGTAGCGTTTTCCCATGAGAGCGAGCCCTTTACGGGCTCGCACTCCAAAAGTGAAAACCTCCTTAAGAGCACGTCTTTCTTTCCGGTTACGCCAATAGGGCTAACAGCAAATGACATTCCGAACAAAACATAACTATCGTCGTCGTCGTCGCTCCAACCGATGGACGTCCATCGCTGGACATAGGTCTCACGAAATGATGCCCACAAGGCCCGAT
Organism: Elymnias hypermnestra; assembly: GCA_015832385.1. Lineage (NCBI taxonomy): Eukaryota > Metazoa > Arthropoda > Insecta > Lepidoptera > Nymphalidae > Elymnias > Elymnias hypermnestra. The sequence goes on from JACTOM010000907.1 coordinate 1,038,059, forward strand.
CTCGCGCCACCTGGCTCCAGCGGCTATCGGCGACCCTCTATATGTCGTCGTTCCACCTTGTGGGGGGTCTACATACACTGCGCCGCCCGGTGCGGGGTCGCCACTCCAGCACCTTAGGCCCTCACATCCATCGGGCCGTCGGACTATGTGCCCCGCCTCACTTCAGGTTCGCGATTCGTAAGGCTATGTCGGTGACTTTGGTTCAGCTACGGATCTCCTCATTTCTGAATATGATCACGTAGAGAAATTCCAAGCATAGCCTTCTCCATCGCACGCTGAGTGACTCTGAACTTTCGTATGAGGCCCATAGTCAACGACCACGTTTTGGAGCCGTAGGTCATCACTGGTAACCCACGTTCGAAGAGCTTTGTCTTCAGGCACTGAGGGATATTGGAGGAAAAGATATGCCGTAATTTCCTAAGTTAAATTCTTTGTTGAAATTGGACTTACCTAGCTGGACTATGTGTCCCAGGTATGTGTACTCGTCTACAATTTCGAGTGCTGAGTTCCCAACGATGACTGGGTGGAGCGGAACATGGATATTGGACAAAACTTTTGTCTTATCCATGTCCATTTTTATCCATGTCCCACCTGTTGAGAAGGTCTGCTGAGGTCATCGGGCATTGCATTGAGATCTTCAAGAGTCTCTGCCATAATGACCACGTCACGGCGAATCGTAAATGAGTGATGTACTCGCCATTGATGTTGATGCCCAGTCCGTTCCACTCCATAAGCTTAAAGAGGTCTTCATAACTATCCAGTGATGTAATTGAATCTTGGATAGAGGTGATAGATATGTAACTTTAGATAACATATGAGGATAGATTAAGTTGTATCGGGCTGAGTTCGTGGCGGCATCTGGTCTAGGGTTCCAGCTGAAAATCAGCGCTGCATGAACTGTGTAGCATAAATGCTGAGCTGGGCCCATTTTCTAGGTTATGCCACACATCGCAGGCTATTGTAAAATGTACTAAAATATATTGTGATGTGTGGCATAATAAATAAATAAAAATTTTTCTTTCTTTCTTTTTCTTTTCATATGCAGCTACAACTCCAAACGGTATCCCCCGATTTTGTTATCAATTTTGAATTGCCTTCTTATGGATGTGATTTTAAAGACGTATTCACGTCAAAAAGGATGTTGAATAGCAATAACCCTTTTAGAAATTAGGTCGCAAATTGGATACGTAGGTCTAATTTGTTCAAATAAGTGACACCACTTATCATCAGCGGTACCTTTGATGTCGTTAGTAAATTCCGGTCACGTATATGCACGTACTGGTGTAAAAACTTCGAGCCTCGTTTAGGAGGAATCTCTTATATATAGATATACATACTCTATGAAAATCTACTGGATTCTTCAAATACGAAATAAAGGAAACTATAATCAATTCATAATTATAATTAGATACATTGTAAATGTACTTCTTAAGTTAGTATAAAATGAAGTCGCTTCCGCTCGCTATTACCTTTAAAATCTTTTAAACCGTTCAATGGATTTTAATGCAGTTCTCAGTAATAGATAGAGCAATTCAAAAGAAAAATTTATATGTTTAATACATACATATAATAGTATAAAAAAATAGAAAAATTCAACGATTTGTAATGTGATATCGGAACAAACATGTTTTTGTGCGCTTAAATCTTAAACGTTGGCTAAACCTTACGAGATAGATCAAGTTATTGTTCAACAGAATTGTATATCTTAAACGAGTCGATAAAAAAATCGTAATGGTTTATATTTATCTCTAAAAGATAACCCACAGTAATCATTTTTATCTTTTACATATTAGAAAAAAACATGTCTTATTTACGCAGCTGTTTTATATCATATAGTAGTATTTTTTATCCAATGAATTACATTACGTACGTTGTAAATTTAATGTAGATCAAAATTGGCCTAAACAACTTTTTATTCAAATGGATATTTTAGGAGATATCAGCGATTTAAAAAGCGGCAGCATAACGACTGGCGAACCGTTCGTACGAAAATAAAAGGTTGTTTTCTTTTATTATTAACTTCTTCTTAATGAAGTTATCACTTGTCTTGTTTTAAGAATATATCAAGCTTTTTTTATCATTACTATATATATTTTATATGCTATATTTAAAACCCATTAATTGTTCTGTCATTGATTACTTAATTGGTATACGAGATCGCCTTAAACGCTTTTATCTGTTTGCTATGATAATATTTATTAATTAGAATGTATTTCAAACATTTTATAAGAACCACAAACATTTTAATCGTATTGTATATACTAGCTCTCCCTCGTGGTGTTACTCGTGTTTTTCTAGAATTTATAATGATATTGGAAAACTTAGTGTGAAAGACCGCAAAATTTATGTCGTATTTCAAGTTGTGGCAGCTGACGTTTAACCCAAATCTTTGCTGAAATCTATTTGTTTTCTAAAATAAAAGAACCTTGAAATAGGCTTCGTAATATCAACTATCTTCATTAAAAGTTTCGTCAAAATCAGCCCAACCGTTTCAGAAATTTTCAATGGTGAATAAAATAATCTTTCACTCATCCACTCAAGTCCAAATACACTTGATCTTGAAATAGTTCTTTAATTTTTTTTTACTGAAATATTAGTATATTTAATTACGCTTTATAACAGTGAAACTCTCATCAAAATCGTCTTAGCCGTTTCAGAAATTTTCAATCGGGATTAAAATAGTTTTTAGTCATCCACTCAAGTACAAATACACTTGATGTTGATACTGATTTTTAGTTTTTTTGCTTATAAAATTTATTTTTTAGTAAAATCCAAGTAGCCTTAATTATGTTTTATAACATCAGCTATATTCCAGTGAAAGTCGCATCAAAATCGACTCAGTCTCCACAGAGATAAGCAGGAAGAAATATATAGTGAAAGATAAATGTTTTCGTTTTTTTAATTTACTTTCCTTTGCATTTAGTAAATAGGTTTTAATAAGAAATTACATACAGACAGTTCAATTTTATTTATATGTATACATATAGTTAAAAAACATCCTGTAAAATGCTGTTGGAATTTAAATAAATGATATTATCTCGTTTCCATCTTGCAGCTTGTTACCAGCTGACAATAAAATATGCGGCAGTAAGTTGTCTTATTAAAATAAATTAATCGAACTTATAATACCAAAAATTTGGACAAAACTTATTCCTATATCGTCCATTTACTACCTTATTTATTAATAATACAATAAACTACACATTTGTGGACTGATTTAGCTAATAATGGTTTTAAATTATTTGTGGAAGCCTAGGGAATTATACTACGAACGATCATCCGATGAAATTACAGTCAAACTTTAACTTATCAGCTTTAAAAAACAAAGTATTTCTCAATTAGATGCTTCTAAGCGTGTTGGTATCTTGGAGTGTATCATCGGGTAAGATTACAGTCAAACTATAACCTTTCAGCTTGAAAAAAACAAAGTATTTCTCAATTAGACGCTTTCTAACAACGTTGCTATCTTAAACTGTATCATCGTGTAAGATTATAGTCAAACTATACCCTTTTTTTTTTTTTTCGCTGGGAAATGCATTTAGGCACGAACCCCGACCTACAGTTGAGGAGTGTGGGACTCGGCGAGGGAGGAGACCTCGCAATACCCACTAAAACCCAGCGGAACCCTCTTCATTCGTAAGTGAGGCACCAGGTGTTCAACTTTCGCATTCGTCCCTGGTACCCCAGATGAGTCCAACTGAGGATTCGAGGAGGTGGAAGGAGGCGCGCAAACACGCGCCGCCTAGTACCCTGCCTCCTTCGGCGGTGAGCGGGAGCATCCGCTGCATTCTCCCTCTCTCGCTCATGGGCTTCCTTAAGCGAGACTACGGTCTCGCAGAAGGAGGATACTCCGGCCCACATCCTATCATTGGAGAGCATCGNTCCAACTTTCGCATTCACTCTTGACTCATAAATCCTTTTTGTCAGTCTCCTTTCATTCATTCTCTCTACATGCCCAAACCATCTAAGCATACCTTTTTCAATTTTAGTCACTACGTCTTCTTTTATACCACAACGTTCTCTTATCACACTATTTCTTACTCTGTCACTCAGTTTTAATCCAATCATGCTTCTCAACTTATCAGCTTTAAAAAACAAAGTATTTCTCAATTAGACGCTTCTAAGCGTGTTGCCATCTTGAAATGTATCATCAGGTAAGGTTACAGTCGAACTATAACCTATCCGCTATAAAAACGAAAATATCCTTTAATTTAACGCTTCTAAACGCGTTGCCATCTTAAACTGTATCATCAGGTAAGGTTACATTTAAATTATAACCTATCAGCTTAAAAAAAACAAAGTATTTCTCAATTAGATGCTTTTAAGCGTGTTGCCATTTTAAAATGTATCATCGGGTAAGATTACATCAAACTAAAACCTATCAGCTGTAAAAATACAAAATATCTCTCATTTAAACGCTTCCAAGCGCGTTGCCATTTTAAACTGTATTATCAGGTAAGATTACAGTCAAACTATAACCTAGCAGCTATAAAAATACAAAATATCTCTCAATTAAACGCTTCCAAGCGCGTTGCCATTTTAAACTGTATCATCAGGTAAGATTACAGTTAAACTATAACCTATCAGCTTTAAAAAACAAAGTATTTCTCAATTAGACTCTTCTAAGCGTGTTGCCATCTAGAAATGTATCATCAGGTAAGATTACAGTCGAACTATAACCTATCCGCTATAAAAACGAAAATATCCTTTAATTTAACGCTTCTAAACGTGTTGCCATTTTAAACTGTATCATCAGGTAAGATTACAGTTAAACTATAACCTATCAGCTTTAAAAAAACAAAGTATTTCTCAATTAGACGCTTTCTAACAACGTTGCTATCTTAAACTGTATCATCGTGTAAGATTATAGTCAAACTATACCCTATTAGCTTTAAAAAAAGCAAATTTTCTTAATTAGACGCTTACTAATTGCGTTACCATCTTAAACTGTATCATCGAGTAAGATTACAATCAATCTATAACCTCTCCTACCAAAGTATCTCTCAATTAGATGCTTCCTGAGCGCGTTGCCATCTTAAACTGTATCATCAGGTGAGATTACAGTCAAACTTTAAAGAAACAAAGTATCAGAACTCAATCGAGTAATTAATATGTTCAAACGCATCATACAAGCACATCTGCCTGATATTAACAATGTTACGGCCTTAAAAATCTTTAAGCGGTCATTTCTCTTTAAATTTATACGGGGGTTGATTTTAATTACGGACAGTAATCGGTTGACAGACTCATTACGAGCAGTTGTAGCGCACCTTGTGGAGTCTTAGATTATAATTTCGCTTGTTGCTTTCTTTTTGCAATTTTAATATGACCGCTTGGTTGCCAGACACGTGCTGTGTAGGGACACCATGAGTTTCACATGAAAAAAGGACCCTCATAGTATTTATTTAGGTGTGTTGGGATTTAACCGACAGGCTAGTCAATGAGTTACACTTCAATAACAAAATACTTTTAACCAAAATTGCACGGTCCTAGAAATATAAAACTTCTCATAGTTATAGTTTATATAAAGAAGGAGTGCACAATGATAATATTTTTTAACAATTATGCATAAAAATATATTAAATCAATAAAAATAGTTATATTACAAAAGTTTCAGTCATCAACAGCACTAAGAAGATTATATTAGAAAAGTTTTAATCGTGAACAGCACTAAAAACGTTATATTTGAAAAGTTTTAATCATCAAAAGCACTAAGAAAGTTATATTAGAAAAGTTTTAATCATCAAAAGCACTAAGAAAGTTATATTAGAAAAGTTTTAATCATCAAAAGCGACAAGAAGGTTATATTAGAAAAGTTTCAGTCATCAAAAGAACTAAGTAGGTTATATTGGAAAACTTTTAATCATCAAAAGTACTAAGAAGGTTATATTAGAAAAGTTTTAATCATGAAAAGCCCTAAGAAGGTAATATTAGAAAAGTTTTAATCATCAAAAGCACTAAGAAAGTTATATTAGAAAAGTTTTAATCATCAAAAAACTAAGAAGGTTATATTAAAAAAGTTTCAGTCACCAAAAGAACTAAGAACGTTAAATTAGAAAACTTTTAATCATCAAAAGTACTAAGAAGGTTATATTAGAAAAGTTTTAATCATGAAAAGCACAAAGAAGGTAATATTAGAAAAGTTTTAATCATGAAAAGCACTAAGAAGGTAATATTAGAAAAGTTTTAATCATCAGAAAACTAAGAAGGTTATATTAAACAAGTTTTGATCATCAAAAGCACTAAGAAGGTTATATTAGAAAAGTTTTAATCATGAAAAGCACTAAAAAGGTTATATTAGAAAAGTTTTTATCATCAAAAGCAGTAAGAAGGTTATATTAGAAAAGTTTTAATTATTAAACCCACTAAGAAGGTTATATTAGAAAAATTTTAATTATCAAAAGTACTAAGAAGGTTATATTAAAAAAAGTCTACGAGTATATTGTCAAAGTCACTAAGCAGGTTACATTAGAAAAGTCACTATGGTGGTTAAATTTTCATAAATTTTTGATATTCTACGTAACTCTGTTAATTTTATTCTTTCCTACGCACCTTCACCGTATTAAACACAAAACAAAAAGAATTAAGTAAAATATGAAACAGTTTTTACAAAGCCATCGTTTACTGAGATGTTTTGATGTATCAGTTCAATCAAAAGAAAAAAAGGCAAATTACAGTGCCAGTGATTATAGAAGTATATTCTTTGACAAAAGAAACTTAATAATATTCAAATTTATAATATAAATTAACTACGATCGAATTTCAACCACTGTGCCACAACTAGTTCTTTTTAACGATGACAAAATTAACAATTTGCTATCTTTCACTGTAAAGAAAACCAAACCTTCATACGTTGACGTAAAGTACATTTTAAAATAACAAGGATGCTGTTACTGTTATGAAATATCAGTGACTATTATTGCTATTTTGAAATGTACTGTCAGTCAATGAAATAAGAGTGGTTATTATTTAACAATATATTGAATCAAATTATTAAATTTTGCTATCTAAGATACATATAAGAATATATATTATAAAGCAAAGCCCTCTTCCGTCTCTGGCTGTCTATTCTGTTTAAATTCTAAACCTACTGAACAGATATTCATATAGTTTTCAGCAATAGATAGAGTGGTTATTGAGGAAGGTTTGTGTATACAATTTCTTAAGGTTTCGGGTAAATTGGTTAAAATATAAAGTTATTTGTAACAAGTAGCGGAAAAAATCAAGCCACTTGGGAGCTTTCATCAAAACACTGCGTAATCCCTTAGAGATATAACAAACTAATGTATGGTAGGATAATTCCTCTTTTATAGATCTACAAAAAGGATAACTCGGTATACCCATTTTATATTTTAGGAAAATGGAAACGTACAGACAGATACAATATTAAACCCTATCAACTTAACTAAGTTATTTATCTTAAGCATTTCAATGATTATTTTAGAAGTTATGACACGAATAGCAGTTAAGGCAATTACGTATTTATAAAAATTATACATGAATAAATATTTAAGTTTGTTTCTATGTTTTCATAACTACATTATAAAATGTTTTTGCCACTTCACTCTATCCGTAGTCATTTCTACATTCACACCCTTTATACACATATCCTCTTTCACACAATTCATCCACAATTTTTTTGATCGCCCTCTCCCGGCCCTGCCGCTTGCCATCATATTTAGAACCCTCTTACATACATGGCTATCCTCCCTTCTCATTACATGTCCATACCAGGCTAACCTTCCACTCCTTAACTTCTCGGTCACTGGTGCTACTTTCACACTTCCTCTAATATACTCATTCTTAATCTTATCCAATTTTGTCACTCCACACATCCATCTCAACATTCGCATCTCCGCTGCATGCAATTTCCTTTCATTCTCCCCTTTGGTGGCCCAGCACTCTGATCCATACAGGATGACATAAAATATGGATATAATAATACTTAAATTAGTGAAATTATAAAAAGTGGAAGAATTTACCTTCTTCTTTTGTATAAATGGCCAAGATAATGTAAAACAGTACACGTCCGAAGTTATAATTGAAAATTATTGACACTCTACTTTGGAAACGAAAAAAAGGACTCTTATAAGACAATTTTAAGTGTCCTGCTTTACCCATACAAGGACAATTACTTTCTCAGAAAATTAAATGGAAATAGTGTCCCTAAGAAGTGCAAAATATAAAGAATTTTATTGTAAAATAGCTTTTAGTGACAGCTTTATCTACTAATTCTGTGCTGTGACTTTGTCCGAGTGTAATAGTGTTTTTGGGGAGCATTTTTAATAATTAGCCTTATTATTTCACAAATGCTGCCTCATTGGTCTAGTGGTTAGCATGTTCAACTACAGACATGAGGTCCTGGGTTCGAGTCCCGGGTCGGGCCAATTCAAAATCGATATTGTGTTTTCTATCAAGATCTTTCTCAATATTTGCCCGAAGTTGGGAAGCTGGCCGTCGGTCCTGCGCCTGATCTCTCTCCGGTCGTGTCGGTTTCTCGTTACATCGGACTATGAGAGTGAAGGAATAGAGAGTGCACTTGTGTACTATGCCTGCCAATCCGCAGTGGAGCAGCGTGGTGGGTCTATGCTCTACAAACCCTCTCTCTCCTATGAGTGAGGAGGCCTGTGCCCAGCAGTGGGACGTTAATGGGCTGCTACTTACCTAACCTTTATTTTACAAATAAGACACAAATAAAAAAGCTTATTATCCTTTCTGAGGCTTTAGCTCTCCTAACACCTTATATACACATCCATACGTCCTACCACTTATTGTGGGTCTCATTTTTCTAAAAGATAAACTGGGTATAGTAAGCTATCCTTAAGAGATAGACACATACCGTCTAGAAGTTTTTTTATAGTTCTATAAAAGAGCAATTATCTTATCATATATAGCTTTCATATACCTAAAGGATTATCGATGGAAGCTCAAAGGTGGGTTGATTTTTCCAACACCTTCCACCAAATTTCGTTATATTACAACCAACTTACATAAAACAACGACAAATTATATATCGAAAGCTTCCTTATGAATCACTCTATGTGATAATGAAAACAATATAAAAAGCTGTTCAGTAGTTTTTGTGCTTATTGCCAATATAGAGAAGATTTTATATCAGACTAATCCATAGTAAAACGTAGTCAGACTAAGACAGCTATCTGCAATTAAATAAAGATATTACAAATACTTTACCCATAAAGAAAGTTTCAAAGTACATAACTCTGACAATTACTCATTTCTCGTTTTATATAATATCAGTTTTAGTTACCTTATAAATAATTCATATGAAAAAAGCATTTGATTGTTATCTATTTGTTTTAACGTAATTTCAACTAAATATTTACAAAATACCAGTTGTAATTGAATACTTGGAACTTCGCAGACAATGAATTAGCATAAAAATTTAATAGAACCACGAGAATTTCAATGGAAATACCGTATATAGTGTCAATTCTATTGAGCGACATTTAACAGCCACTTTATGAGAGTTGTCGTTGAATTTAAGGCAGAAAAGTAACAGTTTCTAACAAATACAAAGGCAAGGTCAATGTGACAACGCTCATGGCTTGCATCAGCTGTTTGTAATGCATTGTGGTTCTATAGAACAACACAATGTTTTCGAAATGGAAACGTTTTTCTATCGCCTCTTGCCAGCCATTGACTTTAACTTTTGCTTTACATCAGTTGTCGTTAAATTGAGCGGAAATATCCATATTTTTAATGATTCAAAGCCAAGGCCAATATATTAGTGCCAATGCCTTGCACCAACTGTCTCATTTGCATCGTGATTTCATAAAAGTACACAATGTTTTCGAAATTGTAACGTTATTCCATCGCCTCGTAACAGCCATGGGCTTTACCTTTAGCTTTACCCTTGTTGTTGTTGAATTTAGGGAAACTATCTGTATTTTTATTGATTCAAAGCCAAGGCCAATATAGCTGTGCCTATGGCTTGTACCAGCTGTTTAATTTGAATCGTTATTTCATAAAAGTACACAATGTTTTCGAAATTGAAACGTTTTTCCATCGCCTCTCGCCAGCCATAGGCTTTACCTTTTGCTTTACCCTAGTTGTTGTTGAATTGAGGGGAAATATCTATATTTTTAGTGACTCAAAGACAAGAACAATAAAGCAGTGCCAATGGCTCGCACCAGCTGTTTCATTAGCATGGTGATTTCATAATGGCACACAATGTTTTATTTATTTATTTATTTTACAAAATCCACAGCCCTCTTAAAACTAACATATAATCTAATTAAATTAACTTAAGGCCAATTACGGATTTTACATTTATTTATTGGACTAATAAGCGCCAGAGAGATTGCGCGTGGGTGTGTGTGTGTGTGTGTGTGTGTGTGTGTGTGTGTGTGTGTGTGTGTGTGTGTGTGTGTGTGTGTGTGTGTGAGTGAGTGTGAGTGAGTGAGTGAGTGAGTGTGTGTCTGGAGTCAAATACAAGCTACCTTCTCACTAATTCTAATTCATTAATTTTATTAATTCTTTTTTAAATTTTAGTTTGTTGCCATGGAAGATATCGACGTCAGAGTAAGTTTCGTTATAATTTCTTTGAATGCGGCAAATTATGGAATTATTTGCATAATTTGTTTGACAATGTGAAGTAAAAAAGAGGGGTGTTTGGCGCGTTCTAAGTTTAGGTGTGTGAAACCGGAGAATGTTAGATGTTAATTCGATGCTGTCATATTGACCATGGCAGCATCCATACAGAAACAGCAGGTCTAAAAGTGATCTCCTTCTCGAAATTCGATTTTCGAAATTCTTCGCCTCTTGCTAATCATGGGCTTTACCTTTTGCCTTAAACCCACTCTGTTGCCGTTTGTAAAGCGACATGCGATGGATGTACGGAAAAATAACAGGCGATGGTAAAAAAGCTTCATTTTAAAATGCCTAGCAAACATAACACGCGTACTAGCGTAAATAAGCCGGATTACTATAGAGTTATTTGCGGAATTATTGTTAAATGCGATAACTAGTCACCTGCAGCAGATGCAAAAAACATTGCCTTTTGAACCCTGCATTGTGGATTTCGCTATTTAATTATAAACTTTTAAATATATACTTTGATGCATTACACCATTCATAATGTCAGTTTGAATTTAGTATAGTTTTTCATAGTGAAGCCACACGCATTGAATATTTTTAAGCGTTTGTAAACAGCGACAATATAACCTTAATTTTTAGCAACCACGAGCAATGCCCATATGATCTAACTCATAATTCTACTTTTATATTTATCATAATGATCTTTGTAACGACTTTTTTCTTGCTGGGTTAATTCTTTTATACATCCCGATGGAAGAATCTCTCCAATTGGGAGTTTGGGATCTGATTAAAGCCAGAATTTTCACTAAAACTTAGGAGGTCCTTTCTCATCCTTGAGTGAGATTATTAGAGGTTCCTCTCTAGTGACCCAGATGATGCTGAATATAAAAACCTACAGTTCAATTGGAGATATCGAAGCTCTTTTTTCTAATATTACAATAATTATTCAGCACATATCAGTGGTCAATAAAATAAGAATGCAACTTTGATTTATACATCGATGATCTTTACGAAGAAAGTCATAATGTCGATGATTATATCATCCTATTTATCAACTGGTTGGGAGTGCTTTCTCTCTACCAAGCACTCCAGCAGCTAGCAGCTAGCTGTTATCTTGTGGAAAGAGGCATTAGAGAGGCACGATAGCAGTCAATGCTATTCCGTCCTACCGTAAGAGGTGGGTTGTCAGATTGCACAATATTGTCTGCTTGCATCCCTTTCCTAGAGCTGAATACATCGGCAAGCATCTGGCGTCAATCTCTCGGATTAAAAAGGTTCCGCTGAGTTTTAGTGTGCAACATGTCCCACATTTGTGGATGAACCTGTATGAGAGATGTCGATGCTCTTCCCTTCTGCCGGAGAAGGTGGGTTATCGAACCAGTCAATTTTGCTCGCCTGCTTTCCCTTTCTTGAACGTTTGCTTGAAATGAATCAGCAAACATCTGGCGTCTTAAATGAACAGGGTTCCGCTGTGTTTAAGTGGGTATTTTGGTGCATGTCCCACATTTATGGATAGACTTGTATGACAGACATCGATGCTCTTCCCTTCTGCTGGAGAAGGTGGATTATCGAATCACGCAATTTTGCTCGCCTTTGCTTTCCCTTTCTTGAATGTTTGCTTGAAAAGAATGGATCAGCAAACATCTGGCGTCCACCTCACGAATGAAAAGGGTTTCGCTGGGTTTTAGTGGGTATTCTGGTGAACAGTGAATCCCATATTTCTGGATGGAGCTGTTTACTTTATCCGGCATGCGGAATCATACATATTTATCATAAAATAATTATTCATTAAAACAAAAGGTAATACGTATAATAAATATTTTACCTTTATTACTATTATAAAATTAGGATTTTGGACATTTCTTGATTAAATAATCTTTAACATTGTAACCTTTTTAAAAGGATGTTTTTGACATGTTTTTTTTTAAAAGATGTATGCGAATTCAAAACTTATTGCAATATCTTATTAAAAATGCGCGTGATCAACCCGTCAAATAATTTATGAAGCTTTTTGTATTCTAAAATATAGTGTTTGTTTCTTGAATTACAATTATAAGTAGCAGCTTTTGTTGTCTCTCTACAGAGAGAGAGAGATGGAGAAGATGATCCTTTCCTTAAAAGAAAAGAAAACAACATGGAATATTGTAATGATAATGGTTTAAATAAAGATAGATGGAGTTTGTTGTAGACTTTTCCCAGGACAAGGAACCCTCGTAACTTTTGATTGTAAGTCATCCTTTAATATCATCATCAGAAAATTTGATTTCAATATATATTGCTGTATGTAGATCGATGGAAATTTATAGAACGGTTAGGGTTGCCAATTCACACCCGTTAGACAATTAATCGATTACCACTCGTCACAATTCACGGCAACAATCGATTCAACTGTATCGATACGACGTCGATTATTCACCCAATAAATTACTAATCGAATCGATGTAATAGGCCGCGACTAATTTTTGAACGCATCATTCGATATGGTATTTGCTTCGAAGATATAAAATCACTATATATACCAGCCTTTTTTTAATGTATAGAGATTAGTAGTATACTGTAATCTCACATGATGCTAAATTAATAACAGAGGAGAGGTTCCAAGGTTTAAGCAATTGCATTTTCTAATTTATTTAGGATATTACTGGTGGGAGTAGTAAAGTGACTCTTACTGGATTAACTGCATCCCTTAGGCTGTTGTAATACGACATGTGACAGATGGACGAAAAATAAGAGGCTACTTTAAAAAAACATGGTGCAAGTGAACCAGCTGATGCGAGTTATGGGTTTCACATTTGGCTTAGGCTGCTTTGCCAAGCGCCTTTCACTTTATCTCTATCCCACAGCCTGTTGTAATGCGACATGTGACAGGTGGACGAAAAATAAGAGGCTACTTTAAAAAACATTGTGTACTTTTATGAAACCATGATGCAAGTGAAACAGCTAATGCGAGTTATTGGTATCGCCGTTTTGGCTTTGGCTGCTTTTCCAAGTTCCTTTCGCTATACCCCCGTCCCACAGCCTGTTATAATGCGACATGTGACAAATGGACGAAAAATAAGAGGCTACTTTAAAAAACATTGTTTACTTTTATGACACCATGATGCAAGTGAAACAGCTGATGTGAGTTATTGGTATCGCCGTTTTGGCTTTGGCTGCTTTGCCAAGCGCCTTTCGCTTTACCGCTATGAGATGTTGTAATACGACTTGTGATAGAGGGACGAAAAAGTAATGGGCGATGGAAAAATATCACTTAAAAAGCAATTTCCTGTGTAAAAAAAGTCCAAAGCTTGCCCTTTTAAGAAATAAATCCAGGACTTCTCGTGAAATGAACTCTTTTACAAACTTTGATCCTATTAGATAGATATGTGGATTCTTCTTAAGAATCGACGGTTTGAGACCTGGGCCGGCACCACTATGATCTCATTGTAAAACATAAGATCTTATTGTAATTTATATTTTTCGGTGAATAAAAACATTGTGTGAAAACCTGCATATCCCGGGAGCAATTCTGAGCTACGTGTAGCCCATCAACCCTCAGTGTGGCAGCATGGTAGATTACAGCTCTGTAGGTAACATATAGTCTGCTCTCTATGACATTGCTATCTCGCTCGCACACTCGCGGCACCCAATTGGAAAGCTATGCTCGCTGCGGTCGTAACTATTGTGCGGCTTTAGAATTGTACGTATGTATATTCTATATTTTTACACTTCAATTTCATTCGTTGAGGTCGTAAAACTCTCATGTTACAGTTTCTAACCCTGAATGTCTAGAAACTCTCTCTCCTAGGATTGGAATAGCCAGTGCCAGATTACCTTAATATAGGATTTCCAGTGACTTTAAATCTTTATGTAGGAAATACAAAATTATAATGAAACTCTATTAGGAATAATAGGACTCTATTTTAATAAATATAAAAAACAATTTGGCTTATCAATAGTTTCGCAGCTACATTTGAACAGATTGCTTTGTGTTCTTGATATTTTCATATTTTTCGCATTAATCAATTTGTGACGATTATTTTGTCTTTATAGCGATAATTGTTGGATATTTTTCCGGTTTGAAACGAAACTGTGAAAATGAGTTTCACAGAAAACATCGTTTCAAATATCTGTCGCCATTTCTAATATACTGATGATGATCTTGAAGAAGGGTTTAAAATTTAATGTGACCAAGGTTTCTTCTGGCCAAGGGCCCATATAGAAAACTTAGTCGAGTATCGTTTTTCTACCATCCAAATCCTTCTAATGATAGCTTTGAGTAGTTTTACAGCAACAGGTGATGTCAGAATACAGCTTCTTTCCGCTGAGAAATAGCTTTACCCATGCCAGATGAAGTATGAAGTCTTTATCAATTTGGTTCTAGAACCCGTGGATAAATTGGGTTAAGTACTCGGAGGTTTTGTTTATGAAGAGTGGATGGGCAAAACTTAGCCTCCTGACGGCCCAACTCCAGCTAAAGTGAACAGTGTCTACTGTAATCTCGCTTATCCTTATATAGCACCTCCTTCTGCAGAATAATTCAGATTGTGGATTGGCTTATAATCCTAACATTTTAACCTGAGATCTAGCTTACCTTTTTCCATTTCTCCGTCGTCTTTTGGTGGCGTAGACGGTGCCCAGCTGGCTGGAGTGCGGCTGCGGCGGCCGGAGCAGGCTCGTGTCCACGCAGCTGTCGAGTGCGTAGCCACCTTGCCCACCCCAGCCGCACAGTGGCAACTTCGACTCAGTGGCTATCTTGCCGGCTGGAACCCCCCCACCCCTCACTTCCAACCCCGACACGGGTGACAACTGGAAAACGTTCGGAGACACTTTGAATCCCTACTCTACCATGTCCGACTAACAATTACCACGCGTAGTCCATAACGCACTACACTTTGTAATAGTACACAAACTTTGCAAGTTGTAAACTCTTTGCGCCACTATTGTATCATGTCCGACGATAATCACGGTTGCAACAAACTTTGTAAGTCCAAGATACTTTGCCACACTATTGTATCATGGCTTATGAGACACTTTGAATATGAGAAGAATAGTTAGCACTCTTCATCTATAAAACCTTTGCAACACTTGACAGGTGTAATATACTTTGCAAGTTCCCTATACACTTTAAGACTGTTTTACAAGTAATTACCAATTTAACTTTCTGAACACAGATGCTACAGGTTTTCAACACTATTGTATCATGTCCAAAAAATATTTAATGGTCTTTGTTTGCGTATTTTGTACGATTCCAAGACACTTTGCCACACTATTGTACCATGTAAAAAGCACTTTGCAATTCTATTATATCAGGTGTGATAACTGTTGTTAAATTTCGTATCTGTGCACAAAAGAAGTTCCCAAGACACTTTGCAACACTATTGTATCACGTCTGACAAATTACCAATCTTGGTTCTTGCAAGAAACTTTGCAACACTGTTGCATTGTTTAATTCCGATAGAAAAATGGAAAGAATTCTTTTAATGTTTCATTGTTTCAATGAACCAGTTTTAAACACTTATTATTTTCATTTAATGTTAAAGTTTCGTTTCTTAACACATTGGTTATCAGTTATGCAATTTCATATATAATTAAATATGTCTGACGTTCTATGAACAATGAAATAAATTAGAAAAGTTAGTTTAATTTTTGATAAAATGATATTACAATAGTTTAGTGTTACCAATCACTAAAAAAGTTCTTCAGTGAATCAAATATTCCTTTTTTCTGATAATTTTTTTGGTCTTTTAAACACTATTTCTACACTTTTATATTATTTTATTAACTTTAAATTTATAGGAAGAATCCTTTATGTCAACTGAAAATAAAAAATCAGGATTTTTTCATAAATTCTATTGATTTATTTGATATTTTTTTATACCACAAAATTAATTTGATAACTGACTGAATAATCATAAATATTTATTTCAGTTTAGTTCTTTTGGCCCAATATATTATTTATATTTCCAAATTATTTTTCATGAAATCGGTTCTGTAACTATTTATTGCAACACTAAATTATTTTATGACAAATTATTAATGATAGAATAAAAAGACAGTTCCTTAAGAATTGTCTATAGAATAAACAGCCAATTCTTTTAATAATAATAATAAATTTATTGTCAGAAATATTAAAAATAATTTTAGATAAGATGAGAATAAGTTTAAGAATGATCTATTTATTTTACATTAAATTGTTTTACAACCAAAATAATTGGATTTTATAAGAATTTTTTTATAATTTTATTTCTTAAGTTTTAAAATATTATTGAATTCATATAAAATAAAACAAATTGTATTATTTGTAACCGATATGGGTAGCAAAATAAACTGGTTTCTTAACTGGAATTTTGTATCTGGCATTTAATACTTATTTTATCTAACAAGAATTGTCTTTGTATTCTACTTTAAATTTACAATAAAAATAATTTAAATCTCTATGGTTTTCTTTTATAATTTTATTCTTAAATAAAAGCTTTAATATATTTAGTTGGATTTATGTATCTGGCAATTACTGATGTTATTGTCGGTTTATTTTACTTTAAATTGTTTTTGTTATGATTTATTTAAAGTTTTGAATATTTAATTACACATTTGTATTTGACCTCGATTTAATCTTTGTTATAGTGATTAATTGAACATTCAATAATAATTGCGTCCGTCGGTTAAATCAATTAACTGTTTTAAATTATTTAACCATTGTTTGTTTACACTTTCGGTGTTGTATTTTTTTACACATAAATTCAATTCCTTTTGTTTCTTAGGTTTAATAAATTATTTAATCCTCTTTTTTGTATACACTTAAATATATAATATGATAAGAAGAAATAGTGTTATAAGAGAACGTGTGGTATAAAAGAAGACGTAGTGACTAAAATTGAGAAAGTTATGCTTAGATGGTTTGGGCATGTAGAGAGAATGAACGAAAGGAGACTGACAAAAAGGATTTATGAGTCAAGAGTGAATGCGAAAGTTGGAAGGGGAAGGTCAAGGCGAACGTTCCTGGACCAATCCAGGACATTTTAAATAAGGGTCAGGTCAAGAGTACTCTGAACCGACGAACTTGTCTGAAAGGTTTAATCAGAATGAAAGAAGCGAAGGAGATATGCAAAGATCGTGGCATGTGGAAGAATGTTGTCTCTGCCTACCCCTATTGGAATGAGGCGTAATGCTATGTATGTATTGTATACACTTTGAGATATATTTTTTTCAAATGTAATAAAAAATTAATTCAGTATTTATAAAATTGACATTCATTTTTGGATTTTTGTTTAATTAGCTATTATACTTTTCATAATGATTCAATTTAATATCTGTTATTTATTAAATAAACTAGTTGTGATAGTTTTATTGGTGAAGCGGAGATTTTTATATATTTACTCTAATATTAATGAAAGTTTTGTATATCGCATTCAAACTGTCGTTAACATTCCTATTGCTTAAAAAAATAAAATTGTATATCAATTATATGAATGTTTTCATAAATAACAGTTGACAAACAGCTAATCGAGATTTTAATATATGTTTTTGTTCTATCTAAAGTAATATTGCAAAGAGGAAACATTGGTGTTTTTGTATGTAAGTTTGTAATGTTTTCACACAAAAACTACTGGGCGGATTTCAAAAATCTTTTCACCATTAGAAAGCTGAATTATTACTGAGCGACATATACTATATTTCTCTCTTATAAAAATAGAAGTCACTCATAAAAATGCATTAATGTAACCCAAGGCGTGAAACTAAAAATCTGTTATCGCATGCGCTGCGGAAACTATTGATTACAGAACAAAAAAATGTTCTACAATATTATAGATTGTATTAATATCTACAAAAAAGTCTGAAATACCATATGTCCAACTACTGTAGTTACGACACTAAAACTATTTTGTTAAATTTGAATAGTTAATCAAAGTGCGCACGATAATCATACCATGTTATTCATACTTTTATATTAATCCTTATCCTACTTAACAATTTTATTAAAGAACATTTCAATATCTGTAAAATACTTTCTAAATTATTAAAATAGAACATTCCATTCAAAAGATATAACGAATTTTAAAATGTCAATCTAATAATATGGTCGTATATCGCATTGAAAATTTCCTTAAATGTTACTTTAAAAATATATTAAATTAAGTTAAACTGTTTCCTAGATAAAAGCAGACAAACAGCTACACGAGATTTTTATATATATATTTACTGTAATGTTAAGAAAAGGTTTGTATATTGCATTTAATATTATCCATAACTAAAACTACAATTGCTTCAAAATGTCATTAGACTCTGGAAAATATAATACAATGAATTCGAAACGTATTAAATAATTAATTATAACTTTATGTGACTTGTATTATTGTGGCTAAATTTTACATTAAATATTGTAAAATGATTTATAATTAACACAGTTTAATATCTATAAATATTAGCGATTCGGTTTTATGTAAATCTGTCAATGATTTCAAATACAATGTAGTAATTTTACATTCAATTGTTATCAATCCATTAAAATTTATTTCAGAGATTAATTAGCATTATTTACACTTTAATTTTTTATCCATATTTATGTATACTTTTAACGAAATTAATTAGAAATTACCTATTTATTTCATGTAAATTGATGACGAGTTATCAGTATTTTAGTTTAATTTTAAATTAATAATATGTTTTGGTAATCTAATATAAATTTGCTACAGAGATAATTGCCGAGGATTAAGGACAATATATACAAATTTAAGTGAAGTTTTATCAAATAAAATGTATATATATTGCGGAAATTGCGCGTGTGTGTCTTGTCTTTTTATATAAGTACACTTTTATCAAAAATTTGTTAAAACTAATTAGAAATGTATAAACTTTATACTAAGAAATTGGTATTTTAAGCATTATTGTTATTAGAATTAATTAAAAACATCTAAAAACTTATAAAATTCATTGGAAACAATCGGTTTAGAGACATGATAGTTATTTACATATTTGAGAACACTTTTATCAAAAAATTATTAAAACAAACTCGAAAACTAGATAAGTTATTGAAAGAAATCGGTTTATAGAGAACGAAAGTATAACACCATTTGATTTATATATTCACGCGAAATTATCAAGAAATAATATGTTATTTATTAAAATAAACCTGTTTATACTCAAGATATTTTTATATTCAAATACTTGTGTATTAATGAGTAATAATTCAGGGCCTTGTTTTAGAATCTGTTTATAGACAAAAAGGACTATAGCAACTTGAATTTTCTATTTATTTTATATAAATTTAACAATTATTTACAGTATTACATATAAGTTTAATGATAAATTGTTTTAAATATGCCATTAGAATCGTTTCGCAAATCGTATTAATTTCTCAAATACAATATAGTTTTTAAGCACAGATTTAATGAAGTAATTTATCAATTCTTTACTGTATTGTAATAATTTAAATTAATTTTTTTTTAAATCATGTAATATTTAAGTACACTTTCGGCGAAATTAATTAGAAATCGCTTCATAGAAATCCTTTATACTCACATTTATCAAAATTAATTAAAAATAACTGAAACCATTAAAATTCCTTTGAAAATATCCGTTTATTGAAATAGAGATTTTTCTATTTAAACTAACACTTTTAATACGTTATAAAAACAAACCCATAACCTATAAAAAAAAATTAAAAGAAGTCGGTTTTTAAATATACTTTTATATATTTGAATACACTTTTAATAAGATTAATTAAAAAACTCGAAATCAGTAAAAAATCTTGGAAAAAAATCGTTTATATGAGTAAAAGAACTTTAAGTTTTGATTTCTGTCCATATTTAACGACACTTTAATCAAAAAATTATTAAAACAAATTTGAAACCTATAAAATTCATTGGAAGAAATCGGTTAGGCATGTTATTGACATATTTAAGTACACTTTCAATGAAATTAATAAAAAACTACAAGAAAATATATCATAAAATTCATTGAAAGAATTTGGATTATAGATATGATATTCATATAAATATTGAAGTACACTTTTATCACAATAAAAAGTTACCACAAAATTTTAAAATTTATAAGGTTTATAGAAATGATTAACGTATATTTATGTACACTTTTAGTGAAATTAATTATAAATTACTCGAACTTTATATAATTTATTGAATGAATTCGGTTTATAGATGATATTTATGTATTTAAGCACACTTTTATCAAAATTAATCAAAAACAGTTCGCAATACAATTTATAAGAAAAATAGGTTTATGAGTGAATTTAATATTGAATAGTGAATAATTAATTTTAATAGTGAATTTATAGGTTTATTGACATTATATTCAAATATTTATAAACACTTTGACGAAATTATTTATCAATAATTATATGCTTTATAGGAAGAATTCGGTTTATAGATTACACAACAATTAATTAAAAACAATCACGCATTCTTTATAACTTTTTAGAAAAATCTGTTTATTGACATCATATGCAAATATGTATAAACACTTTTAGTGAAATTAATTGAAAATACTCAAAAATATGGGGTTTACGGGAAGAATTCGGTTTATTGACCAGATATTTATATATTTAAGCACACTTTTATCAAAAATCAATTAAAAATAAACACGCATCCTATATAACTTTTTAGAAAAATCTGTTTACTGGCGTGATATTGAAATATTTATAAACACTTTTAATAAAATTGCTCAAAAACTAAGTGGTTTATAATGGAAATTTGGTTTATAGATATAATTTTTATATATTTAAGCACACTTTTATCAAAAATCAATTAAAAATAAACACGCAACCTATACAATTTATTGGAAGAAACCGGTTTATAGGATAACACAACACAACTGTTATTTCGAAGTGTTCATTCACCAGATGTCACTTTATTGAATACTTATATAAACACCGATTGTTTATCACTCAACACAAGTGATACTATGGCTTTGTCCGAGTTTTAATATCACTTTTACGTGTTTTGTTGGATTTTATGGAGGTGTTTAAACGCGTGGCGCATTCGCCAAGCGCCTGATACTGTATGTGTGGATGGTTTCAGAGACCCTGACAGCGGTGGGCGGAGCTACCCTTAGCCACGCCCACTGGGGATATCTGACCAATCAGTGGCCTATCGGCGTCATCAAAGCGCACTGGTACGTATTTTATTTTTCAGTGCTCGGATTTCTTTTGTGTATCCTTTTTTTTTACGTATTGAAAGTAATTCGCCTCTATTCGGCTCCCGAAATGCCAGTGTTGACACAATTGAAAAATATCATTGGGTTTTATTTAATAAACTTTCGAGTTTGTATTACGGGATGTTTTCGTTTGGTTGTATTTTTTTTTATCTGGGTTTTTCGTGAATAAATTAGGTAACTTAACTGTCTTTGTCAGAAAAAACCAGAATTTTATATAAAAAAGGTAATTAACAGTCCATTAACGTCCTACTGCTGGGCACAGGACCTCGGTGCTCCACTGTGGGTGGGCAGGTATAGTACACAAGTGCACTATCTATTCCTTCACTCTAATAGTGAGAGAGATCGGGCTCAAAACTGAAGGCTTAACGGGCTCTCTAAGACGCAGAGGTGAATCACACCGCCAACTTCCCAACTTCAGGAAAATATTGAGAAAATCTTAATAGAAAACTCTATATCAATTTTGAATTTGCCTGACTCAGGACTCGAACCTCAAGACCTCATGTCTGTAGTCGAAAATGCTAACCACTAAACCAATGAGGCAGTATATGTAATTTAACTTTTCAAATTGATGTTTTGGTAATTGAAAGAAGGACAACATATTAATAAACAAAAAATAGTTATTTCATATCTAATTCCAGGAAAAAAAACGTTGCCATTGATATTTTGATAACCTATATAAAAATTAATGTTTATTTGAATTTATCTTGCAATTTGTCACCGTTTGAATTTATACACGATTTTTCTAATTGGTATTAATATCTAATTGTTATTATTGGCCCTTCTATTTCAACGTATAATAAAACGTAGATACATTATTTCTAAAACATAATAATCTATTCATAAAATTAAAATTTCAACGTCTATATTTTATTTTGAATTATTTATCAACAAAAAATAAAATCGCTTGTTTGTAAAACCGGTTCACGGACGATAATTTTACGTGGTAATAAAACATAGACGAAAATTAGCAGTTTATAATTAACTATGGAATTAGGCTGATCGTGCTTCTCTATCGTAGCGTATACCTTGTATGCTCGATTCATGTGGACCGTGACGATAGGCATTACTTTACATTGTTGTAATTGACTTATAATACTTTATCATATCACTGCCTCTTTGGTCTAGTAGTTACCATGTTCGACGACAGACATGAGGTCTTTGTTTCGAGTCCTGGGTCGTATATTGAGTTTTTTGCCAAGTATTAGCCCTGTGTTGTGTAGTTGTTGGTTAAGCCGTCGGTCCTGCGCCTGATCTCTCTCCGCGAATGAAGGATTGCCGTCACATCGCACTGTGAGAGTGAAGGAATAGAGAGAGCACATGCGAGCCCGCAGTGGAGCAGCGTGGTGAATCTATGTTCTAAAAACCGTCACTCATAGACTATAATGGGCTGCTACTTACTATCACATTTTAAGAGGGTTTATAAGAAATCGACCTAAATCTGATATGTATTAATACAATAATTTCCTATATATAATATTAAAATAAAACAAAGTGCACACTCAATAAAAAAAGATATATTAATTGATTTCAAAATAAAATAAAAAGTCGCTCACCTAACTCCGTCCCCTTGTCTACGAGCGGTGACGTCACAATATGGCGGCCGCTTAAGGGAGAGTTTTCGCATTTTCCCCTCGACCGTCGGCCTGAATGGACGCCTCGTAATTAATATTTATTTAACGTCCTTGATACTTTTTGTGTACAGATACAAATTTTGAATCGTTAGTAGTCTATCCGTTGATAGCAAATCTAACACTGATTAGGAAAGTTGATGCTGTTGAGAAGAAACCGGCGAGAAACTTAACGGTTACTCTTTTAAACATATTTTTTGTTGGTTACAATGTGTTTAGCTTTCATATGCAACAGGAATCAAAACTGATTGCGATATCTTATTAAAAATACGTATGCTCAAATCGACAAATGATTTCTGAATCTTCTTCACTCTAAACTATGTCATCACAAGTTTGTTTCTATTCTCGTATTAAAATGTTTGTGTATTCAAATTTTATTGATTCCAATATACTTTTAAAGCACGAATTACAATCTAAATTGTCCATCGGTTCTAAAAGTTGATTCCCCTGAAAAGAAACCGGCAAGAAACTCAGCGGTTACTCCTTTAAATATAGTTTTTGTAAGTTACAATGTGTAATGGGAATCAATTCCAAACATTTCTAACGCTTAAATAATCTTCAACATTATAATATGTAAATAAAAGGATGTTTTTGACATATATCTTATATGCGGAAGCAAATCGAAAACTGATCTTATTAAAAATGCGGCAAATGATTTCTGAACCTTCTTCACTCTAAAACATGGGATTAAAAGTTTATTTTTATTTCTAGTATTAAAATTGTGTAATTCACTTCTTTTGCTGTACAAGTGAATATTATTACGGATATATAAGATTAGATAAGATATTGCTGACAGTTTAGCGCTTGACTGTGATATCACCTGATAGTAATTGATGATACAGTCTATGATGAAAGCGCGCACCCAACATCTTTTTGACGGTACGTCTTTGCTGGTAGGGCGGTAACTAACCACAGTTGAAGCCTCCCACCAGACCAGACTTAGACAATTTAGAAAAAACAATTTTCGCCCTACCGGGCATAGAATCCGGGGACTCTGCTAGCAAGGCCTCGCACCACTACGCCAGCGAGGCCATCAACGGTTACTCTTTTAAACGTAGTTTTGTACATGAAATAATCTTCGACATTATAATATGTAAATAAAATGATGTTTTTAACATATTTCTTAAAACTGCGAAAGCATAAACTCATTAAAAATGCGTATGCTCAATACGTCAAATGATTTCTGAAACTTCTTCATTCTAAAACATGGGATAACAATTTTGTTTTTATTTATTGTATTAAAATTGTGTATTTCTTTTGCTGTATAAGTGATTCTCACTCTCTAACTCACTTCAACCGATGGACTTCCACTGCTGGACATAGGTCTCCTAATGATGCCCACTGTGCCCGATCTTATGCCGCCTGGCTCCAGTGGCTACTGGCGACCCTCTTTATGTTGTCAGTCCACCTTGTGGACCACCTTGGAACCGCAACGTCCATCGGTTCGTCGGACTATGTGCCCCGCCCATTGCCACTTCAGCTTCGTGATTCTTAGGGCTTTGTTGGTGACTTTCGTTCTTCTACGGATCTCCTCATTTGATTGCGTAGAGAAACTCCAAGCATAGTCCTCACCATCGCACGCTGTGTGACTTTGAGCTCTCGATTGAGGCTCATAGTCAGCGACCACGTTTTCGATTCGTAGGTGATCACTGGCACCACGCACTGTTCTTCTGTCATTGAGGGAAAATGGAGGAAAAGATGTCCAACCGAGTTATAAGCATGCAACAGCCCATTAACGTCTCACTGCTGGGCACAGGCCTCCTCGCTCCGAGGAGCGAGAGTTTTTAGAGCATAGACCTACCACGCTGCTCCACTGCGGATTGGCAGGCATAGTACACAAGTGCACTCTCTATTCCTTCACTCTCAAAGTCCGATGTGACGGGAATCCGACACGACCGGAGAGAGATCAGTCGCAGGACCGACGGCTTAACGTTCTCTCCGAGATACGGGGGTTGAGCACACCGCCAACTTCCTACCGACCTGAGACTCGAACCCAGGACCTCATGTCTGTAGTCTAACATGCTAACCACTAGACCCATTGGTCTAGGCAATTCATACGAGTTGGATAAGTGAATATTATTACGGATATATAAGATATTATTCAATATATATTGCGAGGTTAGTGTGAGAATTGATGTTTCTTTGAATTTAACTCATAGAGAAGCACGTAATCCTAATTGATACGCACGTATTGCACTTTTTTTAAACGTACTACCACGCTTTTTCAAGAAGCTTTTATTAAGTGACTTCATTAGAAAGTCTTCTGATAGTTTCTTATAGAAACCTCATTGGCCTGGTAGTGACATGAGGTCCTAGGTTGGAAGTTTTTGTAAAGAAATACTCAGTATTAACCCTGTGTTATGTAGTTGGCCGTGTGCCTCGTATAGCCGGTTTTGGACTTGATCTCTCTCCGCAATTTCGGATTGCCATCACAACCCACTAGGAAGTTGGGAAGTTGGCGGTGTGATTCACCTCTGTGCCTTAGAGATCCCGTTAAGCCTTCGGTTTTGAGCCCGATCTCTCTCACTATTAGAGTGATGAAATAGAGAGTGCACTTGTGTACTATGCCTGCCAACTCACAATAGAACAGCGTAAGCATAAAAGTTAAATTACCTTTTACCAAGTTAGTGTGCTTCCATCTTACACTGTATCATGACTTACCATCAGGTGAAATCACAGTTAAGCGCTAACCTTATAACATTTGTGGCCATTCTTAAAAAAGTTTATCGACCCCTGCTCAAGATAACAAAGACACAATTATATTTGTTAAAAATATTTCTTTCCAATGCTGTATTATCTGCATTACCATTCATTTTAAATGCAAAAGGCCTTTACAATGTAACAATCTACTGTAGTTACGTTATTCCACGAAATAATTGACGTTAATTAACTAAATATTTAATAAAAAAACATAAAATATACAAACAGTTTTTCAGGGACTTCATATATAATAAATATTATAGATAGGAAACAATTGTTTTTGTATGTATTTATAGGTATGTTTGTGAGGCTTTCACACAAAAACTACTAGACCGATTTCAAAAATTCTTTCACTATTAGAAACATGCAATTTCCCTGACTGATATAAGCTATATAACTTTTTCAGAAAAATAGGGATCCGCAATAAAAACGCATTAATGTAACCCAAGGTACGAAACAAAAGATCTATTTTCGCGTGCGCTTCGAAAACTATTGAAGATAGAATAAAAAAAATGTTCTACAATATTATAGAACGTATTAATATCTATAAAAAAGTTCATAATACCATATGTCCAATTACTGTAGTTATGACAATAAAACTACTATTTTACATTTTAAAAGTTAATAAAAGTGCCGACAATAATCAAACCATATTATTCATACCTCTCTATTAAACTTTATCCCTATTAAATGATTTTATTAAAAACCGTTTTAATACCTTTTGAATAATTTTTAAATTATTAAAATCCGACATTCCATTCAAAAGATATAACGAAAAGTTACTGCATGTACTTTATATATATACTGACTCGATAGTTTTTCTTTCTAAAATAATTATTAAAGCATTCTTCGTTCTAGTTTCTGGTTATATATAATAACCATAATATAAAAAGAAGAAAGAAACAGTTTTATGACATTAATAGCGACTACCTGACTTGACAGACTTTGTTCTCTCTTAATTATGAGTAAAAAAAGGTAATTAGCAGCCTATTAACGTCCCACTGTTGGGCACAAGCCTCCTCACTCATGTGAGAAGGTATTTAGAATATATACCTGATGACTGCCTCATTGGTCTAGTGGTTAGCATGTTCGACTACAGACATGAGGTCCTGGGTTCGAGTCCCGGGTCGGGCCAATTCGAAATCGATATTGAGTTTTCTATTAAGATTTTCTCAATATTTGCCCGAAGTTGGGAAGTTGGCGGTGTGATCCACCCCCGTGCCTCGGAGAGCACGTTAAGCCGTCGGTCCTGCGCCTGATCTCTCTCCGGTCGTGTCGGATTCCCGTCACATCGGACTATGAGAGTGAAGGAATAGAGAGTGCACTTGTGTACTATGCCTGCCAATCCGCAGTGGAGCAGCGTGGTGGGTCTATGTTCTAAAAACCCTCTCTCACATGAGCGAGGAGGCATGTGCCCAGCATTGGGACGTTAATGGGCTGCTACTTACTTTACTTACTTACTTTACCTAATGCTGGACTGGACTGTGGGTTGGCAGGCATAGTACACAAGTGCACTCTGTATTCCTTTACTCTTATAGTGGGATTTGATGGCAATCCAATACATGAGGACACAGATCTAGAGCAGGACTGATGGCTTAAGGTGCTCTGCGAGACACAGAGGTGGAGCACACCATCAATTTCCCAACTTTGATTAAATATATAGCTAAACCATCACATTACGCCCAAAAGGAACAGGGTATCAAAGGAAAATGTTGCAAACAGGGAATGTTAATTACGCAACAATTACGTATGACGGAATTAGTAACTTTAAAAATTCTTAAAAATACGTCAAAGACAGTGTATGTTGGTCTTTTAAGCTTGACTCACTACAAACTTTTTTGTAATTTAATTTATTCTCTCTCGGAGTTCATAAGATACATGGGATCCTCAACAGCATCATCACTGGTTGGCCGTGAGTAGTCTCTTTAAGTAATCTCTTAAAAGAAAGCATCAGAGATATAGTGGGAAGCCACCTTGATTCGAAGGAGGAGATCGAAGGCAGAAGACAAGCTTTTGCGCATCTTTTATCCCTTTAATTGGTTGTGATGGCTGATATCCGGTGCTCCAGAGCAGATTAGAAAGTCTCTCTCGACCCTGTAGTGCCCTAGATCAACTATTAAAGATTTAGAGGGAAGCCACCTCTGTCTGAAGGAAATCGGGGGCCAAAAGGCCTTTTCTGTCCATATAATTGGTTGTGAAAGCTGATATTCGGTATTCCAGAACAAAACTGAATACCCCATCGAACTTTTAGTGTCCTATATAAGGTATCAAAGGTTTAGAAGAAAACCAAGTCTGTCCGAAGGAGATTGGGGCCAGAAGACATACTTTTGGGCTTCTTTTGTCCTTTTTATTGGTTGTGATAGCTGATATCCGGTGTCCCAGAGTAGAACAGAATACCCCGTCGAATCTCTAGTGCCCCAGATAAAGTATCAAAGATTTAGAGGGAAAGCACCTCTGTCCGAATAAGGATATTGCGCGTCTTTTGTCCCTTTGATTGGTATATCCCGGTGTCCTAGAGCTGCAACAGAATGTCCCCATAGAACATCTGGTGCGCCAGATGAGGATGCGGAAGGTACTCCTTGGTATTAGCGGGTGTTCTGTTGTCCGACACTCTTGGTTGAAGGTATAACTTTCAACCGGGTTGTCCAATTGCATTTCCCAGCGAAAGGAAATGGGATACACAAGCATAGTCGGGGGCACAGGTTGTGGCCAATAAAAGCTGTGATTTATCAGCCGCCACCCGCCTGTGACATCGCCGCGTAAATCATAAAAGAATTGCCGAAAATCACGCGTTCATGAATATCTACTCTGATTATGAGTGACGTCTGTGTTATAAGCAGTAGCGTTTTAATAAAAAAAACTAGCTATTTTGAGCTGTGTTACCCGTGTTGTTGTCGGTCTCTTAGAAACATGGAGAAATCCTTAATTATTGAGTTTCTTTCTATCTCCTTCAATTCGTAAATTCTTGTTTGATTTTTTTTCCTGCTATACAATTCTTGCCTTAACAATAACGAAATAAATATTGAAATTAAGAGGGAATAATAGATAGAATTACGTTACTTGAAGGTTTTCAATTGAAATCGTTAAATACAAGAACATAATGAAAAAATGTATTAAGAACAATAATACTTACACAAACACATTTTACGAAATGAATTTGTAATGTAAATGAAATTTTTGCATTTGTATTGCTGAAGTACATTATGGTGTATTAATTTACACCCAAAAATCGATATCGCTTCGCTGTGGCTCAAATTTATATTAAAATAACTGCTTTTTTCCTTATCCGTGTAATTTTGGACGCCTTTTTTTCTAGAATAAAACTATCCTAAGTTATTCATAGCATCTGCTATCTGCCAGGGAAAATAGCGACAAAATTAGTCCAGGCATTTCAGAGATAAACCGCAACAAAGACACAGACTAAATTTATTGTAAGATATACATAAGTACCGTAAATACCTTGGAATGCATTTAGTACAAAGGAATTTGCGTTGAAATCTATCTCCTATAAATGAGGTGGCCTATGCTAAGTAAGGTGTACATTTTTGTTTACTATTAAAATTTTTCCGATATTATAAAAGAATCGAGTGAAATCATAAAGGTAGTTTATATTTATTGTTGACTGGTGAACGCTTGACTGTGATCACACCTGATGGTAAATGATGATAGAGTCTAAAATGGAAGCGTACTAATTTGGTAAGAGCAAATTTACCATCAATGGTTTCTACACAAGAGTCAGACACATTACAAAATGCAATTTCCTACATTCACCCTACCGAGGATCGAACCCGAGACTTCTGCTAGAAACGCAAATACTCGCACCACTGCTCCAGCTAGGACCTGTAACGTATAAATTAATTGAAGCTATGTAATTCAAATTCATATCTAATACCCTGTGACTTGTACCATACGACATGTAGTAAAATGTTTTTAAGGTATAAGTGTTCATAAAAACCTGTTTTATTTTGTTTTATGTCGCATAAAAATTATTTCTAATATAGTTATCGTACAGCACTGAGATCACAAGGTGAAATAACGAACAAAGGCATTTAAATATTGACTTGTTGTACTAATTGTTTAATTTCATTCATATTACAAGACTAAATCTATTTATTAATATATTAAGCAAATACTTTATACCGAAATACGTATGTTGATGATGACGAAGAGTTGACGTTATCAAAAGCACTTATTAGGTTACATTAGAAAAGTTGATATTATCAAAAGCACTAAGTAGGTTACATTAGAAGAGTTTATATTATCAAAAGCACTAATTAGGTTACATTTGAAAAGTTTATATTATCAAAAGCACCTATTAGGTTACATTAGAAGAGTTTATATTATCAAAAGCATTAATTAGGTTACATTAGAAAAGTTTGATATTATCAAAAGCACCAAGAAGGCTACATTAGAAAAGTTGATATTATCAAAAGCACTAATTAGGTTAAATTAGAAGAGTTTATATTATCAAAAGCACTAATTAGGTTACATTAGAAAAGTTTGATATTATCAAAAGCAACAAGAAGGCTACATTAGAAAAGTTGATATTATCAAAAGCACTAATTAGGTTGCATTAGAAAAGTTGATATTTACAAAAGCACTAATTAGGTTAAATTAGAAAAGTTGATAGTATCAAAAGCACTAATTAGGTTACATTAGAAGTGTTTATATTATCAAAAGCACTAATTAAGTTACATTAGAAGAGTTTATATTATCAAAAGAACTAATTAGGTTGCATTAGAATTGGAATCTTACAAATTTATACAATAAAAAGAAGAATTTGAACATTGAATTTACAATTAGAAATGAAAAATAAATCATGATATTTTCTTTTAGTTTACGTTATGGAATTAGTATTGTCAGTTTTATATAATAATATGTATTATATCTTAGTAACACTATCTGGTGTATTAGTAAAGTAAGTACCGGTCAATAATCAGAATACCGTAATGACATCATTAAAACCTATTTTTCGCTATCTATCTGTATGTTTGTTCCGGCTAATCTCTCGATCGATAATAGATGTTATGAGACTACTTAAGATACTTTTATTTCAGAACAAAAATGACAAACAGAATAGATAAAGGTTAGGTAAGTAGCAGCCCATTAACGTCCCATTGCTGGATATAGGACTCCGCACTCATAAGGAAGAGGGTTTTTAAAGCATAGACCCACAACTATACCTACAGATATTCCACTGTGAACTTCCAAGCATAGTACACAAGTGAATGCGTCAGTACAGCTTTCTCCAGGCTTTCACTCTCATGGTGGGATGTGACAGCAATACGACGAGAGAGATCAGGTGCAGGACCGAGGGCTTACCGTGCTCTCCAAAGCACGTGGATAAAGCACACCTTCAACTACACAACAAAGGGTTATTACTGAACTTCTTAAAAGAAAACTCAAGGTTTATGTATAGATGCCAAAACATCGGTTAATCCCCATTCAAAAAAATTCCCCGAAATTGTCTTCGAAATTCGAACATATGCCACGAATTTTCACGATAATAGTCGGCTAATTCGATATACCAATCGAATTTTAATCGAGAACACGGCCGATATTTTTTTTTCTCGCAAACAGGCAACGACGGCGCCGCAAAGAACTGTCAATCAAACGGCTGCATATTATTATTTTGGGGTTTCGTAATCACAAGTCGGAATTTTCGACAGGCTGCTATTGGGAGTCCGAGGGTAGTACGAAAAAACTGTATAGAAAACACTCAGGGATAATTTGAAACAAAATTAAAAAAAATTGCCTGCGTACAAAGTAAATCATCAGAAGTGAAACTTCTTTGGCAGACCAATATTTTAAGTGTTGTTTGTATTTATAAGGAAGATAAATTTAATGTAATTGTCATTAAAATATTTGTAAATAAAAATATCGCGTGTTTTTTTGCCAATATTAGAAATTATTAAAAAAAATTGCTTTTGAATTTAAATTTTAGCATTAAAAAACGCTGCACATTTTCGGGATGCTAATCACGCGTTTCATATGTAAAAAAATTACCCTCATGCCCCTAATGACGTTTCGTTTCAGAAAAAATGTGTGCAATACACACATACACACACACACCCACACAAACACACCCACACACACACACAAACATTTATATTGAATTTATATCTTACATTATGGATTAGTTTTAAATTAAGCCACTGGCTTACCTAGTTTAGGGGCCCAGGGTATTTAATTATGTATCTTTCTTTTTTTATGCCCAAATAAATAAAGTGAAACCTTCAAAAATATTAGAGCCCTACTACCTTAAACTGTGTCGTCACTTACCATCACGTGAGATCAGATCACAGTCTGTCTGTTACCAATTAAATCAACCTCTTACCAGGTAAACGCGATACTATTTTGGACTGTATCAACACTTACTATCCCACGTTAAATCTTATGAATTAATCTCTCTCTTTTTACTGTCGCATTTTGGTTACATCGACATTCAAATCAGAACAATGCTAACGAAGTTTTCACTTACATAATCTATTTTATAGTATAACACATTTTCGCATTAAAAAATAGCCTATGTCCCTTCTCAGGGTGTAGACTATCTGTGTACCAAATTTGATTTAAATCGGTTCAGTAGTTTTGTTTTGAAAGCGCGACAGACAGAGTTACTTTCACATTTATTTGCTGTGTAAAAACTATAAAAAGAAATTTACCAGGTTACAGTGATTCCATCTTAGACTGTATCTATGTCAAATGCTAATTTGTCAGCGTAAAAAAAGGGTTTGAGAATTGTCAAATATCATCATTCTCTCATTATATCCAATTTACGACTGATGATGATTCAGGAGTGACTATAGATTTAAAGTTGCGAGGGTTCCTTCTCACCCTGTTGTATGAAAACCCGCGAAATTCTATCGAATATCTTTTTTATCATCATCGTTTAAATATATTTTCATCGTATCTACGATAGTGACACATTGTTTTCCGATTTAGTGTGCATGCCTTAAATTTTCGACGCATGCGCGTTTGTTTTATACGTCAAAATATTTGGTAAGTCGTTTTGCTGTGTTATCAAATTTTTTAATTGCTCATGAGATCACAACAAATAATAGAAACGAAATAAATAAATCAGTTACAAAGTGACCGTTACTAACGGTGCTTGTGTCGCGGCGAAGGATGTTAAGTTATTTTTGATGTTTTATAAACTGTGAGTGTTGATCAGTGATTATTTGCGTTTTTTTATTATATAAGTGATGTGAATAACAATGAAAACCCTTAAGGTAAGTTTAAACTATTAGCAAACAAAAAATCATGACATTTGGTAGTCTTTCATGAACATTTAATCCCCAAAAGTCATTTTAGCGTTCACTCAACCCGCGGGGCAATAGACGCTAAAACGTTCGTGCAGGGCGGGGCAGTCGATGGTTATTACCATTAAAAAGCGTTTAGGCATAATATAGTTTGTGTTAGCAAGTTATCTTAAACAACTTGTTGCTTAGTTACGTAGTCGAAATACGATCTATTGATTCAATATCTATCTTTATTTTATCTCATTTTCGGTCCCGGTCCAATGAATATTTGTACACGCACCACGGGACGAAAGTACGACACACGACTTTTGGCCCTAGGTGCGTGATTTACTATTAAATTGTATACGGAACTCGCAAAAGTTAAAAGCGTTTCTGTCTTAAAATTATATACTAATTGCATTGTGTCTTGCGGCTGTAATTGTCCAGAGCTAGGAGGGACGTAAAAAACGCACTTATACGCTGGCCTTTAATGCTTTTTTATGTTGATTTTGGATTTATCCCTAATCTTCTATTGACACCGTAATGAGACCAAAATATTCTACTAATAATACGTCGGTATACATGGACGCGTCCGTGCAAAAAATGTTCTAAATATCTTGTATTTTATTGAAACTTTTTATTGCACGAAAGGCTTTTTGGGTCTTTACTTTACTTATAGCTGGATGGATGGATGGACGGATTGATTGAAGTGAAACTTCTTATGGAACGATAAAGAAAAGATTTTGTTACGCGTTATGCGCTGTATATACGTGTGAGTATATAAAATTGATTATTGAGTCTTTATTTATAGATGGATGGATGGATGGACTGATTGAAGTGAAACTTCTTATGGAACGATAAAGAAAAGATTTTTTTACGTGTTATGCGCTGTATATACGTGTGGGTATATAAAATTGTTTATCGAGTCTTTATTTATGGTTGGATGGATGGACTGATTGAAGTGAAACTTCTTATGGAACGATAAAAAAAATATTTTGTTACGCGTTATGGGCTGTATATACATGTGAATATGTATAATTGTTTGTTGAGCCTTTTCTTATGGATGGATGGATGGATGGATTAAAGTAAAACTTCTTATAGAACGATAGGGAAAGATTTTGTTATGCGTTTTGCGCGGTATATACGTGTGAGTATGTATAATTGTATGTTGAGTCTTTACTTATGGATAGATGGATGGATGGACTGATTAAAGTAAAACTTCTTATAGAACGATAGAGAAAAATTTTTGTTACGCGTAATGCGTTGTATATACGTGTGAATATGTATAATTGTTTGTTGAATCCTTATTTATGAATGGATGGATGGATGGATGGACTGATTGAAGTGAAACTTCTTATAGAACGATAGAGAAAAATTTTTGTTACGCGTTATGCGCTGTATATACGTGTGAATATGTATAATTGTTTGTTGAATGCTGAGTCTTCACTTTATTAATAGATGGATGGATGGATGAAGTGAAACTTTTTATAGCACGGTAAGAAAAATATTTCATTACGCATTTCGTGACGTACGTTTATGTAAGTGATTATGCCTGTTGAGTATTTGCTCATGGATGGATGGATGCATCAATTAAAATTAAACTTCTTATGGCAAGATGGGGACAACATTACGTTGCGCTTTAATGTTATTATGCGCTTACATTCGGTTGAGTCTTTACTTTACTCATGGATGGACAGATGGACTGACTGAAGTGAAACTTCTTAAATATCGTTAGGAAAAATGTTCGTTATGCTTTACGTGAGGTACGTTTATGCGAATATGTATGGGCGTGTTTGTTGAATATGAATAGAATAATAGAGAAGATAGCAGGTTGGAGGGATGGGTGGATGGGTGGGTGTATGTGTGGATTTAAGTGAAACTACTTCTAACATGGTAGGAAACTTATCATTACGAGATACTCACTTATATATATGATAAATTTTAAATAAAGTTATATTATAGTTTTTAATTTAAGCCACTGACACACACGTTTTATTGACATAAGTCTTAAAATCAAACGATATTGTGTTCCGGTAAAAAGTATTGAACAAATAACGACTCCATAGGTTTTCTTAAGGCTAAAAGCAGCCACCGGACGGATTTTGTTCCGTGAAACTAATCAGACGAAATAAGTAAATTGATGGAACATCACGCAACACTAAATATATGAATATGAAATTTTTTTCGACTAACCTTATACAGCGACTTCTTATAAAACTAGGGGCACTTCGAGTGGTTCGTGGTGACTTAAAAAGGGTACTCACTATACAAAGAGGCTCAGAAAAATTGGTGCTTGTTTATAAAGTTTTCAAGTCGTGTATCAGTCTCACTGCCTCATTGATTTAGTGGTTTCAGCTTGTTCAGATACGGACATGAGGTCCTGGATTCGAGTTTTCTGTTAAGAAATACTCAGTATTAGCCCTGTGTTGCTTAGTTGCTGGTGCTATCAACCCCCGTGCCTCAGCGAGCACGTTAAGCAGTTGATCCTGCGCCTCATCTTTCTTCGCGAGTGTCGGATTGCCATCACATCCCACTATGAGAGTGAAGGAATAGAGAGTGCACTTGTGTTAGTGCATACACTTATGCTCTACAATATCTCAATAGTAAATAGCTAATTTCTACATGAGATTTAATGCCGTACCCGAAATTCGACCAGAAGACGACTGTGTTAAACTCACACTAACCTTTTTTATACATTTCTTTTACGTATAAGAATCAAGTGTTTTATATACGCAATACAAAAATATTTCGTAATTTGTCCTAATGATAATTATACTCTAAAACAACAGCAATATCTATTTATATAAAATTGATATTAATTTAAGTTGAGTTCACTCTGGGAGACGCTTCGGAGGAAAGGCTGTCTATGCAAATTATTTTCGCGTACTCGCTGTTCCAGGATCGAACGTTTTCTGAATAGGCTTTCAACATGATAATTAACAATTACGTCTTTTAATCACGCTCAACTTACATAAATGAGAAGAGGTCCTTGATCATAACAAAATGGAACCACTTCAGAGCCTCACTAAAGGAGCTGAAGCTCAAAACTCAACTGAAGAGATGGCACTCACCAGCTTACTCTCCAATTCATGCATTCGTAAAGAGATTTACTTCAATAATAGTTTTATTACAGAATATTAATTTCATGATGAAGTTTTCACTTCTTTCGTGTGCTCTTAAACACATTCCAAGTTTTTCTTTGATTTATAAATACATACGTAACCAAAATAAATATTGCAATAGACTTCTTAATTTATACGAATGTTATAAAAAGACGTAGTTATTCTTTGTGAAGAATATATGATTTGTTTATACTTGCATTATAAATCAACTGTAGTTCTTGTACGTGTCATATCGTTTGCAATACGTGGTTATTAATTGCTTGTGTTTTTCTTAAGCTGTGTTACAGTTAGAATGTTTTTACCGGCATTTTATACGTTAACCAAAAAAGTCTATTTTTCAAATGCAATATTATAAAAACACCAACACTTATTCTCTTCACTATTTGAATTTATACAATTTATCACTATTTCTCTTAAAACAACCGCACTATAAAGCAGCATGAAAGCTGTTCACAAAATTGTTCTGCTCGTTAAAGTAACCGCGTACTGTTACATTTCGTAATATTACACAATGTTTTTGATATTTTTATGTGTTGTCAATTAAAAAAGAACTCTAATGAAGGCCACATTTAGAAATTTATCTCGAGTTTATCCCGTAAACATAGACAGACTTACCGGAGTAATTTGT
Source organism: Elymnias hypermnestra (assembly GCA_015832385.1). NCBI lineage: Eukaryota > Metazoa > Arthropoda > Insecta > Lepidoptera > Nymphalidae > Elymnias > Elymnias hypermnestra. The sequence continues at coordinate 1,075,086 of JACTOM010000907.1, forward strand.
TTTATAATTGTAAATTGTGGAAGATTTTGAGACAAATTATGAAAGTTGGAGCACGTTTTCTTTTATGGATTTGAAGACCATATATGAGCGAATCGAAAGGTTGCTTCCTATTAACATCCCACAGCTGGGCACAGGTTTCCTCATAGGACAGGTTCTTTGAACAACGCTGCATCGCTGCAAATTGGCAAACTACCAATTATTGTTGGCATTTAGCCGATTCACACAATTTTTGAAGTGAAACTTCTTACAATTCGTCATTTGTGATTTCAATAAACTTGTATTAATTTTCTACACTTTTAATATTTTAATGACAATAAAATTCATTAAATTCGTAACACATATTCCTTTTTCACTCCCTCTAAGTCTCGGAAATATATTTATTATTTATATTAAAGTTTTAAATTTGTGCAAATATAAACAACACTTAAAAATTAGTTTTCCAAAGAAGTTTCACCTCTGACATGTATACTTGGTACGCACGCACTTTTAACATTTCTTTTGAGTTTATCGAGAACAGGAAGACAATGAGCCACGGGAAAGTATTATTCTTTATAATAAGCAAGGTTCCTTAATTATTCTTTATAATAAACACCTAAGGTGTATTATCAGAAATAACTCATATATCTATTAAAATAAATAAAATAGAGTGTCTGTTTGTAATTCACTACATAGCAAGTATAATTTTCTTCTTATGGTTTCTACATGGCATTGTATAAGAATCTTAGTTCTAGTAGGGTGGTAGCCACGGCCAAAACCCTCCGACACTTCAAACCCAGACAAATTCAAAATTACACCTGTTGCGTACCAAGGGCGTTGCCTTAATAGCTGTGGCTGTTCTGCCGAGAATCTTTCACTTTATGCTACTCTTCACTTTAATAACATTGTATCTTCTTATGAAACCACGATGGCAGTAAAAGTGAACCGCCATTTTAGCTTTGCCAAGCGCTTTTCGCCTTACCCTAACTCCACAACCTGTTGTAATGCGACATGCGATGTATGAAAAATTGCACCTGGTCACCTGATGAGAACCAAGGGCGTTGCCTTATTAGCCTTGGCTGTTCTACCACATGTCTTTGGTTTTATCCTACTCTACCGGCTGCTATAATACGATATGCAATAGAAGAATGATATATAAGAGGCGATGAAAAAAACGTTCACTTTAATAACATTGTGTATTCTAACGAAAACACGATGGAAGTAAAAGTGCACCACCATATTAGCCAAGGCTACTGTTTTGCCAAGCGCTTTTCACCTTACCTCCACTCTACAACCTGTTGTAATGTAACATGCAATGGACGAAAAATGAAGAGGCGATAGAAAGAAGTTTAACTTTAATTGTGTCCACATTGTGTATTTTTATGAAACACGATAGAAGTGAAAGCTAATGCGAGACATGATCATTTTGGCCATGACTGCTTAGCCGAGCATCATTGCCTTACCTCCACTCTACAAACTGTTGTAATGCGACATGCGATAGATGTACGTAAAAATAAGAGGGCGATGGGGGGGGGGGGGGTTTCACTTTAATAACATTGAGTATTTTATCGTCGTCGCTTCAACCGATGGACGTCCACTGCTGGGCATAGGTCTCACGAAATGATACCCACAAGGCCCGATCTTGGCTGGCTCCAGCGGCTACCGGCGACTCTCTTTATGTCATCGGTCCACCTTGTGGGGGGTCTACCTACACTGCGCCGCCCGGTGCGGGGTCGCCACTCCAGCACCTTCGGGCCCTAACGTCCATCGGTCCGTCGGACTATGTGCCCCGCCCATTGCCACTTCAGGTTCGCGATTCGTAATGTCGGTGGCGATGTCGGTGAGTATTTTATAAAACTAAGTGAAAATAAGTGAAAGCTGATGCAAGTCATGAGCACCGCCATGTTAATCTTGATTGTACAGCCGAAAGCCTTTTTATATTGCTGATCTTTTAGATCTTGACTGTGATCTCTGTGATCTGATGATAAGTGATGATACAGTCTATTTTCTTAATTAATGATGCGAGCCATGAGTACCGTCATTTTGGCTTTGGCTGCTTTGAGAACATCTTTATCTTTAGATAGATTTGCGATAAAGGAACAAAGCGATATTTTAAAATCATTTTCCGGTAAAACCAGCCATTTGAAAAAAATCCTATATTCAATTGCTACCGCAACTAATCCCTGTCTAAATAGCTTCGAGGAAAGTAAGTCTTCTCTATGTAATTAGACGCATAACTGCATTTGGACAATTCGTTATACAGATATTTCATTTCTACATTGTTTTTCAACATTTAAATGACACAGACAAATTGATATCGTACACTGATTGTGTGTATATTCATTAACGATTAAACCCCTGATTATTTATTAACACGCTTTTATTCAGCTGTGTGTTTGTATGTAAAAAAATATGGTGTGTCTGTGTTATGGACACGACCAGTTGTTGTGCGTGAATACGTCTCGGTAACGGGTATTAGTTTCTATATTAAATATAATTATTTATGTTAATCGATAGATTTTGACAAAAGTTGACGATTCAAACTTGAATGAACGTTGTAACTTCACCGAATCGAAAGTTAGACTAAATGGAATCTCGATACGCTGCAGGATGATCTTCAAACGGCAGGGCTTCCCCCTCCACTGCTCGCGATGTGTTACAGTCCTTACTTAGCGTAATAAATTCTTTGATCCTTCAGCTATCCAGTGGTGTAATTGAATTTCGGATGGAGGTGATAGATACGTAGCTACAATACCAAACTGTATCCCCCGATTATGTTATCATCCGTTGTCTTTTTTAAAATTATGATGCGTTTTCTTTTATAGACGTATTCACGTCAAAACAAAAAAAAATATCAAGAAGACGTTAATAATAGGAAAGAAGTTAAGTAACAGTTTCCCAATCCCGTGTAAATATGGGAAATGCGTTTTTAATAAGACGTCGCGAAACGATCATGTGCTTTATTTCTATCAGGCGAATAATTTTTGTTGTCTCGTAGTTTATCAATTATATATTCTCATCCTGTGGGAATATGGGGAAACCCGTTCTTAATGAGCATCTACATTAATACAGAAGTGACCATGCTAAATTTCAAGACAACCGGAATTGCAACTTCGGAGATTTTTTGTTGGATCTGTGGGTGGTTCGTGGAAATATATACATGGAAAGTTTATATGTAAAATATGTGACAATTTAAAAGCGCTATATTAGCCTACTTGAATTACTGTATAAATATAAGAATAAATGAGCGAATGAGTGTTTAGTTGGGTGAATGAGCGAATGAATCAGTGAGTGGGTGGGTAATTGGGTGGGTTTAGTGGATGGTGGTAGTAGTTGGGTGAATTAGATGCCTCAGCGAGTGAGTGAGTAAGTATATGGGCAAATAAGTGCGTTAGCGACTGCTTGGTTGAGTTGTGAGTTATTAAAAGAAAGGGTGAATTAGTGCATGAGTGCGTGAGTGAGTGATTGGGTGGGTTGGTAAATTACAGCGTCGCCGCTTAAGTGAGTGAGTGGTTAGGTGGGTGGGTGAATAAGTGTGCCAGCTACTAAGTTCCTGGGTGGTTGCGGTGTGAGGGCAGGTGAGTGAGTGATTAAGATAGTGGGTGAATTAGTGGATGAGTGAGTGAATGAGCAATTTGGATGGTGAGTGAATTAGAGCGTCAGCGAGTGAGTGTTTGGGTGGGTTGGTGAATTATAGCGTCACTGCTTGAGCGAGCGAGTGGTTAGGTGAATAAGTGTATCAGTGACTAGGTGGCTGGGTGGTTGCGGTGTGAGGGTGGGTGAGAGAGTGATTAAGAAAGTGGGTGATTTAGTGCGTCAGAGAGTGAGTAAGTGAGTGGTTAGCTGGATCTGTGAATAAGTGCATTAGCAAATAGGTGGTTGGGTGGTTGCGGTGTGAGACCGGATGATTGAGTGATTAAGAGAGTGGATGAACGAATGAATGAGTGATTTGGAGGGTAAGTGAATTAATGCGTCAGAGAGGGAGTGATTGGGAAGATGGGTGCATTACAGCGTCACCGCTTGAGTGACTGAGGAGATAGGTGAATAAGTGCATCAGCGACTAGGTGGCTGGGTGGTTGCGGTGTCAGGGCGGGTGAGTGAGTGATTGAGATACGGTCTGATTTGATTTGATTCTGTTAAATAATACGCTTAAGTAAACTTACTAAGAACGGATTAAACTGGGGTCATATATTTACATAAGACCAACAGCTACGCTGGTAACACCTCGGGACAGCTATAAGATGATTCTAAAGTGCTATCAAAGCCTAACCTTATAAAAAATTGGAATGACTCTATATATAGTTTACACAATGTTTAATAAAAAGTTGTTACTGACATAGCGAACAGACACATCACTGTTATTTATATGTGTAGATGTTTTTGCATAGGCCTTTTAAGCATTCGCCGCGCGTGCTCCCCACCTGCGCGCTGACAATTATGCGCAATCAATATCTTAATTGCATTCATTTTTATCAAAGTACCCAACGAAATAAATTCAACTCCCTTTACTATCTAATGATATATAACCGATGTGTGTGGTAAAGGTCATTTAGAAACATTGACTTATATTTCGCTTCGTAAAAACATGGTAGATAACAGCCTATTGAGGTCCTTCTCCTGAGCACAGGCCTCCAAACTCATAGGAGAGAGTTCAAGAATGTTAAATGATAGACAACAATCTAAATGCTTCAAATATAACAACTTGTATAATATAAGAGTATTTTTTTTAAACTTCAAACATTCCTAGTATTAAAACAGCTGAAAGTTTATTACTTCAAAGATTACCAACAGTTGTAATGTTTAAAATAAATTTATTAACACTTTACTACCTTTCCTCAATTGATCAACCTTTAATTCCATGCTGTAAAAAAAATGGCCAGAGAAAAATATAGAAAACACTTTACTATTAACAAAAATTAATTGATTTTAAGACAATAACGCCTCATTGACCATTTTTATCAAAATGGTTTATCTTCGAAATCATTTTTTATTGCTGACAGCGCTAGTCTGTGATCTCACCTGTTGGTTAGTGTTAATACACTCTAAGATAGATGAAACCTAGAAATAGGTTATTTTACTCTTTAGGATGGTTAGTCACCAGCCACAGCCGAAGTCGGGAAATATAGATACCCGCAATGCCACGGGAGAAAGATGTTACGGGTTATGTCGGACTCTTACCGGCTCCCTAAATTCTTTGGCGAAAGCACGGTATCAGAATACATTGGCACTCTCGTCGACGATATTTCAACAAGACTCCTCTCCTTGTATTCCTCTTATTCTGATGACATGCCACCCTGTCCTCCCTCGGAATCCCTCTAAAGGGGCAATAGGTCCCGCACCCATTGCCCAGAGGCTACCCCTAGGGGGGCAAACGACGGTCGTGCACTAACCGTCTGCGCCCAGCCCTCCGTCGCCGTATGGCTGGAGCCGCTGCCTCCTTCTATAACATCACGACCTCACAAAAGGACACCACGGCATTCCAGCTGGCTTCTCTGCCCACCATGGTTCTAACGACAACAGGCAGAGAGAGGTCGTCCCCGACAACTGTTACCAGTTCAACTCGCCGGTCGGCCCACTGCGGATACACAGTTCTCCACCGCACTCGTAACATCCCTCCGTCATCTCACTCCTCACGACGCAGCACAGGTTCCTCCCGAAACACCATGTCCCTGCACCTGTGTGTAGTGAAAGGACAACACCCCAACACTTCTATTGGTCCACTGCTCAAGTAGTGGACGAATTGCCTCAATTGTATAAAGACCTGCACTGCGGCTTGTGCCATGCGCATCATTCTACCCTCAGTGGCTGGTGTGACGACTTCGCCTTGCACCTGAACCTCTTTCTTTTCCCAATAGACCCTAGCCAGTACTTCGGACTCGAGGGCCCATGGGGGTGCACCCGCGAGTACGCCGGCCTCCTCGCACGAGAGAGTACGATAACCTAGCACAACTCTGATCGCCATGACCCTTTGCACTCTGCGCAGAAGAGTCAAAGACCAGGCAATCAGAGTGTCAGTGTCATAGAGCGCCATCGAACTTATTACTCCCGTAAAGTCGACAACAGCCAACACTTGGTCCATGTATCAATAGTCAACTTACATTTTGTCGTTTTTATTTAATAAAGAATAGTCAGAAAATCAAATCCTTAAGGTAGTACAGTAATAAATAATTTATCTTTGAAACACTTGTTGTAATACTACTTGAATAAAGAATATTGCTAAATTTCTTGTGAGGATCAAAGGTGCCTTAGATTGACAATAACATCGCTGGTTACAGCTAGTTGCAAAGAAAATTGTAACAGCTATGTACAATTTAATACACAATGCATAAAAATTATTTCTCTAATCATATGCATTTTAAGGTCGAATTATATTTAAAAAAATCTAGACCGTAAAATAGTAACAGCACGCGATGTTATAATGATTAACTGCATAATGTATTACGGTGTTATTATAAAAATACAACCTACCCACATATTAATGTTAAGTGTTAAGTTATGTTTTACAAAATATATTGTTTTATTTAATTTTTTATGACTTTATTTAGGTCATTTGCAAAATTAGTTAAAACTAGTAAAAGATGAGACATGATCACTCAAAATATTACTTCTCTCTATCACATTTATGCAGACGATGTCCATATTTATAACCAGTCCTCATTTGAAATTCTTCCCTAGGCTATTTCTGCTATCAATGATGATCTTGCCACCATTCTCAGGCCATTATTATTGGCAGAAGAAATATGATTTCAAGAGACTTATTAAATCTTCCACCTGTTTCACTTAACGGCATCATTATGCCTTACAGTGATGTAGTGAGAAACTTGGGCATAAATATGGATAACACCTTATCTTGGACAACAAATCTGAGAGATTTGAGCTGAAAGACATTTGCAGCTCTGGGATTCTTGCAACGTTTATGTTAACATATGACTAAAATTGAGAAACACATGCTTAGATGGTTTGAGCACGTAGAGAGAATGAATGAAAGGAGACTGGCAAAGCCAATAGTGAATGGAAAAGTTGGAAAAAGAAGACCAAGGCGAACGTTCCTGGACCAAATCCAGGACATTTATATAAGGGCCGCAATGTACACGCAACACCGCTGAATACGATTAGTTTAATATAAAACAGCTCATTTACAGAAAGTAAAATGAATGCATAAGATAAAATAAGTAAGTAAGTATGTAAAATAAAATAAGGCAGCAGAAGCACAAAAGTAAAATAAATGCGGTAGAGACGAGAGCGTTGAGAAGTATAAGTGGATTGTACCTGAATGACAAAGTAAGAAATAGTGTGATAAGAGAACGTCGTGGTATAAAAGAAGATGGAAAGACTAAAATTAAGAAAGGTAAGTATAAAATAAGAAAACTTTGTTCTGTCAAAAACATTTGGTTTCTGGCAGTTTTTATTTCTACCAATTATATAGTCGGCGCAAAAAAAATATCTTTATTACATACATACATACATAAGCATCACGCCTCATTCCCACAGGGGTAGGTAGAGACAACGTCCTTCCACTTGCCAGGATCCTTGCATATCTCCTTCGCTTCTTCCATTCTCATTAAACCTTTCATACGAGTTCGTCGGTTTAGAGTACTCTTGACCTGGCCCTTATTTAAAATGTTCTGGATTTGGTGCAGGAAAGTTCACCTTGGTCTTTCCCTTTTAACTTTCGCATTCACTCTTGACTCATAAATCCTTTTTTTCAGTTTCCTTTCATTCATTCTCTCTACATGCCCCAACCATCTTGCATCCCTTTCTCAATTTTAATCACTACGTCCTCTTTTATACCACAACGTTCTCTTATCACACTATTTCTCACTCTGTCACTCAGTCTCAATCCACTCATACTTCTCAACGCTCTCATCTCTACCGCATTTATTTTACTTTTGTGATTCTTCTGCCATACCTAAACATTCACTACCATACATGCATGCACAGCCAGTCTGGCCCTTTGAGACGTCATCTGGCTATTCATAAAGGCGTGCACAGCACCATTTACCATATTCCCTGCATTCACTCTCCTTTCAATATCACTTTCACATGTTCCATCTTTTGTAAATTTAGATCCCAAGTATACCAACTCTTTCACCTCTTCCTTATTCCCCATCTAACAAAATATTGCTATTAATCATAGATTCATTTCTTTCAAAAAGCATAACTTTCATTTTGTTTACATTTAGTTTCCTTCCTTTCCCTTACAAAGCTTCATTCATAATATTTACCATCTCCTGTAGCTCATTAGCGGATGACGCAAGAATTACTTGATCATCAGCGTAGAGTAAACATTTGAGGAGTACTTCATTCTTAACCCAAACATAAAAGTAAAGTAGCAGCCCATTAACGTCCCACTACTGGGCACAGGCCTCCTCACTCCGAGGAGCGAGGGTTTTTAGAGCATAGACCCACCACGCTGTTCCCCTGCGGATTGGCAGGCATAGTACACAAGTGCACTCTCTATTCCTTCACTCTCATAGTCCGATGTGACGGGAATCCGACACGACCGGAGAGAGATCAGGCGCAGGACCGACGGCTTAACGTGCTCTCCGAGGCACGGNAATAGATTTGGGTTTTAAAGAAATCTATAATACTCGTACATCAGAAATCTCATTATATATTAATCATCTATTCAAATAGATTTAACAAATGAATCTATAATACGCAAGAGGATTTTATAATAGATTCATATACTTTAATTATCTATTTTAATAGATAAATAGATTTGGGTTTTAAAGAAATCTATAATACTCGTACATCAGAAATCTCATTATATATTAATCATCTATTCAAATAGATTTAACAAATGAATCTATAATACGCAAGAGGATTTTATAATAGATTCATATACTTTAATTATCTATTTTAATAGATAAATAGATTTGGGTTTTAAAGAAATCTATAATACTCGTACATCAGAAATCTCATTATATATTAATCATCTATTCAAATAGATTTAACAAATGAATCTATAATACGCAAGAGGATTTTATAATAGATTCATATACTTTAATTATCTATTTTAATAGATAAATAGATTTGGGTTTTAAAGAAATCTATAATACTCGTACATCAGAAATCTCATTATATATTAATCATCTATTCAAATAGATTTAACAAATGAATCTATAATACGCAAGAGGATTTTATAATAGATTCATATACTTTAATTATCTATTTTAATAGATAAATAGATTTGGGTTTTAAAGAAATCTATAATACTCGTACATCAGAAATCTCATTATATATTAATCATCTATTCAAATAGATTTAACAAATGAATCTATAATACGCAAGAGGATTTTATAATAGATTCATATACTTTAATTATCTATTTTAATAGATAAATAGATTTGGGTTTTAAAGAAATCTATAATACTCGTACATCAGAAATCTCATTATATATTAATCATCTATTCAAATAGATTTAACAAATGAATCTATAATACGCAAGAGGATTTTATAATAGATTCATATACTTTAATTATCTATTTTAATAGATAAATAGATTTGGGTTTTAAAGAAATCTATAATACTCGTACATCAGAAATCTCATTATATATTAATCATCTATTCAAATAGATTTAACAAATGAATCTATAATACGAAAGAGGATTTTATAATACATTCATATACTCTAATAATCTATTTTAATAGATAAATAGATTTGGGTTTTAAACAAATCTTAAATACATCAGAAATCTCATTATATATTCATTATCTATTCAAATAGATTTAACAAATGAATCTATAATAAGCAAGAGGATTTTATAATACATTCATATACTTTAATTATCTATTTTAATAGATAAATAGATTTGGGTTTTAAACAAATCTACAATACATGAGAGAAATTCATTATATATTTCAATAATCTATTCAAATGGATCAGTTATGATTTTAAATGAATCTTTAATTTATCATATTGTATTTGTTACTTTCATATTGTACTCTATCAATTTAAGTAGCTTTAACAAATACATTTTTAAGTATTACTTTAATTTGAGTGGATTTGACAGAATTTAACTTCAAGGACGAATATTTTATGAAACCGGTTGCAATAACACAGTTGCAAACACCCAACCAAAGGTGGCACACGCAAAAACTTAAAAAAAAATTTACGCACAATGACAATTCAATAAATTAATAAACACAAGAACAACTGCATTGAAATGTGCGAAGCTTATATTTATGTTATTACAAAAGCAGCTAATTACAATTGCAGCTTTTTTTGTTTCTTGTCGTTTTGCATTTGCATTTGGCTTTATGTTAATTTATTAAACTTTTTTCGATGCTGTTTTAAAATTAGCAGTCGTTTTGCGATTCCATCGTTTATGGTCAAGCTGTTTCGCTGTGTTATGGCTAAAATGCCATTGAGTGACATTTCTTAAATTTTCAGCTATTTATCGGACCCGTCAAACTTCGTATCTCGTCATTTATTAAATAAAAAGCTGAATGATAATTGTAGAATGCCAATTGAAAAACAATACGTAATGAAAAACACACGGCCTTTACGCCCAGATTCCTGGCCAAGTCCGTAATATATTCTTCTTCTTTGTGAAATTGCTTTCAGGTGTGCCAATTGGGCACCATTATTCCGTCAGGGGCTTATCTCGCCAGTATCAAGTTTACTGGAGAAGACACGAAGGAAATTGTTCGGTTTTTAAGAGAATATAATAATATAAGAATATAATTATTTTACAACTTAATTCTATTATGAAGTGGGAAAGTTGGGAGCAATTCAGAAGGATGTGGGAGACAGAACCTTCGTCTATGCCACATTCACACATAGAGTGGTCCCTAATCCGGAGTTTAGCCAAGTGTACAGGTGTTCAGGCATGTCCAAGGCGAAGCCGAGTGATGGTACTAGTGACCCAGCGATTGGCATGTCAGAAAAATCCAGGGTCGCCTTGGTATGTCCGGTTGGAGAGAGGTATAATATTTACCTTTGACCAATTTTGATGAAGACCACAATGAACTCCAGGAATGTTTTGGAGAGTGAGGTTAAATCTTTTGATAAATTTTGGAAAGGTTCAAGCGTTCCATATTGGACTGTTGCTTTCGCAGATGAATCAGCTGTCTCATTTCCAGGGATACCGGAATGGCTGGGAACCCAAGCAAGTAACACAGACAGATCCCTTTGATAACATGAAAAAAGAGCTTCTCTAAATCTGAAAACAATGTGAAATCTTAATTTACTTCGGAAGGGGTTTTCTTTAAGAGACATTAAACAACTTAATGAGTCAGTCACAATGGCAGTCTGTTGAATGTTATGGGAATAGGCATACAGGATTGATTCTAATATAGCAATGGACTCTCCTGTTAACACTCGGGAGGACATTTGAATTTTTAAAAAAAAATTATATTTGGGGATCCAACTGGCAGCACCAATGCAGCTTTTGGACTAACTTTGACGCATCCGTGTATATGAGAAGATGATGAGACCAATTTTGATTAATAATACCCTGAAATTTCTGCTTAGTATCAGGAGATCCTTTGAGTAACCCAAGATCTGTTATGCCAGGAGGCTTGTAAACTAGAGCTTTATATGGAGTAGAATAAAGAGGATTAGAGGGAGCAGTTATTAAAGGCTGGTAAATTTAAGAAAGCTACCTAATAAAACGGAAGAGGAATTACGAGACCTGGGGAATTGGGATAATTGAGTTAAGAGGGACCAAAGTGGATGGGAAGATAACTATAACGTCCTGCTAATAAATCGGTCACAAAGGTATTGGCGCCGGAGGGTTAAGGGAGGATTGACACTTTCGACTTGCAAGGCATTTGTTGGGGATGGTTTCATAGCACCCAGGATAATCCTGAGGCATCTGAATTGAATTCTATTTAATTTTTTTGCAGCCGCCATCCTTTACGCCTAGATTCCCGCCAAATTCCGTAACATATTATAGTTGCGTTCAGAAATTGGTATTTGTCAATGTCAAATACAAATTAAAATACTGCGTGCGTACAAAGTACACATGTCAGAAGTGAAACTTCTTTGGCAAACTAATTTTTAAGTCTTGTTTATATTTATACAAATGTAAAACGTTAGATTTCAGAAGAAATTAATGAACGTAATTGTCGTTAAAGTATTTAAGGTGACAATAATTAATTCAAATCTCAAATGACGAATTGTAAACGAAAATGTCACGTGTTTTAGTCAATATTGGAAATTATTATTTAAAATTTGCTTTTGAATTTAAAATTTATGAAATATATTTCTCGGAGAATAAGAGAGAAGGACAAGCATAATGCATAGGGCCCTAGGGTTCTCCGCCGACATAGTCATTAATGGCATCCATAATTCAATTTCCATAATTTGGGCGTTGGTGGGTAATGTCATACCTAGGTACTTAGCTGTGTTGACATAAGACAATAATCCGTACCTTTATTTGTAAAATAAATGTGCATCGGTTTTGAATGTCGGTAAAAAAAGGCACTTGGCAGAGCAGTAACGGCCAATATGGCCGGTGCTTATGGCTCGCATCAGCTGTTTTTATTCATATATACGTTTCCACATTTGTTACTTAATATGGGAGTAGAAATCAACGCCATTTTAATAGTCCGACGACAGTTTCCTACGATGTGCAAATAAAAATGTCTGAATGCAAACAAAGTACCATTGAGATGTTGATTTGGATAAAAATAATTTATTGTAATCAATGAATATCACTCGCCTTTACTAAAGTTATGCTTAGCGAACCGTAAACGTGCTGATTTATATTAAACTGGGATATATTCCAAGGTGTTACTCGCGTAGTTTCCGATCGTGTATGTGACCGAAACGACTCACTGCTAAATTTCAAGTTCAAGCATTTCATTAAAGCAATATTAAGTTAAAAATGTTATTTGCAGCAATTTAATGTTCAAGTTTTTCGTTAAAATATTTTAAAGCTCAAGTTTTTCGTTAAAACAATTTCAAATTAAAGTTTTTCGTTATAACAATTTCTATCAGACAGTCACTTAGTCATTACTATTCATATAAATGAAGTGGATTTCACCATTTTTCCACGGGATCGGGAGCCACGCGTGACAGATATATACAATTACTATACCTTAACTCCTATTGCTTCAAATCTCGAACTCGAAATTGTTTTAACGAAAAATTTGGTCTTGCAATTACTTTAAAGAAAACCTTGAACTTGACTTGCTCTAACGAAAACTTTGAAGTTGAGATTGCTTTAACGAAACCATTGAACTTGAAATTGATTTTAACGAAAAACATGGTTTAGAAATCGTTTTAACAAAATCTAATCGATTTTTAGTTTGACAGATAATACAAAAATATCTGTTTTATTTACTAGTTGAACTTCGTATGTGTGACATAACAAGGAGAGAAGTTTGATTACCATAAAAAGGCTATAGTGAGTCAATCTTAAAAGATAGAGGTTTTCTGTCTAGGACGTTTTTTATAGAATTTTATAAAACAAACAATTCTTGCATACATGACTGTTGCGTAACTTCAACCGATTTAACAGCACACGTAACAGATATTCTCAAAAGGGATAAAGTTACACCGCCTTAGCGACATTTTTCATTGATGCTCCACTTATATTAATCATATCGTAATGTTACATAGCTTATATCCTTTCTAGATAAATGGGCTATCTAAAACTGAAAGATTTTTTCAATTCGAGCAAACATTTCCTGAGATAAAGGCGTTTAAACAAACGAAACTTTCTAACGAATAAAGTAATAATAACACCTTCCAATATAAATGCAAATTAATTTTAACACGATAGCTATAAATCTCGGAAACCACTAAACCGATTTTCATGAGATTTTCAACAGCATATAGACGATTTTATAGGGAATAACATGGGCTACTTTAATATCCTACTAGTGGAGTATACTTTTAAATATGCAATCATTTAATTGAAAGCTATTTTATACGAAAAATACAATCATTTTCAGGCAATATCTATTGAAATATTTCAAACTAGCTGTTCCAGCAACTTCGTCCGCATTTAATAGTATTTTTGGGTAGCATTTTTAATCATTTAGGCTAATTATTAAACAAATAAGACACCTATGTATAAATAATGAGCTATTTACACAATTCCACTGCAAATTGGTTCAGTAGTTTTAGCGTGAAATCGCGACAAACAAGCAGAGCTACTTATGCATTTATAATATTAATAAAGATAAGTTTCAAGCTTCTATCGTTAAAAATGACGCCCTTTTTTCGTATTAAAAAGTAGCCTCAGTTCTTTCTCAGGCTCTAGACTATTTGTGTACCAAATTTCAATTAAATTTATTCAGTAGTTTTTGCGTAAAATTCTTCTTAAAATAACATGTCGTCAAATAAAGACTGAATAACCTTTCTACCAGCAAACAAAAGGAAGGTACCGCCAGGAAATTATATACGTATTCCTATTTTTTGTCATACAACAATGTAATTATTACTCTGGATGGATAGAAGCCAATATTTCTGTGCGAATGTTTATTTGATAACTATTATAACATCACGCGAGGTGATAAATATACTTTTTTGTAATCATAATTGACACATTATATGTACAGTTGTTGTACAACTAGTTTCTTTTTACGATTTCGCCTGCGTCGCCTTCAAGTAGGCTTTTACGCCAATTTCGAATCGTCAACTATCGTTTTTTAATGTACGACTGATTAGGATATAAAAGAATCCTCATTTTACCTTCAAATTTTAATACGATTTACAATTACATTTCTTCTAACAAAGGTGTCTTTATTAAGTGACATCTGTATGTCTTCTGGCTATTATAGAAACGTAAAACAGTTACCCTTAAATGTTAATCGTAACTACTGAACCGATTTAAATGAAATTTGGTAATCAAATAGTCTAGAATATGAGAAAGGACATAGGCTACATTTTAATGACAAAAATGATTGTAAGGGATGGAAATATCATCATTTGAAGAAGCTTGAATTAAGGCTGTCGTATCGATTTGAAAAGTGTAACATTTTAAGTTAATGTCGGAGTGCAAGAGTCTGTGGAACGCTGGCGCCATCTTTGTATCGGCGTGGGGGCAGAGTCTATAAGTGGCAGTCCGGCCCGTCTCTCGGCAGATTTCGAGCAGCGGTCGGCCGGAGTGGTCGACTATTGAAACTGTCGCGTTCCTAGCTATTAGTGTTAATGAGTTTGTGTAAATTGATATCGGTAACATTAAGTGATTGAACATTATAATCCGAGTTAATTAAAAAAGTGTTTCATTGCACCAACATTACCCATGAACGCCCACAGAATAAGAAATTAAATAATGGATCCAATTGATAAAAACTTCTGATGTCGGCGTTGAACCCTACGCCCCTGTGCTTTATGCTTCTCCGTTATTTCTCTCTTATTCTCCGACATATATAAAATAACACTCCTATTCTTACAAATGTTATTAATGCGAAAGTAACTGTATCTGTTTGTTGTCAAAACTAATAAATCTGTTTGCAGTGTAAAGAGATTATTAAAGTATTAATACTTGTGAATAATTTGTAAAATAATCAGCCTTAGTTATTAAAACCTTACCACAAACAGTATTCCACGCATAGATTGTTGATAAAATTGATTAAAATAAGTCTCTATTACCTTTTACGACCAGATATGATCACCTAAATTGAGCCAAATCTTTGTACTCCTAAATGTTTGTATATTTAATAAACTTAAATGTCATCCAACTGATATGCCTAAAATAGCAACGAGATCTTTATAAATATTGGCAATTGGCATGAAATATAAGTCCTTTGCAACGTAGACACTCACAAGGAATAGATTACCTCAGACTCCAATAGGATCAAGACATATTATACACGCTTTGAGAAAAGCTTGAACTTCTTTTCACAAAAACTTTAATGATTTTCAGTTAACTTGACAGATACAAGGTGTATTAAGGTTTATTAACATAAAAAGGCTGTAGTGAGTTAACCATAAAAGATAAAGGTATTCGATCTATGACTTTTTTATAGAACTTTATGAAACAAAAAGTATCTGCATACATGATTATTGCATAACTTTCACCTTTTTAACAACACACGTAACAGAAGTTCTCGAAAGGGATAAATTCATCCCGTTTTTGCGTCAATTTTCATTGATGCTCCGCTTGTATTGGTCATATCGTAATGTTATATAGCTTATATCCTTTCTAGATAAATGAGCTATCTAAAACTGAAAGAATTTTCCAATTCGAACAAATATTTTCTGAGATAAAGGCGTCTAAACTAACAAAAGTTTCTTTTAATATAAATATAACTGAAATGTCTATTTGTAATGTTATAATGACAAATTCCAATGCTCGTTTATACATACGTGTCTTATTTGTAAAATAATAAGCCTTATTAATTAAAAATACTACCCACATACTGTTTTCCATGCTTACAAAGTCGTAGGCACAGCTAGTATCATTGATAATTTAAGATTAGTCATCCATTTTAAGCTCCATTACCTTTTACGAACAGATAAGATAACATTCAAAGGCTAAATTGAGCCATATCTATATAAATGTGTATGTAGATATGAAATTTAACAGTCCTTTGCAACGTAAACACTCACAAAGAACAGATTACTCCAGATTCCAACAGAAATGGGACATATTATACATTTCCGTGCTTATTTTTATACATTTTTTTAATAGACAATGTCTTTAAGTACCCTAAATGAAGTAAACACTTCTATTGGATTGTGGAGTTCGTTGCTTGTACCAAAATATCCAGTAAAACTCAGGACAAAACCTCTTCATCATGATGATAGATCATAGTCGATCGCTGGCGTAGTGTTTTCTGCTAACACCAACTTAAAGACTCAGTTCAGAGAGAGCACGTGCTTCTAAAGCTCCCCCTTCGATAAATAAGACCTACGTTAATATATTTTTTTAAATTCTAACCCCTTGAATGTTAATAAGAGTCGAAATTTGTATTAGATACCTGAAAACAGTTGTCACAAATTAAATGGATGAAAACCTGCTGTTGTATATAAATAATATACAACGTGGTGTATGGGTGGGCTTCCCAACTTCGGGCAAATATTGAGAAAATCTTAATAGAAAACTCAATATTGATATTTGAATTGGCCCGACCCGGGACTCGAACCCAGGACCTCATGTCTGTAGTNGAGGGCTCGCCTTCTTGCTGTTTCTGAACGCGAGTCAGGTTTCTGGTTACATGCGCTTCCATCTGCATCCGTAGGTACCTTGTTAGACAAGACTACGTTATCTTTATCTACGTGGCTGCGTCTGGGTGTGAAAACAACAGACCCCCATCGTTGTAAATGTGGTGAGTGGGTAAATCAACTCGGTCACCACGGTCTGTCTTGTCTTCGTAGTGCTGGTCGTCTTCCGAGACACGCCGGCATCAACGACATCATCAGAAGGACCCTTGTCACCATTAACGTGCCGGCTATTCACGAGCCTAATGGAATCGCACGTGATGATGGTAAGAGACCTGATGGTATGTATGCCTTGGAAAAAAGGAAGGTCGTTGGTGTGGGATGCTATATGTGTTGATACGCTTGCACCATCTCTCATTGACGCTACCTCTAAATCAGTGGGAGCGGCGGCGTCATTAGCTGAAAACGCCAAGAGGCGCAAATATGAGAGCCTTGCTTTAGAATACATATTTGTGTCTTTTGGCGTGGAGACATTGGGACCGTGGGGTCCTGAGGCTAAAAGTTTTTTGAAAGAAATCTCATCTCACTTAGTTGATGTCACCCGTGACCCTAAGGCCGGGTGGTACTTCGGACAGCGTATAAGTATCGCTGTCCAAAGAGGTAACGCTGCCAGCCTTATGGGTACCCATTCATTTGCTTCTGATGGCGCATTTTAATTACTTTTAGTTTTTCTTATTGGACTGTTTTTATTTATTTATACTGGCTACAATACAAAAATTACTTTTATACACTGGACTAGAATATACTGACTTTTAATATCAAATAATATACAACATGTTGTAAGTGTGAATATAATATATGTCGTGGCATCTACTACTCAACTAATGACTGAAGAAAATAAATGAATTTATCGTTTTTTTTTCATATAAAAAATGAGACATAACTCAACTGTGAAGTGAAACGCTGAGACAATGAAGGGTGAATATCGTTTCACACTTTTATAAACTTGTGAACCGTTTGTGTAGTATTTTTTTCTTTTAAACGAGTATAAGTGTAGTCCCTACATATATGGTTAATATAACCTTATATAAGAAAGTCTACAATTCATATATTATAGGCTTTCCTTTTTAGATTTATTTCTTTGTATATATACAAACTAAAACCGGATTGTCGTTTTGTAATTTTACAATATATGAAATTATATGCGCTATAAATGTATCAACAGACTGTGTTGTGGGTTCTTCTCAAAACAAGGTTTAAATAAAAGCTTACACAGGCTTCGTAAAGCTTACATTCTGTAGTAAAATAAAAGCTTTCTCTCTAAACAAATTGATCATATATTTACATTGAATTTTTCAATTCCTGCTACTAATATACACTCTATTTGTGTCTCCGTCTATATATCTTGTTTAAATTAACAATTGGTTATAATTTATTTATTATTTACTCATCCATTCAAGTACAAATACATACAATGAGCTTAATGTCCTTTCTAAAACCGTAAACTATCCGTGTACCAAATTTCATTTAAATGGTTTCAGTAGTTATGGCGTAAAAGCAAGATTGACAGGCAGAATAACTTTCACATTTATAATATAAATAAAGAATGTTATTTTACATCCTTGAGAGCAAAACTTTCCGAAATTTTGACTGTCATATTTATTTAAATCGGATTAACAGCTTAAAAAATAAGTTTGAAGCTTTAAGCTCTAAAAGTGGTCATATTTCCACGCTTTACAATATTTTTTTTACATTGATAAATAACTAATGACCTTTGTCAGGTTTTAAACTATCTGTGTACCAAATTACATTGAAATCGGTTCAGTAGTTTTATCGTGAATCCGCGACAGAGTCACGTCCGTATTCAGGATATTCAAGTTCAAATACATTTGTTTAAGCTCATAGTTTTCATTATATTGCTTGTTTCATTCCGATAATAAAGTCATCTCGATGCGTAAATGTTAATACTGTGTAAAATATCACTCGTGTAGTTAATTTTTATTGCTTAACGGTACATAAAAATTGTTGCAATGTTCTTATTTATATTTATCATGTAACTTTACATTTATAAGCAATTATACTTTGGCGTCGATAAAATATCTGCCATTAGTGTCTACGGATATACTTCCCGTGATCCATCAAAATAATTAAAAATATAAACGGTATTTTAATAAATGTATTTGTGAAATGAAGACCTCAGACTTGAATAACTTTAAAAATAAATATATCCTTTTTTTATTAACTAGCGGTATAGGTTTCTATAACAAACTTGCAGAAGACCTATTAGAAGTGTGCATTGCAATTTCACCCGACGATATACGAATGAGAGTAACGACAAGAATGCAAAATAAATCCATTTAAAAGTGTTTAGGTGGAATGGACCACACCAACATCCTCATAACATAGTTTACCCGGTCAAATATCCTGACTAAATTTGTGGCCCTCCAAAATATCCTCATAACATTTTGCGACTCTCCAAAATATCTACATAACGGTTGTGACCCTCCAAAATATCCTCATAACATTTGTGACTCTCCAAAATATCCTCATAACAATTGTGTCCTTTCATAATATCCTCATAACATTTGTGACCTTCCAAAATACTCTCATAACATTTGAAACCCTCTAAAATATCATCATAGCATTTGCAATCTCCAAAATATCCTCATGACATTTGTGACCTTCCACAATAGCCTCATAAGATTTGTGAACCTCAATAATATCCTCTTAAAATTTACAATCTCCAAAATATCCTCATAACATTTGTGACCCTCCAAAATATGCCCATAACATTTGTAATCTCCAAAATATCCTCATAACAATTATGACCTTTCAAAATAGCCTCATAAGATTTGTAATCTCCAAAAGATTCTCACAACATTTGTGGCCGTCCAAAATATCCTTATAACATTTCTGACCTCTATAATAGCCTTATAAGATTTGTGAACCTCAATAATATCCTCATACCATTTGTGACCCTCCAAAATATCCCCATAACATTTGTAATCTCCAAAATATCCTCATAACATTTATGACTTTTCAAAATAGCCTCATAAGATTTGTAATCTCCAAAAGATTCTCATAACATTTGTGGCCCTCCAAAATATCCTCATAACTTTTGTGACCCTCAAAAATATCATCATAGCATTTGCAATCTCCAAAATATCCTCATGACATTTGTGACCTTCCAAAATAGCCTTATAAGATTTGTGAACCTCAATAATATCCTCATAACATTTGCGACCTTCCAAAATATCCACATAACATTTGTAATCTCCAAAATATCCTCATAACATTTATGACTTTTCAAAATAGCCTCATAAGATTTGTAATCTCCAAAAGATTCTCATAACATTTGTGGCCCTCCAAAACATCCTCATAACTTTTGTGACCCTCTAAAATATCATCATATCATTTGCAATCTCCAAAATATTCTCATGACATTTGTGGCCTTCCAAAATAGCCTCATAAGATTTGTGAACCTCAAAAATATCCTCATAACATTTACAATATCCTCATAAGATTTGTGACCTTCCAAAATATCCCAATAACATTTGTCACTCTCCAAAATATACACCTAACATTTGTGGCCTTACAAAATATCCTCATAACATTTGTCACTCTCCAAAATATTCTCATAACATTTGTGCCTCTCCAAACTATCTCTAAAATCTCAGAAACGTCAGTTTCTTTTCATATTTCGACTTTTCTGAACGATCTCTGTGGATCACTTAGACATCATGACTTTTTATTACTGGTACGTTACTTTTTGTGTCACTACTTTAATAGTAATATATAGGCTTTGTCTGCGAATGTTACATCTAAATTATGACATTACATTGTTGCTTTTTACTTCTATGGTTAGTCTGTCTGTATTACCATAATTATTGTTGTAAAAGAATACATTGTCATTTATTAACATGCTGTTATTGTTGATATTAATAAACATTGCTCCATTTTCTTTGTTAGATTTTATTTTTGATATTTCAGGGCCTTATCATATAAAACTAACTTGTTTGCGATTTCATTTTAGAGCATCGCTTTTATATTAATTTTGTTATAAAATCAAATCAATTCATCACTACATAGTTCTGCAACCTTTAGCATTATGGTGCGGGCCATATTTTACATAATAAACACAATTTTCTAAACTTTTATTATGACTTACACCATAGGGACTTACGGGCCGCATGTGACCCTGTTTTGATAAACCTTGGGCTATAGTACACTTAGAAACAAAGTAGTCTGCAATTACTCAGTTCGTGATAAAAAAAATCCTTAGTCCTTGTGTATCGAAATTCGCTATATTTTAACCTTAATTTATAAATCAACGTTTCTTTGTTTATATAATATAAATCTCACGAACAGCCCTTTTCTGCAGCACAAATATTGCATCTATATCAACAGCATTACCTCAAAGTAAAACACCATATGACATAACGTCGTGAAAATAACTGAAATAGATTAATCTCTAACTTTATTTAGCCGCAGAGCTGAGCCTGTGCAATACACCACTTATATGGGGCTCCCACTGTAGTTTACTATCTAAGGTAAAGCCTAAGAAAAAGGTTCTATCTACCAGATCAAGTTCCTCATTAATAACAATGTTTAACAATGGCTTTCATTTGTTTAAAATTTGGCGGCGTAAATTTAATATTTTCCTGTTGAGTAATAAATTATTAGCTCCAAACCATTGTACTAATTTATTGAGAGAGTTATTTATGTCATAGTCTATTTGTTGCCGTTTAACTTTGAATATAAAAATACCATTAGCATACAAAACTATCTCATTGTCCTTGACAAATTAAGGCAGGTCATTAATATAAATGAGGAACAATAAGGGCCCTAATATGGAACCCTGTGGGACACCTAGGTTTGTTACAGACCCGTTTGAAAGCTTTTCATTAACACAGACCTTTTGTTTTCTATTGGTTAACTAGGAACTCATGAGGTCTAAAGCTGTCTCTATTATGACGTAATTCCCCGATCAGAGTCTCATACTGGACACAATCGAAGGCCTTAGACAAATCACAGAAAACACCAAGTGTACACACAATATTATATAATACCTGTACACCAGAATAGGCTGTTGAAGGACCTGGCGTAAATTCAATTGCTTACTGTGCTATAAATTATATTTTTGAAAATGATGTTCTTGAATACTTTACTGAAAGTCTAAAGTTAGAGGAAAATGTTTACTACAGTTGTGAATCTAGGCTTTCAAAGCTAGGAAGTAAATTTTTGTATACATTAAAAAAACTGAAGAAAAAGTAAGAGGCCACAAAACAAAAGCACTCTCTTACGATTGCCTTTTTGGTGTAGTAGTGAGCTTGTGCTGCTTCAGATTCAGAATGCCCGTCACATTGGATTATGACAGAACGAATAGAGAGTGCCCTGCTATCTATGCTCTAAAAACCCTCTCTCCTATCAGTGAGGATGCCTGTACTTTGTGGGACATTAATAGGCTGCTACTTATCTCGCATTATCTAATTACTGAAGCTTTTCTGTGGTTAAATACTCTGAACCCCACACCTTTGTGGTTACTAAGCGTGCTTATAATTTGCGCAATCCATTCCATATAATTACGTAATCATTTATTCAGCAACTGTCCGCCATTTTTTACGTCTCCTGTTCGACGTACACCTGGTATATGTATAAAATTAAAACGAGCCACGTTTTTGAATTCAATTCCGCGTGACAGACATTAGTTTATAATTTGTCTTCACTGACAAGTTAATTTGGTTACAATAGGTTATGTGTTCTAGCTTTTTGTCTGTCTATAAAAGGTCTAGACGTTGAATGCTAAAGCGCACCTTCTTTCATTGAATTCCACAAATTAAACATAGATATACAATAGGCATACTTACCAATGAAAAAGCTGTTTGTTTCCTGACTATTTTGATATAAAAATGGTAAGAGAAATGATTTAAGAAGTTCGATAGATGATACAAATAAAAAAATGAATCAAATAAGCATTTACAACACTTTTGAATCGTCAAATATAGGTTTTACTACACATTTCAATATACGACTGATGATGACTTTAAAGAATGACACACAATCTAAAGTTACAAGGCTTTCTTGTCCTGAGAAAAGCCCACAATAAACTCAGTAGAATATCCTTTTCATGACCATCATCATTACAACATTATATTAAACCTTAGTAACATTATAAATGAGAAAGTAACTTTCACGCTAAAACTACTGAACCGATTTAAATGAAATTTGGTGTACAGATAGTCTAGTGCCCGATAAAGGAAATAGGTAATCTTTTAACGTAAACAACGTAGACGCTCACAAAGAACTTCCCTAAATCCCAACCGGATATAAGCGAAACTTAGTGAGAGATTTCCTTTACCCTTTGATTTGTTATTCATGTTCTTTTCGCAATGTACACTTACACTAATAATGGGATAACGGAATCAGGAACGTAGATAACACCGTATAAGACAGCTAATGTATTCTATTTAGATTAGAGCCATTCATATTCTCCCAAACATTTACATCGTCTAAGTAGTCTTTCAAATCAGTTTTCTTTTTAAAAAGATTCTGAATTTAATAAAAGACATCTCTGAAAAATAAACAACTTCCTCGTGGAATATTGTTTCTAAGTAGCTTTTTTATAAATTAGGCTAAATATTTTAAAACTAATACGTATAAAGAACCTATTGTCCTTTCTCAAGCTTTAGACTATCTGTGTACCAAATTTTATTTCCATTGGTTTAGTAGTTTTGGCTTGAAAGCCCGTCAAACAGACAGAGTTACTTACACATTTATAATATAAGGAAGGCTTGTTAATTTATTTCTCACTCTCACTCACTTACTTCAACCGATGGACGTCCACTGCTGGACATAGGTCTCTCCTAACAATGAGTCCCGATCTTGTGCCCGATCTTGTGCAGCCTGGATCCAGCGGCTACCGGCGACCCTATTTATGTCGTCGGTCCACCTTGTGGGGGGTCAGCCTTCACTTCACCTTCCCATGCATTCCAGCACCTTAGAATCTCGACATCCATCGGTTCGTCAAACTATGTGCCCGCCCATTGCCACTTTAGCTTCGTTATTCTTAGGGCTCGGTCGGTGACTTTGGTTCTTCTACGGATCTCCTCATTTCTGATTTGATCGCGTAGTGAAAGTCAAAGTATAGCCCTCTCCATCGCACGCTGTGTGACTTTGAACTTTCGAATGAAGCCCATAGTCATCGATCACGTTGCTAATCCGTAAGTGATCACTGGCATTACGCACTGTTTGAAGACTTTGGTCTTCTGGCACTGAGGGATATTGGAGGAAAAGACCTTACATAGCTTTTCGAACGCTGCCCAACCGAGTTGGATCGATTAGATATTTATATCGAACTATTAGTTTCAAGCTTCTAGCTCTAAAAATGATGTTACTTCCATCCCTTACTTTTTTCGCATTAAAAAGCCTATATTCTTTCTCAGTTTCTGGACTATCAGTGCACCAAATTTCATATAAATCGAGTCAGCAGTTTTGGCGTGAAAGACAGACAGAGTTACTTTCGCACTTATAATATTAGTGAGGATTCTATTTGTTCTGTGTTCTTAAACATAGCATTATTATGTGTGATTTCTCATCTAAAGCGATATGTTAATTTCCTATCATAAAAATTGTTGCCTTTTTTAATGCAATCTATTTTTTTTTTCATTATAAAAGCTGCAAAGCGCTGTCCACGTGCATACAAGGTTGTTTCGCGGAATCGCACGATTAAGATTCGTATCACACGATCGCTGTCATTAAACGTACAGGTTACATACGCTGTTATATCCTTAATTTGATTGCAATATACTAAAGCAAAGTAAGCATAGTTTCAATTTCTTACATTATTTACAGGACTGTGATCATACTTGATGGTAGGTGACAGGCTAAGATCAAAGCGGGCTCATACACAGTTCCATTATTATAGAACAAATTTGTTTCGCATAAAAAACGTTATACTGAGCCAACCTTAAAAGATAGACATATATTGTCTTCGACTTTTTGTTAGAACATTTAAAAGGGAACAATTTTGTAATACATGATTTTTGGGACACTATAATCATTTACGTAGGACACGCAGCGGAAGCTCTCAATGGAAAAAACACCGTTTTTGAAACTCTTTCCATTGGTGCACCATTTTTATTGATCTTGGTGTGATGATGTATAGGTTATAGTCTTCTTTATCAAATTGGCTATCTAACACTGAAAGAATTTTTCAAATTGGAATTGTAGTTCTTGAGATTGACGCGTTCAAGGAAACAAACCGTTTAACACAAAGCTACATCTTAAAAAGGATAGTAATACGCTTGAAATCATACACGCAGTAACTCACAAAATATTCCTTAAACAAAACTATAAGATATTGCCACTAAAGTCGATATATTTATTTATTTTTATGAAAAATTTTTGTGTTTGTTGAACAATTTCAGATTTGCAGGATACCTCGTGATTGTTTTCCAACGTCGATATATTAATTTTGGTATATTTGGCGAGTTTTCAACGTTTTAGCGTTAATTTATCCAGCAATCTCATGCCTTAATTACTTTAAACACTTCCTTATAAGAATCCACCTGCCTTTACCGTTTGTATATAAAACTGGTGTTTAATTGCAATCAGCGAATGTTTTTACATCTTTATCAGTTTCTTTTTTTTATTGCTGACAGATTAGCGCTTGACTGTGATCTCACCTGATGGTAAGTGATGATACAGTCTAAGATGGAAGCGCGCTAAACTGTTAAGAGGCGATATACCCCTTACGGTTTCTACAAAGCATCGTACCGGAACACAAATCTCTTTGTTTGGCGGTACGTTTTTGATGGTAGGAAGGTAACTAGCCACGGCCGAAGCCTCCCACCAGTCCAGACTCAGACAAATTAGAAAATACAATTTCAGACCTACCGGGGATCGAACCCGGGACCTCAACTAGCAAAGCGAATACTCGCACCACTGCGCCAGCGAGGCTATCAAATTTCTACTGTTAGTTTACAGTCTGATTATATAGAAAAGGGTAAGTAGCTGTGGATCAACAGCCCATTGCTGGGGACGTGCTTCCTCAGTCATAGGAGAAAGGGTTTTTAATGCACAGACCCATGATGCTGCTCTACTGCGTGTTGTATATATACCCCAGGTTATGCAGGTTTCCTCATAATGATTAACATCACCGAAGACCAAAATGGTGTATTGAAAACAACCATTTTCTTTCTCTAAATAGAAACTTTATGGTGCCTTCAAAGGATTTGAACCCAGGATTCTTCTGAATGTAAATCAAAGCTTTTCACAACTGTGGTAGGAGCTTCACTTCTGAGGTGAGATTACAGACAAGTGAATCATGTGAACAACAAAGAAATAAAGACTTCTTTGGTATTGTTTCTAAGTACGGTTTTCTCCATATGCCCAAGAACTTGGAAACTCCATTGTTTCTAACGTCTCTCTGCTAGTCACAGTTCTCCTAAATTAAAGGAAAGAGGGTTTTTAGAACATAAATCCACAACACTGCTTCTTTACGGGTTGGCAGCCATATTACACCGTGTATGACCTAACACAAGTGCAATCTTTATTCCTTCTATCTCATAGTGAGATGTTACGGCAATCTGACACTCGCGGAGAGAGATCAGGCGCAAGACCGACGGCTTAAAGTGCTCTACAGGCAACTACATAACACAGGGCAAATACAGAGGATTTCTTAACAAAAAGCAGAAACCTCATGTCTTTAGCCCAAAATGACAGGTACAAGTAGAAGAGGTGATCACACCAGATGGTTTCTCAAAGGGCCAGATCGGCTGAGCATAGAGGAGTGTTAGGTATGGCAGAAGAAACACAAAACTAAATAGATGTGGTAGAGATGAGAGCGTTGAGAAATGTGAGTGGATTAAAACTGAGTGATGAAGTAAGAAAGAGAACGTTGTGATATAAAAGAAGATGTAGTGACTAAAATTGAGAAAGGAATGCTTAGATGGTTTGGGCACGATAGAGAGAATGAATGAAAGGAGACTGACAAAAAGGATTTATGAGCCAAGAGTGAATGGGAAAGTTTAAATAAGGGCCAGGTAAATAGTACTCTAGATCGACGAGCTAGTATGAAAGATTTAATCAGAATGAAAGAAGCGAAGGAGATATGCAAGGATCGTGGCAAGTGGAAGGATGTGGTCTCTGCCTGTCCCTATGGGAATGAGGCGTGATGCTATGTATGTAAGTTACGCGAGTAATCCCATTGAGCAGAGCTAGTCTATTTCTATAATTATCCAGTAATTATAAAAGGTGTACGGCCAGGAGCACCTTATAGGCGTTGGCAATGATAATAATTTATCAGTACAAGATAAGATGCCTTTAAAAACCTAATTGAAACGGCCTTTAATTATAATACAACTTGTATTATCCACGTAATAACTGTCAATTATAAACACTTGTTGATACTTTTCAGTTAGTTCATTGTAACTTGAATAAAATACTCGTAAATTGAAGTGATACAAAAAAACAGCGAGTGATTTATTGGCATATATGTGACTGAAGATACAGTGGATATGATGATAGGAAAAAAGGATATCTAACTATGTTTTTTATTGGCTCTTCTCAGTCAGTTTTACGATGACTTAGGAGAAAGTACTTGGCATATAAATGATACAGGAGTTTAGAGAGAGAATACAAAAAAGATGATACACGAAATATTAACAGTCAATAAAAAAGGTAACAAAAAGGCGGCTTTGCCTTTAAGTATCTAATTTCGTTTAAAGCTCAAGTGGCTACCAATCAGACTTCGCCGGAACTTGCACATTCTCACTCTTCTGGGCTGTGTATTGTTTAACCCAAAGACTCCGCGTTGACTTAAAGATAAATTCGAGTTTTCGCTTAATGCACGCCTTGCTGAAGAATTGGTGCTACAGACACAATACTGTAAAACAAAATTTTTCCATAAATCCTTTACGATTTGTGCAATTAACCTCTGGAACGCGCTTCCTGTCAAAATTCGCCAGTGCCAAAGTATCTCCACATTCAAGAAACGTGTAGTGGAGCACTATCTCTCCTTATCGCAATAATATACAGGCATGGATAAAAATGTATTATATATCTTTATATGTATCTATTCTTTATATGTATTTATTTCTTGTATATATGTATTCGTATTAGTATGTATGTATAAGTATTTATATGTAT
>JACTOM010000907.1:1121128-1159633 GCA_015832385.1 Elymnias hypermnestra
AAAGTGCTGGAGTGGCGACCCCGCACCGGACGGCGCAGTGTAGGCAGACCCCCCACAAGGTGGACCGATGATATAAAGAGGGTCGCCGGTAGCCGTTGGAGCCAGGCGGCGCAAGATCGGGCCTTGTGGCGGTCATTACGTGAGACCTATGTCCGGCAGTGGACGTCCATCGGTTGAAGCGACGACGACGACGACGACGATTATTATTTAGTTTAATCATTTTAGAAATAAGATTCATACGTGTAAATATGTCAATGATTTTGATTGTTTTAATACAAATAGCAAATATTTTAGTCAGTAGTTTTGTCTTAAAACTGGAACAGACATTTCGCATTTATAATATTAGTGATTATTGTTATTTTGAGGGTTACACCCTTGAGGGTAAAGTTTTACAAAGCTTGAATGTTATATTTATTAATATCGTATCTACAGCCTATAGAATAAGTTTTAAGTTTCCAGCTCTAAAAATGACAATTCAAATAATATAACAAATATTTCCTATCTATGTACCATTTTTCAATTAAATTGGTTAAGTGATATTGGCGTAAAAACAGACAGTATTAGATTTATAATATAAGTAACGATTATAAACACAAAAACAAATATAAATGTACAACATTTATAACTCCTGATTGATTACACTCAGCATGAAGATAATTCCAGCAATTTAAATCATTATTTTTGCTATATATTATATAATAGAGGAATAAGAGAGAACGGAGAAGCATAATGCACAGGGGCGTAGGGTTCTCCGCCAACATTGTTATTAATTGGATCCATTATTTAATTTCTTATTCTGTGGGCGTTCGTGGGTAATTTTGGTGCAATCAAACACTTTATTAATTAACTCGGATTATAATGTTCAATCACTTAATTTTCCTGAAATCAACTTACACAAACTAATTAACAATAATAGCCAGGAACGCGACAGTTTCAGTAGTCGACTGATCCGGCCGACCGCCACTCGAAGAGTGCCGAGAGACGTGTCGGACTGCGATTTATTGACTCTGCCCCCACGCGGATACACAGACGGCGCCAGCGTTCCACAGAGTCTTGCACTCCGACATATATATACATACATATATATATATATAGCGAGGTATCCTTGTAAGATAGATAAATGCTATTACAGATTTTTTTGTAGATTGTTACCGCAACTTAATACTCGTACGTTACAGGTTATTTACTTTGTCAACCCGCTATCACCTGTCTTTTATATGGTAATCACAACAGCAACATAAAAAGCACAACGCAAATACGCAAAAGTCCCCCCCCCCCCCCAGCTACCACGGNCCCCCCCCCCCCCCGGCTACCACCGCTTTATAAATAATACACGTTATAAAATTGAAATGCAGCAACAAACTCATTGCAATTCGATTACAGACATTTATATATTCTGCCAAAAATCGCACCCTTACTGTAAGCCGTTGAGGAGTTCCGTTGATCATCATATTTAGCTACGACTAGCACTTGACCATACCGAAGTTACGGTAGGCAACTCAAATATCTGGATAGCCTATAGAAGATTCTGCCCGGTATCGTTCATTTGCCACTAAGAATTGCAGAGTTCCTTCTCTTTGACATGGACTTTATCATCAAAACCTAACCAAAACTATCACAAACCAACCTTTGAAGTATATCCTATATCATACCGAAGTTGACTCAAATACCCGCAGATCTTATAAAAGATTCTGCTAAGTTTAGTTAATTTGCTCCTAAGAATTGAAGAGTTCCGTTACTTTGTCATGGATCCCATGACGAAAATCTAACCAAACTATCATCAAACGACCCTTGTTGTAAATCCTTTCCAATAAAAAAAGAATCATCGAAATCGGTTGGAGTGAGCTTGAGTTATTCGTCCATTTGTCGAGCAAAAGCTTAATGTAAATTTAAGACATATCCGGTTTTCTCATGGATGCCATCATCAGAACTGGATTACGACTACTACTACGACAAGGACCACCTTTCATATAAAGCATCATCAAGATCTGTTCACGCAGTCGAAAGTTATGAGTTAACAAACACAGACGAATCAATAACCTCCTCCTTTTTTTGAAGTCGGTTAGAAATGGTCATTAATCACGAGATCTCCAGAATTATTTGTCTGATTGATTTAAAATTTGGCTTACATGTTCCTTTGGCAATGTAGACCCTTACTAAGAACGGGTTTCCACATATCCTTACGAGATCGCGATTTATATACGGAAGACGATCATTCATTGACTTATCAAAATATCTCCAAAATTATTCAACCGATTGACTTAAAATTTGGCTTACATATTCCTTTGGCAATGTACACGCTTACTAAGAACAGGTTTCGAAATATTTTTAATGGATCGGTATGTATAAAGGTCGTAAGAGGCGTGGCGATTTATCCAAAAATGATCGTCAGATTGATTTGAAATTGGACACATATTTCCACAGGTTTGTCCATATTGGTGCCAACGCTTATGTATGGTAGTGAAAGTTGGGTATGGCAGAAGAATCACAAAAGTAAAATAAATGCGGTAGAGATGAGAGCGTTGAGAAGCATGAGTGGATTAAAACTGAGTGACAGAGTGAGAAATAGTGTGATAAGAGAACGTTGTGGTATAAAAGAAGACGTAGTGACTAAAATTGAAAAAGGTATGCTTAGATGGTTTGGGCATGTAGAGAGAATGAATGAAAGGAGACTGACAAAAAGGATTTATGAGTCAAGAGTGAATGCGAAAGTTGGAAGGGGAAGACCGAGGCGAACGTTCCTGGACCAAATCCAGGACATTTTAAATAACGGCCAGGTCAAGAGTACTCTAAACCGACGAACTTGTATGAAAGATTTAATGAGATTGAAAGAAGCGAAGGAGATATGCAAGGATCGTGGCAAGTGGAAGGATGTTGTCTCTGCCTACCCCTATGGGAATGAGGCGCGATGTTATGTATGTATGTTGTCCATATTCTCTCGAGATCGGGAACTACGTGAGTGACAACACGGAAAACAGCTACACTGATATTATTAGTACATAGTTCAAGTTGCGTTGGTCGTAAGTAATAAATAGGCGAGACGAATCGTTCAGTCGGCTCCTTTGATGTTAAAAAAGGCGGTGAACTTTGTAATTGTCGTCATTATCACTAATAACTAATAATAAATGATTAAAATCTAGTCTATCTGTACGTATTTTGTAAAAAAAGCGTGTTCTACTTTTTCCATTCCATTTATTTAAAACCAGTTTTGATGGCATCCATGACAAAACCGGATAAGTCATAAATTTGCGTAAGCATGTGCGCGACAAATGGACGAATAACTCAAGATCACGCCAACCGATTTCGATGATTTTTGTTTTATTAGAAAGGATATACTTCAAGGGTTGTTTTGTGATAGTTTGATAAGGTTCTGATGATGGAATCCATGACAAAGTGTCGGAACTCTTCAATTTTTAGGAGCAAATCAACGATACTCGGCAGAATCTTCTATAAGATATTCAGATATTTGAGTCGCCTACCGTAACTTCGGTATGGTCAAGCGCTAGTCGTGGTTAAATATGAAGATCAACGGAACTCCTCAACGGCTTACAGTAAGAGTGTGATTTTTGGCAAAATCTATAACTGTCTGTAATCAAATGCCAATGACCTTACGTTTTTTACTTCAGTTTTCAAATTTGTTAGTTTACTTCAGATGAATACGCAATTATTTCTTACTTTTTAGAGCATATTAATATATTTGTAAGTTCGTTTTGAAGGCGTTTCTTTTTTGTTAAAATTTATATTTAATAAATCCCCAATAATAGTTTATGCTCTCCCTGTATATATCTTGTTCAAATTTAAAATCTATAATTAGGAATGATTCTTCGTAATTTCAAACAAAAAGCTTTTCAATCAATGCATACGAAAGCTCTTATTTAAAAATACAAGTATTCTTCATACCACAAATAACTAACTTTACCCGATCACGTTTTACGTAACGCTCTCGCAGTTTTTTAAACTTTTTATTTGTCTGTTTGTTAACTGGCATTTAGCTGACGATATATAAAGAAACTTAGGCTACTTTTATTTAAAAAAGGAGCCTGAAACTACTCTTTTTCCACCTGTCCAAGTTAAAATACATATTTTCATTAATTAATTTTAGTTTTTATGGTTACAATCCTGCTTATTTTCAGGAGAGAGGGTTTTTAGAGCATGGACCCACCACGCTGCTTTACTACGAGCTGGCAGGCTACAAATTTCCAAAAATAACTCCCAGAATATGTAGATTTCTTGACAAGGTTGTCCTTCCAGTGCAGAATTCTAACCCGTCATAAATTAAGTAACCAAACAAAAACGGTTATAGTGAGTAAACTTTAAAAGATAGACAAATGTTATAATAAACTTTTTTATAGATATATTTAAGAGGAACAATTTCGTTTTACATGACTTTTGTGTAACTTGAACCGTTTCTGCAGTACGTGTACCTAAAGCTCTTAATATTTTGCATCGTTTTCGTAACATTTTTCATTGATTTATCCCATCCTATTCATCGTAACATGATATTATATAGCCTATAGCCTTTTTGAATAAATGGGCTATCTAATATTAAAAGAATTATTCGATTCAAAACAGTAGTTTCTTTAGTATTTGTATAAATATAGCAATCAATTCTAATTATCACAAAGTTTACCTATAACCTTTATTATATGCAATTGTTATTCAAAGTTTTTAATTGTAATGATCACAATAATAGTTTATGGTGCGATTATAAATTCATTGGTGTAAAAAGTCGCGGCTTGTAATATGTATAACTCCATTACTAATCAATGAGATATCCTTTTAAGTCATTGCTAGTTAATTATGAATTTATAACCGGACGACGTTGACAGAATAATAGTTATTTTTTTTATACAAATATATTGACAATTCATTCAAAGTTTATATACGTTTCTATAATAATAAACTTGTAATGCCACATTTTGGGTTCAAAAATCATTAGTCTGGTAGTGCACACGTATTTTTAATAAGATACTTCAATCAGTTTCTGATTTGCCTTTACATAATTTTAAGAAATATATCAAAAAGACATTGTAATGTTGATGGTTATTTAAGCGATTAAAATATTACAAAAACTACATTAAAAAGTGTAATTGCCGAGTTTCTTTTCAGTTTCTTCTCAGTGGAATCATTTTTCAGATTACTGACGATTCAAAAGTGCTTATTTGGATTTTCATTTTATTAAACTGCCAGAAGACTATTGTTCTAAAAAAGTCATTGAATAAATTTGAAGCCTTTATTAAAAGAAAGTTAGTTAATATATCTTTTCAGACTACTAACGATTCAAAAGTGCTTTTTTTAGAAGAATATTTGGATTTTGATTCTATTAAACTGCCAGAAGATATTCTAAAGATGTCACTGAATAAATTTGAAGCCTTTATTAAAAGGAAACTAGTTAATATATCTTTTCAGGCTACTGACGATTCAGAAGTGCTTTTTTAAGAAGATATTTGGATTTTGATTCTATTATAATGCCAGAAGATGTTCTATAGATGTCACTGAAAAAATTTTAAGCCTTTATTGAATGAAAGCTAGTTAATATACCTTTTCAGACTACTGACGATTCAGAAGTGCTTTTTTTTAAGAATATTTAGATTTTGATTGAAAAGAATACTAATTAATATATCTTTTCAGACTACTGGCGTTTCAAAAGTGCTTTTTTTTAAATAATATTTGGATTTTGACTGAGAAGGAAGGTAATTAATATATCTTTTCAGACTACTGGCGATTCAAAAGTGCTTTTTTATAAGAATATTTGGATTTTGATTGAAAAGGAAGGTAATTAAAATATCTTTTCAGACTACTGGCGATTCAAAAGTGCTTTTTTTATAAGAATATTTGGATTTTGATTGAGAAGGAAGGTAATTAATATATCTTTTCAGGCTACTCGCTGTTCAATAGTGATTTTTTTAAGAATATTTGGATTTTGATGGAAAAGAAAACTAATTAATATATCTTTTCAGACTACTGACGATTCAAAAGTGCTTTTTATTGAAGAATATTTGGATTTTGATTCTATAAAACTGCTAGACCACATTCTAAAAATGTCACTGAGTAACTTTAAAGCCTATATTAAGAGAAAGTAAATCTACAACAGAGGAATTATCCCATCATACATTGTTTTTTTATATCTCTAAGGGATAAAGCAAGTAAGCTTTTTCCTGATCTTTTGTAATTATCACACAAACTGTCTCATTGGTTTAAACTGCCTCATTGGTTTAGTGGTTAGCATGTTCGACTACAGACATGAGGTCCTGGGTTCGAGTCCCGGGTCGGGCCAATTCAAAAACCAATATTGAGTTTTCTATTAAGATTTTCTCAATATTTGCCCGAAGTTGGGAAGTTGGCGGTGTGATCCACCCCCGTGCCTCGGAGAGCACGTTAAGCCGTCGGTCCTGCGCCTGATCTCTCTCCGGTCGTGTCGGATCCCCGTCACATCGGACTATGAGAGTGAAGGAATAGAGAGTACACTTGTTGTGTACTATGCCTTCCAATCCGCAGTGGAGCAGCGTGGTGGGTCTATGCTCTAAAAACCCTCGCTCTTTGGAGTCAGGAGGCCTGTGCCCAGCAGTGGGACGTTAAAGGGCTGCTACTTACTTACTTTTTACTTTGTAATTATAGAGATATTACATCTAATTTACTCAAAACCTTAACAAATTATATACCTAAAGCTTTTACATAAATCACTCTATTAGTGAAAACCGTATGAAAATCTGTTCATTAGTTTTTGACATAGGGATAGTTTTGTAATATGGAATCATTCAAAATTTATCGTCATATATTTTTTATTATATTTATCATATGTCGCATTACAACCGACTGTGGCGGCTCTATGTGGGCGTTCATGGCTAGCACCAGTTGTTACACTATCATTAATAAAACCATACGGTTTTAACTATATCTTGATATTAGACAAACATTCAATTTTTGGACACGTTATTATATATTTCCTTTTAAAAGGGATTTTAGTGGCTTTAGCCTAAATTTTTGTTGAAATAATATCTTGCATGTTACTACTTTTTTGCTTTCCAACTTCGGTATATCAAGGAGGGAGAGTAAACTAATATTAAAAATAGAAAAATCAATTTATACATTTCGCTACCGGTTTTTTTGAGCTAAATGGAAGCGTATCTGGTTTTTTTAACATGTAATAAATACATACAGTTGTTATTTTTTTTTTTAAAAGCAGGAAATATAAAGAGCAATACGAGAAATGTACATACAACACGCATGATTAACTTATATGTTATGATTTATGAACAATACTAAGCGTATGTCATAAAAGAACTGAGAAATCAATGTAACGTGTTATATTTCATTATGGTTCCGTACAGTTTTAATTTGAATGCCAGGTAAGTGTTACTAAGGTAAGGTTGCAGCCTATTAGAGTCCCACTGTTGGGCACAGACATCCTTAATTATAGGAGAGGAGGTTTTTAGAGCAAAGAGTCAACATGCTACTCCACTGGCATAGTAAACAAGTGTATGCCCTAATATCAAGTGACAATTTTATATTTATTTAGCTTACTGCGTGAACGCAACGTTCCCAGGGTGCGTGGGAGTTATGTCAATCGGTAGCCTGGCTCGATATATAAAATTTGACAAATTACAAAGTCACTCTCATCATGGGATCAGGTCCAAGACCAACGGCTTAACATGCTCTTTAAGGCACGGGTCTGGAGTAAACCGACAACTATGCAATACAGGGCAAATACTCGGGATTTTTTAACAAAAACTTTATTATCAACTGTTAAATTCGCTAAACCCGGAACTCGAAACCAGGTCCTCATGCCTGTAGCCCAATAGGCAGACCACTGGACCAATGAAGTATTTCTTTACACAAGACCTTCCGAAAATGAAGTCAGAATATACGACTAATGATGTCTTTGATGATGTGTTTAAAACGTTTTATTAGAATTATTTACACTCCATCATGTTAGTGCAACTAAATTTAACGATAGTTTCATAAAAATACATTATCAAAAAAAACGCAGCAATGAAACACGAAATTAAAAACAGACCCGTGTGTTCAAGCGTCAGCTGTTTTCGATTTTGTGTTTCATTGCTGCTTTTTTTTGTAAAGTAATGTATGTTTTAGATTCCCTCACTCACCATCGAAATTACGCGGGGTATGTTTAAGCATCTACTCCCGTTTCCGAAAATCCTCAGTCGGACTCACCGAGACACCAGGTAGGAATACGCAAGCAGCTCCTCTGATGTGTCATACAAAGATGAAGAGTATTTTGCTGGATTTTAGTGGATATTCCTTCCTGGCCAAGTCCCACAATCCTGATCTATAGGTTCTCTTTAAGAGAAGACACTGCTTCGAATTCTGGGAAAACACGATTCATCACGAGGATGTCAAATTTCAATTTTTTTTTTGCAGGTACTTGTTTTTTGGGAAACAAAACACTGTATATATATATATATATACTCTAAAGGTAGAAATGAGAAGAGAGGCGACGTGGCGACGCTTTGCCACAACATCTGTCGGTAGATGTATCACATAAAAAGAAACAAATATTAATTTAAATACATCATTCTGCAATAAACGTCGTGTGAAAACTTGTAGTGGGTCTTTGCTATAAAAACCATCTCTGGTACGAGTTAGGAGGTTTTTGCCCAGAAGTGGGAAGCCGGTTAATAGACTGCTTACTTTACCTTATATATAGTAGGAAATACAATAATAGTCATTAGGATTTGTAAGTTGCGTAGAATTGATGACTTAATTTTTTTTCGTAATTTATTTTCTAAAAAATTGTTTTCTTTTGCTCACTTGACTGTGGTCTCACCTGATGGATTCTATTACAGCAATACAGGGGCACCGTACAATATCGTGGACGGCAGCATCTCTGCTGGTGGATGATCCCCCTTGGGAGTTGAAAGCGGAAGTTTTGGCAGGTTCTTACTAGTGCAGAGTAGCTACGAGGGCCAGAGGGGAAACACCTCATGCCGACGAGGTTAGGAGGGTCAAGATCATTTCCGACAGAGCCTTGATCCAAGCATGGAAACAGGACCTTCGGTCCCCAGCAGCCGGTGGGGCCATAATAGCGGCACTCCGCCCTCACTTGGAGCAATGGCTGATTAGAAGACAAGGAGTGCTTTCCCACCGTTTGGTGCAGGTGCTACCCGGTCACGGCTGCATTGGAAAATACCTCGAATCGTAAATCGTTGACTGTGAGCCGTCGGCCACCTGCCACCAGTGTGGTGCTCCTATGGACACAGCGCACCACACGGTGGCCGAATGTCCTGCTTGGGGACCTCAGCATCATCTTCTGACGTCGCAGATCGGTGCAGATCTCTCACTGGCAAGTATTATAGGTGCAATGCTTGTCAACGAGCGGGGCTGGAATGCTGTTGCCACCTTCTACGAAACTATCATTTCGCTAAAGAAGGCACGGCAAAGAGAGAGGGCGAATGTAGCTGAAGCACAGTACCCCAGACGGAGGGGAATAGGAAACAGGAGACGGGGGTTTATGAAACTCCTCCCCCTCTAGCGCATTTTTGAGCCGGCTTCATTCGGAAAGGCCAGAGAGGAATGCCACAACGAACCTCTGGTCCTTCCATTCTCAAATGACGAGGGCTCCGCTGGGATTTAGTGGGTATTCTGGTACTACCGACGAGTCCCACACTCCCGCCTGACTCTCAGGCGGGGTGCGTAAATGCATTTCCCAGCGACAAATAAAAACCTGATGGTTTCTCCTCAACATTGTACCGGAATAACTGCTACTTAATTATATATTGTACAAATCTTCGCTTCGTGAGGATCTCTAAAACGTCACAAGCGATGCGCTTGAAATTTTCTCTTTAATTAAACATAAAAACACATTGTTGCGATGCTTCGAACGTGGAGTTTGCATACGCAATAATCATTGATAATTATCACCAATTACTGTTCTTTCTGGTGTTGGAGAAATGCTTGAACATTCACTTTTTAAACCACAGGACTTAGAATTAACCGGGACTTGAACTACTCACAGAATTAACCAGGAATTGAACTACTTACATATTTATCCAGGAAATAAACTACTCAGAAAATGAACCGGGATTGAACTACTCACGGAATGAACCGGGTAATGAACTACTTATAGAATTAACCAGGAATTGAACAACGTACAGAATGAACCGGGAATTAAATAAATAACAGAAATAACCAGTAATTGAAATACTTAGAGAATTAGCCGGGACTTGTCCTACTGACAGAATTAAACATATAACAGATTTAACCAGAAGTTAAACTACCTACAGATTTAAATAGAAATTAATTTACTTAGAGAATTAAAGGTGACTTGAACTACTTACATATTTATCCAGGAATTAAACCACCTAGAAAATGAACCGGGATTGAACTACTCACGGAAAGAACCGGGTATTGAACTACTTATAGAATTAACCGGGAATTGAATTTTCGTACAGCATTAATTGAGAATTAAACTAACAACCGAATTAACTGAGAATTAAACTACTTACAAAATGAATTGGGAATTAAACAAATAACAGAAATAACCATGACTTGAACTGCCTACAGCTTTAACCAGGAATTGAAATACTTAGAGAATTAACCGGGACTTGTCCTACTCACAAAATTAAACATATAATAGATTTAACCAGAAATTAAACTACTTAGAGAATTAACCGGGACATGAACTACTCACGGAATCAACCGGGAATTTAACTATTTACAGAATTAACTGGGAATTGAACTACGGGCAGAATGAGCTGGGAATTAAACAAATAACAGAATCAACCAGTAATTGAACTTTCTTCATATTTAACCAGGAATTGAAATACTTAGAAAACTGAACAGGACTTGAAATACTCACAGAATTACCCAGCAATTGAACTACCTACAGATTTAACCAGGAATTAAACTATTTAGATATTTAACCGGAAATTGAACTACTTACAGAATCAACCTGGAATTAACTACTTACAATATTAACGGGAATTGAACTACTTAAGGAATTAACCGGGATTTGAACTACGGATTTCAAGATTTATGTCGTGATACCAATAACTGATTAGCAAGATTTTTTATTGCTGACAATGATGACACGGTTTAACATGGTAATGCTTTTAACTGGCAAGATTTACTTTACAAAAAGCATCGTACTTTCCTTGTTGTCTTTGTTGCTAAAACTAAGGGTAGTCTAGGCTTCAATTTCTTACTTTAGCTCTGTCGAGACACAAACTCAAACAAGCAAGGCTTGAAACAACTACATTTCGCTTTGACTAAACTAAATGCCTTGCCTTTCTTTTTTATTCCCAATTAACCTACGGGAAACATTATACTAAAATCATGACATTTAAATCGTTATTCTTTATTATATCAAGTAAAAACCCTTTCAAAAACAATCCAGTTTCAAAGCTCAGCGAGACTTCACACTGGTACACTAATAAATAATTCATAATAGAAACACTATCATACATAATTAGGATCTATACTTATACTTGATATATACTTGACTCTTTATACGTAGAGGCTATGGATTATATTTATATTAATAAACAAATATAACTTCCGAGAGTCTAACTGAAGGAAATGGCTAAAAAGCAATAAAGCTGTCTTATTGTACTTTTTTGTCTTTTATTTTAAGTGTTTACTGTTTATCTTTTTGCTGGTGTACATAAAAAATGTTCCCTCTCTCTATCTCTCTCTCTCTCTCTCTCGTGATTGACAATAACCGGTAGTAGTACCCACGACCTTTAAGGTAAAGACATATTAATTGGTAACACGCCACCTAACGTGTTCTCGTTTTAACAGACATATTTAACGTGTGACTGAAGTATTTATTAACGTTAATCTAGTGTATTTATTGAAATTAATAAACGGGCATACGGTTCGTCTTACGGTAAGTGAATGTTGTCATCCGTAAGTCAAAAATGACATGCAGTACATGTTTTTGAAATGAATTAAACCGCTCATTTCCATGTACCTACTCATCTGTGAAGCTTATTCATAATTACAACTTCCAAAATTGACTAATTATTTACAATCTCAAATTAAAATCTTTAAAGTACATCAGCGCAATTAAGGACACTGTGGACGCTCTTCTTCAGCGCCGGAGTATTGGAGGTAGATGCCGTAGGTTTACGCTTCTCCTGCCTCCTTCTTAATTTCCCAGAGGAATCTGCCAGTGTACCTGGATAGATTGCGTCTACCGTTAACCAGAAATTGAACTACTTATAGAATTAACAAGGAATTGAACTACTTATTAAAATTAACAAGGAATTGAACTACTTATTGAATTTACAGGGAATTGAACTTCTTACAGAATTAACCGGGAATTGAACTACTTATAGAATTAACCGGGAATTGAACTACTTATTGAATTAAAAGGGAATTGAACTTTTTACAGAATTTACCGGAAATTGAACTACTTATAGAATTTACCAGGAGTTGAACTACTTATTAAAGTTAACAAGGAATTTAACTACTTATTGAATTAACCGGGAATTGAACTACATACAGAATTAACAAGATCTTTTCATATTTGTGCTATATCAGGGGTCGGCAACCTGCGACTTGCGAACCACATGCGGCTCTTTGGTTGTGAACCTGAGGTTCTTTAGTTCCATATGCCAATATGTTTAATATTGTTTGGTTTTTGAGTAGGTAACGAACTGTACAATAAGGAATTTTATCTATCTATCTAAGTCATTATCTAATAAATTCATTTGCAAGGCTTTCACACAAAAATTACTGGATCGATTTCAAAAAGTTTTTCACCATTAGAAAGCTGCATTTTTAGAGAAACATAAGCTTTATTACTTTCTCAAAAAAAATAGGGATCCCTAAGAAAAATGCGTTAATGTAACCCAAGGTGGGAAACAAATAATCTGTTATAACGTACGCTATCAAAACCATTGATGATAGACCATAAAAATGTTCTACAATGTTATAGAATGTATTAATATCTACAAATAAATTATATGTCCAACTATTGTAGTTATGACACTAAAACTACTGTTTTACATTTTAGCAGTTACTGAAAGTGCCGACAAAAATCAAACCATATTATTGATAAAAATAATAAAATAAATAAAATAAAGAGCCTTTTTATATCTTGCAAAATATATAAGAGCAATTTAAAAAATGATTTAGAAAACTTAAAACTAATTGTTATTCTTATTTGGCAAGATTCTATGGGTGAAGGCCTCCTCCAAAGACGCCCACTGATCTCTATCTTGTGCAGGTTCTATCCATCCCTGGCCAGCTGTTTTTACTATGTCATCAGCCCATCTCGTAGACGGTATTCCTCTGTTTCGTTTTCCAATTGGGCCTGTCCACTGAGTCACCCGTTTGGTCCATCGCTCATCTTTCAATCTTGCCACATGGTCTGCCCAATTCCATTTAAGTTTCCGGGCATGATATGAAGCGTCAGTGGCTTTTGATATATTTTTATCATACTTCTTTCTGATCCCCTTTGGCATGTGATAAGTTTTTTTCTTTATCTTTTCTGTGTATTTCCACGTTTGACAGGCATTCTCTTGAAGACTTCCTTCAAGCTCCAGTATTTGTTCCAGGTCAATTGGCACCCAAGCGTCGCGTTTCTGACAAACCAATTATATCCCAGTTTATATTTTGTATAACTTCTTCTAGTTCTAATAGAGTTGTGTGTTAATATATTCATTTTATTAGTTTTTCTATCGATTGGTATTTTTGTATTTCGTTTATTTGGAGGGTTGTGGTCGTACTCTTCTACGGTGACCAGCCGGGTTGGATGACTGTATATTATTGATACTTCTGTATTAATCTTTATCTTATTATATGTTTTATTAAAAGCAGTTTCAATATCTGTAAATTACTTTTAACATTATTAAAATAGGACATTCCATTCAAAAGATATAACGAATTCAAAAATAAGTCGCTATTATATACGAAAAAATAGATATTTTTGTCATGAATGAATGGATTAGTGTTTTTTTATGAAAAAACTTTATGTATGGAAGTATTATTTATGGTTGTAATTTTTATAAACTTGGAAATATTGTAAATTGTAATTTTCGGCTCTTCCGATTTAAAAGGTAGCCGATTCCTGTGATATACCAAAAATAATGCTTAATATTTATTAACAGATTTATTATTGACAGATTTAAAAGAAAGTATGTATGGGTTAAGAATGAATGAATTACTCATCAAATGTTTACTCTACGCTGATGATCAAGTAATACTTGCGTCATCCGCTAACGAGCTTCAGGAGATGCTAAATATTATGAATGAAGCTTTGAAAGGGAAAGGAATGAAAGTGAATGTAAACAAAACGAAAGTTATGCTTTTTGAACGAGATGAATCTATGATGAATGGCAATATTTTGATAGATGGGGAACAAGTGGAAGAGGTGAAAGAATTTGTATACTTGGGATCTAAATTTACAAAAGATGGAACATGTGAAAGTGATATCGAAAGGAGAGTGAATGCAGGGAATATGGTAAATGGTGCTCTGCATGCTTTTATGAATAGCCAGATGGTGTCTCAAAGGGCTAGACTGGCAGTGCATGCTGGAGTGTTGGTGCCAACACTTATGTATGGTAGTGAAAGTTGGGTATGGCAGAAGAATCACAAAAGTAAAATAAATGCGGTAGAGATGAGAGCGTTGAGAAGCATGAGTGGATTAAAACTGAGTGACAGAGTAAGAAATAGTGTGATAAGAGAACGTTGTGGTATAAAAGAAGACGTAGTGACTAAAATTGAGAAAGGTATGCTTAGATGGTTTGGGCATGTAGAGAGAATGAATGAAAGGAGACTGACAAAAAGGATTTATGAGTCAAGAGTGAATGCGAAAGTTGGAAGGGGAAGACCAAGGCGAACGTTCCTGGACCAAATCCAGGACATTTTAAATAACGGCCAGGTCAAGAGTACTCTAAACCGACGAACTTGTATGAAAGGTTTAATGAGAATGAAAGAAGCGAAGGAGATATGCAAGGATCGTGGCAAGTGGAAGGATGTTGTCTCTGCCTACCCCTATGGGAATGAGGCGTGATGCTATATATGTATGTATGTTGCTTTTCCTGTTTCTTTTGTTATATGTATCTCATCGATAACTTCTACCTATAAGAAACAATCACGAAAGTCTAATTTTGTTATCGTTAAAGTAAAATATACAATTAAAAACTGTTCTCCATATAAATTATGAAATAGTATATCTTCAAACTATACACAGGTCTTTGTGAGTCGTCAACGTCTTTCGTGAATGTAAGGAGGATCACGGTTCACTTGTTCCTTTCATACCCGCCTTTGAAGTTCCAACAAAACCTTTCGCTAACGAAACTTTATTTCATCATGTTATGAAGGTACGATTAAAGCGTGTACAATTATTTATTATGTACATACGTTTACAACGTACATGCTTCAATAAAGAAAGTAAGTAAGTAGCAGCCCATTAACGTCCCACTGCTGGGCACAGGCCTCCTCCCTCATATGAGAGAGGGTTTTTAGAGCATAGACCCACCACGCTGCTCCACTGCGGATTGGCAGGCATAGTACACAAGTGCACTCTCTATTCCTTCACTCTCATAGTCCGATGTGACGGTAATCCGACACAACCGGAGAGAGATCGGGCGCAGGACCGACGGCTTAACGTGCTCTCCGAGGCACGGGGGTGGATTACACCGCCAACTTCCCAACTTCAGGCAAATATTGAGAAAATCTTAATAGAAACTCAATATTGATTTTTGAATTGGCCCGACCCGGGACTCGAACCCAGGACCTCATGTCTGTAGTCGAACATGTTAACCAATAGACCAATGAAGCAGTTTATCAGGTTCTTAAAATATAATCAAAAATCTCAATAATTTACATCACAGCTATGGGTTCTTGCCTTTTAAAACCTATGCGTTAATGCAAAAGTGTTGCCAGCATAAAAAATACATACCCGGTAGGTATCAGCTTTTTCACTCATCGTTTATGGAAAATATCCACTGACAACCGGAAGGACACCAATAAACTATTCAAAAAGGCTTTATCTAAAATCATGATAAGCAATAATTACTAGCACCCGGCGACGGCAAAACGTTTACAATTTAAAAGTTAAAAACACGTCGGCCATCATAACAACTTGTATTATGGTTTGGCGAAAAAACTGTGTTAAAAATTATACATGCTTTATTCAAAGACAGAAAGTCACATCTGACATTATTAATCACACT
This sequence comes from Elymnias hypermnestra, assembly GCA_015832385.1. Taxonomy (NCBI): domain Eukaryota; kingdom Metazoa; phylum Arthropoda; class Insecta; order Lepidoptera; family Nymphalidae; genus Elymnias; species Elymnias hypermnestra. The sequence goes on from JACTOM010000907.1 coordinate 1,137,274, forward strand.
AAATACAACCCTAACTATTATATTATAAGGATTATATTGCAAGGTATAGAGTAATTTGTAAAATACTTATAAAAATAGACTGAAAACCTACATTAGTAATAAACATTTCGTAATCTGTATCGCAATAATCTATGGGTGCGAGCGAGATGGAGAATGTTCTAAGTGAAAGCGCATAAGTGTGTGAAGGATAGATATACTTTTGTAATTGCGTTTAAATTAAAGCCCAGTAGCCAATCAGAGGGCTCGAGGGCGGGTCAGCTGAGGGAGAGAATAGGAATTCGATGTTTGAAATTGGTTCAAATACGTTCAGATGTTATCAATAGAACCGATTTAGGAATAACATGGAGGGTTGCATTACATTTTCTATTACTTTTTTAATAAAATGACTCCATTTTTAATGTGAAAACTTGTTTAGATAGTATATGCACTTTGTATTATAGTTATTGAATGAGATTGAACCATCACGGTAGGCTTTGTAACGCTCAAAAGTCAGCAAACTACTAAGGGAGCGAGAGATTTTAATTAATTATTTGAAAGTAATAAAATAGATATAGCGAGCTATCTTTAAAAGATAGTTATACGTTGATATAGACTTTGTTGTAGATCTATTAAAGAAGTATAACCCTACCATACATTGTTTTGTTATATCTCCAAGGATGAAGGCAGTGTGTTCGATAAAATCTCCCAGAGGACTTTTTTCCGACACTTGCAACAATTTTCGTTATATTTTGACTAATATACACAAAATCTAGACAAATAATATGCAAAAATCTTTCTTATGAATCACTCTATCTATTGGTGTAAACCTTATGAAAATTGGTTCATAAATTTTTGAGTTTATAGACATGACGCGGCGATGGGCTTTAGGTTATTTCCATTGCTTGTTATATGGAAATAGTGAGGTATCCTTAATAGATAGTTATACACTAACATAGACTTTTTTGTAAATCTATAAAAAACGTATAATCCTACCATACATTGTTTTGTTATATCTCAAAGGATTTGAGCAGTGTTTTCAATGAAAGCTTCCAGGCGAGTTTTTTTCAATTATCGTTACATTTCAATCAATATACACAAAACCTAGACAAATTACATAAATAAACCCTGCTTATTAATCACACTAGCTATTACTAAAAACTATATGAAAATCCATTTAGTAATATTGAGTTTATAGACATAAATAATAAGCACATAAGTTTATAGACATAATAACATGGCGATTACGATTATAGCTCCCACGCGATTAGAATTTCCGGACACTTGTAACAATTATCGTTGTATTTCAACTAATGTACATCAAATCTTAAGAAATTACATACAAAACCTTAATTAATAATCACTCTATACATAAGTGAAAACCGTATGAAAATCAGTTTAGAAATTATTAAGTTTTGAGACACAAATGCGGAGATAGGCTTTGTTTTATAATAGACCTTACCGCACTTGCAACAATTATCATTATATTTCAACTAATTTCCATAAAACCTTGACAAATGATATATATAAGCCATCGTTATTAATTACTCTATATATTAGTGAAAACCGTATAAAAATCAGTTAAGAAATTATTAAATTTTTAGACACAAATACGGAGATGGACTTTGTTTTATCGCTGTAACAATTATCTTTGTATTTCAACTAATTTATATAAAACCTAGATAAATTATATACATAAATTTTTCCATATGAAATAGTCTATCTATTGGTGAAAACCGCTTGAAAATCCGTTCAGTAGTTTTTGAGCTTATAGACACAGACGCGACGGTGAAATTTGTTTTATAATACGTAAGAATGACCAATAAAATTACAATAACGGCAGCAAATAACAAAGGATATTTAACTGTAATGTATGTGTGTCTATCACGATAACATTATAACATATACAGTGCACCATGTTCAGATTCTAGATATTACAATTATAGCGACCTAGTTACAATAATGGCAGTATTTTAACGTCGTGTTTATTTACGACGCTAATTGTAAGTCCCTTCGACAACCTACATATAAACTATACTAAGCTGGTTCAATTTCACACAATAAAAGACTTGCTGACTTCTTTTTAAGCCAAAGATCAATTGCTGATTCCCAAGAACGTGGAAATATCACGGAATTGTCGCCAAAACGGCCGATTTAGCAATTGCGACTGACAAACGTTAGTGTTTTAACAAGTAAGCGCGTTGGTACTTAAGTTGGTGACGTATCTTTATTGTACAGTGCATTATTGTTCTATATTTATATATGTCCGAGTGCAATATGTCTGTGCATCGCTGGTCCATTTGCAATAGTCTGTGGAACGTTGGCGCCATCTGTCTATCAGTGACAATCAATAAGTGGCAGTCCAGCATGCGACTCTCGGCAGTTCTCGGGTGACGGCCCGCCAGTGCGGTCGACTTTTGAAACAGTCGCGTTCCTAACTATTATCGTTAATGAGTTTGAGTTAATTGATATCGGGAGCATTAAGTGATTGAACATTATAATCTGAGTTAATTAGTAAAGTGTTTGATTGTACCAACATTACCCACCAAAGCCCACAGTATGGAAATTGAATTATGGATCCCGCTAATGACGATGTCGGCGGAGAACCCTACGCCCCTGTGCTTTATGCTTCTCCGTTCTCTCTTATTCTCCGACATATGTATGTCGGAGTACGGTAGTCTGTGGAACGCTGGCGCCTTCTGTCTATCAGCGTGGGTCAGAGTCAATAGTGGCAGTCTGGCGCGCGTCTTTCGGTAGTTCTCGAGTAGCGGACCACCGGAGCGGAACTGTTGAAACTGTCGCGTTCCTAGCTATTATTATTAATGAGTTTGTGTAAATTGATATCGGAAACATTAAGTGGATGAACATTATAATCTGAGTTAATTATTAATGTGTTTGATTGCACCAAAATTACCAACGAACGCCCACAGTATGGAAATTATGGATGCCATTAATGACGATGTCGGCGGAGAACCCTACGATCCTATGCATTATGATTTCCTTTCTCTCTTATTCTCCGATATATAAATTTATTTAAAATAAAACTATACAAAATTCTTTAAAAAAACTACATATTCAATGAATAAGAGTTCTATTTGGCAGAATACTAATATATCAGATATTTACTACATTATTTAGTCATACAGGTGTAAAAATAAACATTGATTCACTGCTGGGCATTCAATATATGAAATTAGGGCCAAAAAGACCTATTTATCAAATGCGACTGACAAACGTTAGTGTTTTAGCAAGTAAGCGCTTTGATGGCGCATCCTTATTGTTCAGTATATTACTATTACTAACGTTATATTTGATGTATATCGAATCATCCTCTCTTTCTATTTTTGTATATTAATCTAATAAGAATAAAGCTAAACAAAATGATTAATCAACATTATATATAGTATGAACGAAGGTTCTATTTGACAAAACTTTGAATATCAGACATTTACTGGATTATTTAGTCATACAGGTATTAAAATAAAGACTGACTCACTGCTGTGCATTCATATCACGTATTTAGGGCCAAAATGGCATATTTAGAGAATGCGTCTGACAAACGTTAGTGTTTGAGCAAGTAGGCGCGATGCGTTCTTGTTTATTGGTCAATATAACATTGTTATTTACATATTTTGCACTATTTTCAATTTTTATGTAAGTCCAATTAGATTCTAATAAGCATAAAACTATAGAAAATTAACAAAAGTCGCAAACACTAACATATTACTGGACTATTGGGTTATTAAGGTATAGATATAGAGTGATTCGTCACGTTTTGACTAGTTGCTACCTGAGGCTTTACTCGCGTGATTCTGGATGTGTTTTACCTATATTAATCGTATAGTTACAATTATAGTAACTTTTTAACTCTGCGATTGTTTATGATGCTAATATATCAGATGTATACTGGATTATTTAGTCATAAAGGTATAAAAATAAAGACTGATTACTATTAGCTGTTCCCGCAGCTCTACCAGCATATCCTGATGTTTTTTTTTTATAAATAAAAGTACCTCAAATAACTGTTTCACTTTCTAAGTTGACGAGAGTTTACTACATAGCCAAACGTGACGCTTCAGTCTCACTCAATATCTTCAAAATACACATCAGGAAAACTGTAGTCAGTTACTTATTCCAGCTGGAAAACACGAAAACACCGTATGCAAATATGAGTGAAGGAACAAATTTAGTTAGCAAAAAAAAAGGTTATAGTGACTCAACCTTAAAAGATAGAAATATGCTATCATAGACTTTTTTTTAAAACTTTTAAAGACAAAAAATTCTGTTATATATGATTTTTGCGTAACTTTAACCGTTTACTCAGTAAACGCAATTAAAGCTATCAAAAAGGAAAATTCCAGATTTTGAAACATTCATCATTGGTCCGCCTATTCTATTGGTTTAAGCGTGATGATATATAGCATATAGTCTTCCTCGATAAATGGGCTATCTAACAGTAAAAAAACTTTTCAAATCGGACCAGTAGTTCTTGAGATATGCGCGGTCAAACAAACTCTTCAGCTGTATAAATGAATCGCCTTAATAAATAACTGCTAAGTAGCTACTTGTTATTGCAATACTAATTATAAGTTGCAAGTTATTTGAATGATTGTACTTATGCGGGAAAGGTTAAATGCATGTATAATGGGATTATTAAATAGACGATATGAAATAATACACTTTTTATCCTTTTACAAATGAGTTGCGAAAGGTCCGGCTGGTTTATAATCTAAGGTAATTAAAGGCTAGTTGTTTCAATAAGTTAATGTTTAAAGTTAAACATATGAAAATGTATATTCCAATTTGTCCGAGTCTGAACTGGGACGCTTTATGGCTAGTTACCATCGTACTAATATAATGCTGTTTTATTTAGGGGACAGACGGGAGTGTGGGTCTCACTTGCAGTATCAGAATACCAAGTAAAACCCATCGGAACCCTCGTCACACACCGCAAGTGCCAGAATATCCAGTAAAACCCAGCGAAACCCCCGTCACACACCGAAAGCGCCAGAATATCCAGTAAAACCCAGGGGAACCGTCGTCACACACTGGAAGTACCAGAATACCCGGTAAAACCCAGCGGAACCCTCGTTATTCGCCGGCAGAGCCAGAATACCCACTAAGACCCAGCGGAACCCTCGTCACTCACCGGAAGTACCAGAATACCCAGGAAATCCCGGCGGAACCTTCGTGACTAACCAGTAGTAGCAGATTATCCAGTTAAATCCAGCAGAACTCTCGCCACTCGCCGATAGTTTCAGATTACCCAGTAAAAGGCAGTGGAACCCTCGCCACTCACCGGAAGTACCAGATTATCCAGTAAAACCCAGCGGAACCCTCGTCACACACCGAAAGTACCAGGATACCCATTGAAGCCCAGTGAAATCCTCATTATTCGTGAATAGAAAGACCAGAGGGTCGTTAAGGCATTCCACCCTAACCTCTCCGGATGAAACCGGTTCACAAGGGCACTATTATGGGGGAGGAAATGGATAAACCTCAGTCTCCTATGTCGTACTCTCCTCCGTCTGATAGTTTCGCAGAAGATGGCAATAGCTTTCGACAAGCATCGTACCTATAATACTTGTCAGTAATCCATCAATCCTGATTTCTTCTCAACTGCTTAGAGCTGAGGGGTGCGGGCCAAGAGGCAATCCCTTTTACCCGGGCATCTTCCTCAGACATCAATTTGGTGCTTGGTAATCTTATTTCCCCAAATCATACGGACTGATTCACGCTGGCTTCAATAGCGAGTCGATTCAGGTCAGTCCAGTGTGTTATCCAATCAAGCAACTCAGGAGTCAGGAGACACCCAATGTTTGCAGCTCTTAGCTACTGGCTAGTAATGCCATGCCAACGCCAACTTCGCCATATCACCTCCACATTTGGCGTTTTGGTGTCTGAAGTGATTTATGATGTACCTCGCAGCTGCTATAAGTAGGTACTTGTTTTGCTGGACAGTCTGGTGCTGTACCAATAAGGAGCCGTACACGTCTATATGGAGTTCCATAGACCTTCAGTTTGGCTTTTACTGGGAAGCTTGCCAGTGAGAGGTTTGAGGAGGTTGCCGAGGATTCGGCCACCGTATGGTGTACAGAGTGTGGTACTCGTGACAGGTGGCCAACAGATCACAGCCAAAGATTTGGTGCAGCTATTTTCCACAGCAGCAAGGCCTAATTGGTAACAGAGCGATCCGTGCCTTCTGCCCATTTGTTGCGGACGAGAGCATCATTCTTCTCGGTCGTGTTCTTAATGATTGAAGGTCGTGTCCTTACTTTAGTGGCTGTGTGCTTACCAATGCCTTCCATCCTGTTCTCAGGTCCTCAGCTTTCCTCACAGCGTCAACAAATCAAAGATTTAAAATCGATTTTACTTGGTTGGACCAACGGTTAGGTGATAGGTCGCGTGGTCTTTTGACCTATGCCTTGCATGTAACTATCAACTTGTCTAACTTATTGGGAGGGGGTCGAGCAAAGTGGCCAAAGTAACCAAAGCTTTGTAATACTAGTATAAACCTTCATCACAATCTTGGAAAAATCTTGCGAAAGGTAATAAAAATAACAATTACCGCATTTTGCGTTTAAAAAAGTGTTAGATTGAGCCATAACTAATCTGGCTTGTATATTTCGTTACTCTTGTAATAAGTATGAGTATAAATTTCTCTAATTCGTTACCAGATGTAGAAATGAAAATATTACATTAAAATGTGTATATAAGCGCCATCTATGATCATTTACATGAACTACGTATAATGGCGAATTTAAACTAAATTGTATTCACGTAGTAACTTGTGTTATAGTGTATAGATGGCGTTGTTTCGAAATTAATATTAAAATTGTTTATTACAAGACATTTTGTGATGCATGTTAATGAATCAATTATATTACTAAAAATTGTGCTATTATAAAGTTTTTTTTCATAATATGTGTGAATGTTTTACTTATATATATATATAAACAAAGAATATTTTGTCAAACAACTGCGTTATTTGTAGTAGTTTATTTATGTGTACATAGATGGCGGTGTTATGAAATAATTCCCATAATAATTACAATGTTTTTTATTCATTTAACGAAATTGTTGGGTAATTTAGATATTTGCAACAGTTTGTATTGGTATATCAAGATAGCTTAACGTTAAAAAGCAACGTTTATTATTTTATAATAGCACAATATACCATTATATGTAAGACTAATTTGCCTGCAAGCCCGTGCAAAGTCAGAAGGCCTGTACCTAACAGTGGGACGTGAAGGGGCTGCTACTCAACTTACTTTATTATTTATTTAAATGTATTACATGCAATAGTGATGCGATGCAGGTTGGATGAAGTGGAGGCAGGTCTCGGGAACAATTTGCGATGCCAGAATGCCCCTTAAACTAAAGGGGAAGATTTATAAGACGATCGTAAGACCTGTCATCCTGTATGGATCAGAGTGCTGGGCCACCAAAGGGGAGAATGAAAGGAAATTGCATGCAGCGGAGATGCGAATGTTGAGATGGATGTGTGGAGTGACAAAATTGGATAAGATTAAGAATGAGTATATTAGAGGAAGTGTGAAAGTAGCACCAGTGACCGAGAAGTTAAGGAGTGGAAGGTTAGCCTGGTATGGACATGTAATGAGAAGGGAGGATAGCCATGTATGTAAGAGGGTTCTAAATATGATGGTAAGCGGCAGGGCCGGGAGAGGGCGACCAAAAAAAGTGTGGATGAATTGTGTGAAAGAGGATATGTGTATTAAGGGTGTGAATGTAGAAATGACAGCGGATAGAGTGAAGTGGCGAAAGGAAACATGCTGTGCCAACCCCACCTAGTGGGATAAGGGCAAGAAACAAAAAAACATGCAATAGTGATGCGAAATACTATTTTGTCTTAGTACAACTAGATGGCGTTGATATAAAATAAATACGTATCAAATAATTTAAATGATTTCAATTAAAGAATTTTGATGTGATTGAAAATGAAATTGAAATGATTGAATATAATTATAATACTTTATTTAAACGCCTTTTCCTTTTTAAATGCGATTCGCCTTTGCGTATTCCGGTACTTCATATCGGAAACAAGTTAAGTAGTGCCATGCTGTTTCAACTGGGTCATGTCGCTCCTTATAAAGACATTTGTCGATGGCCTCCTCCACTGTGACTTTATCTGAAATTGGATATATCTATAAATACAAGTGTTTTAACCAATTTATGTTTTAAAAAATTAATGTCAGGGTTAATCCTTATACAGATAATCGGGTTGCTAGAGTAACTTGAGGGTATATCTAACTAATATTATAAAGGGGAAAGAATTGAGTTTTTATAAGTATGTATGTTTGTGACGTTGTCACACAAAAACTACTAGACCGATTTTGAAAATTTTTTCACTATTAGAAAGCTACATTGTCATTAATTGACATAGGCTATATAACGTTATATAACGACACCGACGCCGAATATAAGAATACGAAGAACACTATAAAAGAATACGCAATTATTTCTTACTTTTTAGAGCATTTAATATATTTGTAAGTCAGTTCGGAAGGCGGTTCTTTTTTTTTTTAATTTTTATTTATGTATTGATAAAAACCACGTGGAAATTCTATTTACTATTCATTCGCAATATCCACTAAAACCCAGCAGAACCCTCTTCATTCGTAAGTGAGAGGTTCAGCTTGAGCATTCTTCCCTGGTGCCCCAGATGAGTCCGACTGAGGATTCATGGAGGTGGGAGCAGGTGCACAAATAAGCGCTGCCTAGTATCCCGCCTCCTTCGGCGGTGAGAGGGAGCATCTACTGCATTCTGTCTATATGGCTCGTGGGCCTCCTTTAGCGAGACTACAGTTTCGCAGAAGAGGGCCACTTCAGCCCAACATCTCTCACTTGACAGCATCGCGCCTACAATGCTCTCAAGCGAGAGTTCTCCACCGATCAGCGCCATCAACCGGTGCCGCTGAGGTCCCCAGTCTGCGCATTCTGCCACATTGTGATGTGCTGAGTCAATAACTGCACCACACTCCTGGCAAGCGTATAACCTAACCTAACAATGATTTTTATATTATTTCGTTTAATAGGATAAGTATTGAAGATGGCATGAAAAAATTGTTTTATTATTGTTTTATTGTAAAAAAGTAGTTATAGTGGCGTAACTACAGTAGTTGGACAAATGGTATCACAGACTTTTTTATACATATTAATACGTTCTATAATATTGTAGAACATTATTTTGTTCTATCATTAATAGTTTTCGCAGCGCACGCGATAATAGATTTTTTATTTCACACCTTGGGTTACATTAATGCGCTTTTCTTAGGGATCCCTATTTTTTCTGAGAAAGTAATATAAAAAGAGTGAATGTACATCATATAACTTACGAAACCAAAACAAACTTGTTATAAATTCTAGTAGGCTGCATAAGATTAACAACTCATTTAAGGGTAACTGTATACGTTTCTATTATAAACTCCCACAAGACGTTCTAGAGATGTCAATTAATAAATTCAAAGTCTTTGTTAAAAGAAAGTTGATAGAAAAATCGTATTATTAGTTGCAAGATTACCTAGATGATAGAAACGCCTGGGAGTGAACGAATTGCTGTAATTTTATTGAAAATATAGTAAAATAATATGATATTGTAATGCTGATGGTAACAAAAACAAATACCCGAATGAGTTTTTGTGGGTTCTTCTCGGATTAGGGCGCGGAGGAACCCTCGTAACTTTAGCTTTTCAGCCGTTCTTGAGTACCATCATCAGACGTATATTAGAATCAGAGTGTGGAAAAAAAATATAATTTGACGATTCAAAAGTTCTGTAATATGCCTACTTGAATAAAGATATTTTTGATTTTTGATTTTATCCCATGTCACTCAGTGAAAATGCAGCTTTCTAATGGTGAAAAGTTTTTTGAAATCGGTCCAGTAGTTTTTGTGTGAAAACAGTACAAACATTATAAACTTGCCTAACACTAACATTAAAATAGCTAGCGTACCTAGATAGATAATAATAAAAATTGTAATGACCTTCCTGAGGTACAGTCTTCAGTACCACATCCTGTCTCAGTACTCCAGCAGAGGACATTACTCCGACTTTCGTCAAGTAACAGAGTGCCCATTGTTTGACAGCATCATCAGTTTTCTGTGAAAAATAAATGTATGTTAGCTCCGTTAATACTTTAAAACAATAAAATAAGTATACACCAAACATAGCACAATAGCTAGGTAATATTACGAATATGGTTTTAAGAAACTAAACTTATTAACTAACACATCAAAATTTATAAAACACTTACTGTTTTCCAAGTGCCTGCCCTAAGTTCGAGGACATCAGCACGGTTAGCATTTGTCCTTATGAGGCATTCTTCAAAGTTACGGTCTCCCTGATTAAAAAAAAAGATAAGTGTAGTACAATATAATCTAAGGCTCTTCAGTGGAAGGAAATTTCGACGAAGGAGGCTCTTGAGAGGCAGAGGAGGAGGTAATAGACTTTTTTTTCTCTGATTGGGAGTCAAGTAAAGTAGATTTCATTTACTCGTGCCTCCTTCCTTAGAATCCCTGCTGGAATCTTCTATCAATCTTCTGATATTGAAAGCAAGTCCTTATATTCTAGAGATTCTATCTTGCAACTCTTTTTTTTTTTCGAAAAATAGATAAATATACGAGAGAAGAATCAGTCACAGACAATGTGTAACATATAACGAATCTCGAAATAGGTGGAGCTTTTTTCTAAAGAATTGGACTTTGGGGTAAAAAGGTGGTAAACTTAAATCGAGAGACTTTTGGAGATCCTTCAACAATTCTCTGGATATCAGATAGACTGCGGGTAGCTGCTTCTATTAGCAATAATAAGACGGTAGATTCTGAAGTTTTCCAGTGTAACTCTTTCGAAATACCAAGGTTTGATATCAAGATTGGGTCTACTGATCCAGTGGTGTTTTGATAAAGGATGAGGAGGTTATCCCTTGGTTTTAGTGGGTGTTCTGACTCACCATTAAGTTCCACATTCCCTATTAGATTTCAGATCTAATCGAAGTGCCTAAAGTCATTTACCAGCATGGAAAACAAAGGCTGTAGCCTAAGGTCCTAATCAAGATGTAAAATTGTTGTTAAATGAGTAACTACGGAGTTTCTTGCTAGTATCTTCCTTGTAAAACGGTGAGAGATTTATTATCAACGGACATATATTCAACATACAGCATTTTTTTACGAGAAACTAAATTTAATTTGCGAATAACGTGTCCCTAAAACTAATTTCCCATTTTGGTATGCTCATAAGCTATCTCCTTGTTAAATCAATAAAATAAATTTAGAATAAAATCAAAAATCTACAAAAACCATTTAGATATACTAAAGTTCGAAACTTACAGATCGGCCAGTAACGAGTTATTTCAAGAATGTTATGATGTATATCTAATTTCCATTGAAACAAACTTATCAAAAAATCTTAAATACTTCTGGGTGCGTCTTAAAAACATTAAAAAAATCGCCAAACACGTATCCAGCCGTCCTGGGTTCTTTTCAACTTTAGTTGAGGATTGCGGTCCTCGTGGCAGTGCCTCCTTACCCGGGCATCTTCCTCAGACATCAATTTGATGCCTGGTATTTTGTTTTGCCCGAAATCATACGGTCTGGTTTCCGCTGGCTACGCTGGTGGGTCTATCCAGGTCAATTGATTCAATGGTCAAGTCCGGGTATTGGCAATGATATTGCGTCGTCTTCGCCGTCATCATCGCCTACAACGGGAGGCGGTGACAGCAGAATCTCGAGGCAGGGGACGCCCAGTGTTTGCTGCTCTTGGGTGCTGGCTGGGAATGCCGTGGAGGTGCATGTGTGGGGAGTTGTCCGCGTGGCGGAACATACTCCTCGCCAAGTTCCGGACGAACACCTCCACGGTGGTATAATATAAAATTGTAAAAAGACCACAGGTGGCACTAGTGCTTGCAGTCTTTTTGCTGAACATTTCGTCTCAGTTTGTGACGTCAGTGACCCTCCTAAAGATTATTATCCTCATATAGAATAGTCATATAGAAACTAAAAAGACTAGATGTTAAGAAAGGATCTGGTCCTTGCAACCTATCTCCATTATTTATTAATAGATGCGCCGTGTCTTTATCTCTATCAGTCTGTTTAATTTTTAACAAATCCCTTTACACGGGGTGTTTTCCTGATCTGTGGAAGTGTGCAAAGATAGTACCTATTAATAAAAAAGGGTGGCCGTCAGAATATTGTCAATTACAGGGCTATCTCGATCCTGTCAGTTCTGCCAAAAGTTTTCGAATCACTCATTTAGCTTATACTGTCGCGTCACGTGAAGCACGCTCTTTTTGAATCCCAAAATGGCTTTGTGACGGCACGATCCACAATTACAAATCTAATTTCACAAGTTTTATAACCGATCTAGTTGACTCTCGACAATAGGTGGATGCTATCTTTACCAACTTCTCGAAAGCATTTGATAAAGTGAACCACAGTTTGTTGGTTGCAAAATTGTCTTCTTTCGGCTTGGGAGGATCGCTTCTTACATGGCTCTGTTCCTACTTAAGCGATAGAAGTTCGTATGTAGCAGTTAAAGGGCATACATCCCAAACCTATGAAGTCACTGCTGGAGTTCCCCAGGGTTCAATACTGGGACCACTTTTATTCAACATTTTCATAAATGACATTTCAAATTTGCAAGGCAGACAAGTGATACCAGTGATATTTCATTATTACAAGATGACCTTGGTAGAGTTGCAGTTTGGTGTATACGAAATGGTATGAGACTAAACCCTTCCAAATGCTCGTTTATAAGCTTCGCGCGAAAAAATGGTAATTTAGGAATAACTTTCGATACTAAACTACGTCGACGTGCCATATTGGCGACATCTGCAGATCTGCGCAAAATACTCGGGTTTGTATTTAGAAATTCCAAAGCTTTTAAAAAACTCCAAACTAAAAAGCTTCTGTTTACCAGCCTCGTCAGAAGTAAAGTCGAGTATGGTACCCTAATCTGAAATCCATCTTATCAAACCCATATAGACCGTATAGAAAGCATTCAGAGATGATTTACACAATTGCTATCTGGAGAGAGTATACTCTCCCGTCTCACAAAATTAATAAATTAATCTCGACGGACAGGCGTAAGCTGCATGACATTATGTTCGTATAAAAGGTTTTAAATGGAAATGTAGATGACTCAGAACTACTGAGGCAGGTTTCTCTTAAAGTACCCAATTCATGTCTTTGCCCACAAATTTTGTAGAACCAACCTTGGTAACCATTCCATAATAATCCGGCTGTCTGCATATACAGTGACTTAATCTCCAAAGATAACTAAATATTCGGTGAATATTCATATTCATATAATAAATAATATTCGGTGAATATTCGATATGAAATATCAATAATTCGCACTAATTTAATGTTAATTTATGTATGTTCCTTTATATTTTTTCATTTTTCTTTACTTTTTCTTCACTTACTACATGATGCTTAAATAAATATTTGTACGATCTATTTTTATTGCACGATGTGGCCACCTTTTAATAGTTTTGTATTGTTAATAATACACGCTAGCCCCATTGTAACCTTATAAACTATCACACAACAATTTAACAATAAGAAGAAATATAATTACAATAAAAAAAGACTAACATTCTTTGAGAGAATCATTAACAAATTTATATAACTTAAAAGCCAAATCACTTTTAATAGTTTAAGTTTCTGTAAATGTGATTTTGTTGGTGGTCCAAATAAATAAATGAACATCACAACGAGGCACAGAATAACCTGGCTGTTTGCTAGTTATACAAAAATAAGTATGGATTTATAGGGATATAGAAAAGAGGAAGGGGAAGAGAGAGAGACCAAGAAAGAAAAGAGAAGAGAAGGCGACAAGGAAGAAGACAGAACCGATAAATTGGGATATAAAATGAGATATAATTTACATTTATTTTTATCTTCATCAATCCAGAAGAGAAAGAGATCTCAAAGAAGCCACCTTACATAACGTACAGCAAAATAGACAAGAGTTTTACATTGTATTAGGTGAAATCATTAACCTGTACACGATAAAACCGAAAACTACTTATAAATCAAGTAACAAATATTATTAAAGCCTACTTTTTTACCGGACAGGGTTTATAAGCGAAGGTTTCGTTGGGGTCTTTATCTGAACACCAGATCCAACTCTTGGTACTCGGCTTCCATACCCTCGGAGTGGTTTCAACGGGTTTTATTTCAGGAGTGTCAGTTTTCCTGGACGTTAGTATTGAAACGGCTTTCTCATAGGCTCTCACCTGAAATAGTTATGCAAAATAACTTTCGTATATTTAATTGACTGTAATATATTTCCCACTACAATTTTTTAAATCGAACCTTAAATCTCCGACTTCAAACCATCTCCATAACATCACTTATTAACACATATATTTAAGAATGACATTTAGAAAATATAACAGATAACACAAACATCCGAAGTTTTGCTTGTTAAATAGAAAGTAGAAGCATTATATCTGCTTTCATAGAATTTAATAGCATAGAAGACAAGATAAAGACAATTATTCTTGATAATAAAGAACTCACTCTATGATCGCTGGCTATGAAATTGACCACTGTATCTTGTAGTAGAGACCAAAAGGCGAACAGCCCTACTGGTTGATTTACTTTAGGTGTGGGTCGGCACTATAAATTAAAAGATTATTTATTGAAGCACTCTTTATAACTCACTAGTTTTTCGTAACTACCCACATAATTTCCAATCCCGTAGGATTATGGTAAAAACGAAAAACATAGGGTCCTAATACGTAAGGAAATTTCTAAATTTCAAGTCAATCGCGAGTAAGTTTTAGGATCTTGTTTTGAGTGAGTGTGTTAGTTTAGTGGTCTTAAATGATCTTTATACTGTTGTCTTCCCCGGTTTGGGCAAATATATTGAATAATTTCAATGTCTGAATATTGAGAAATCTGTCTTTGTAACACATAGCAAAAGAAGTAATTGCTAAATTTATAGTCAATTCCGAGTGAGTTTTAGGATCTTGTTTTGAGTGAGTGAGTTAGTTTAGTTATCTAAAACCATCTTTATACTATTGTCTTCATAATATACCCGGTTTTGGGCAAATATATTGAATAACTTTAATGCCGGAATATAGTAAATACTGTCTTTACAACACATAGCCAAAGAAGTCATTCCTAAATTTATAGTCAATTCCGAGTGAGTTTTAGGATCTTGTTTTGAGTGAGTGATTTAGTTTAGTAGTCTAAAACTTTCTTTATACCATTTTCTTTCTAATGTACCCTCTTTTGGGCACATAGGTTGAGTAATTTCAATGTCTGAATATTGAGAAATCTGTCTTTGTAACGCATTGCAAAAGAAGTCATTGTTAAATTTCTAGTCAATTCCGAGTGAGTTTTAGAATCTTGTTTAAAGTAGTTGAGTTAGTTTAGTAGTCTAAAACAATCTTTATATTATGGCCTTTCTAATATACCCAATTTTGTGCATTTCAATTCAGTGGTTTCAAAGTTTACAACGGACGTAAGTAGAAACAATTTTAATGTTTTATATATATTGTTATCAAAGCAATATACGTTTTCTTTTTATTTAATTTACATATCACTTACTCTTTATGAAATCTGTAAAGATCTAGCTATTAAAATTCATGATACAAACGAACTTTTGCAACGAAGACACTCATTGAGAACGTGTTCCCACATATTAAAACTATCAATAACACATTCCGCAGAATACCTCCAAAAGTATTGTCACGATTGACTTTAAATTCGGCGTAACTATTTCTTTTTTGATGTAAACGCTTATTGTGAATTAGTTTTCTCGTTTTCCCAATGGGAAGAGACATATAAGCGAAAACAATCACACTCGTAACACCAAAGACTCCCCAAAGAAAGTATTATTGAAGTTTGTAAGGAGTTCTAACATTTCCCGAATCATTAACGCTAATTATTCCTTGAAATATATTGGAAAAGATATAGATATATATAAATTTAACTCACCTGTACATAAACAGATATACATATAGATATAACGATTAATCTCATAGCTTTAGACACAATCAAGACCTATCTGTAGTAAAGACAACGAAGAAATAACCGTTCATGTTTTTATAAACATTATATTATACACCATTGTCTCGTACATTTGATTATAAACTGAACGTGGCTTATATTTCTACTATCATTGCAATTGTAAAGCACTTTATTTTACTTTAAATATATTCCTGTAAGCTTTTATTATTATATTAATCAAAAATATTGAGTCAGAGCGAGTAAAAACGGCTTGTATTTATAAATATAATTCTTGTGTACAGATTTTGATGATATTTTTGTATCTTTTCAAGTGTATTCAAGAATATAATTTAATAAATCGATCAGTATTTCCTCGTATTTCCAAAGAATTGGAAACTACAAAGGATACTCCACTAGAAACATACTATTATATATTCTTAGGATTTCGCGATATATATTTGTTATAAATCAATGTATTTTAGGGACTTTTATTTATATATGCTTAGAATATTTATATTCCAATTATTTTTGAATACTTTTCAGCTAAATTTCTATATACTTTAATGTAAATTTTCATTTTCATAAAAATTACACCTCGATGTTTCTGAATAAATTTTAATAATGATGTTATCGAGAAATGTCAAAGAAAAGAATATTGAACTTATAATAATTTTAAAATACATAAAAATATCACTAATGATTATATGAAAATGAATAAAACACAACTTTTTAATGATATACATAATAAAAATCTCTACAATGCGTTGTTTTGTTAGGCCTTCACGAAATTAAAAAGTAGACAGAAGATGAAAGAATATTTTTAAAAAGTATTAATTAAGCCGTTTTTGCTCTTAATTCTATTCGTCGATTGATTTATCATTTATAAAGTTCCTAACAGATCTGCGTACTACAAACTAACTGTTTACGAATCACATAATAGAAAGAGAACAATGCTGTTTATATTTGCGTCGGATGTTATGTTTATTATAAATATTTACTCCTTTATAGGTCATGAATAGATCATGAATATAGTGTTAATTTAATAGAGAAATAAGTTTTAATTTGAGTGATAGACAGACAGATAATACTTTATTCTACACCAAACAAGAAACATAGATAAGATTTAATGTGATCTGCGAGAGACGATTAGTTAGCTTATCAAAAAATGAACTTAATATCGTATTTATTATAATAGCTTTCTTAATCGAAAATCCCCATAATGTTATAATAAAACTTTCTTCAGAGCCTATAATAAAACTGGGAGTCCTACAGGGTATCATATTAGGGCCTATACTGTTCCTCGTTTACATAAACGACCTTCCTTACTTTTACAGAACGATTATAAGATTTTATTAAACTATGATACTTCCCTATTATTTAAGGCTTATCAACAATAAATAGATAAAGATAATGCAAATAACGCAAAAATTTTAAAAACAAAAAACTCGTTGCTTCAACCGATGGACGTCCACTGCTGGACATAGGTCTCACGTATTGACTTTCACAAGGCCCGGTCTTGCGCCGCCTGGACCCAGAGGCTCCCGGTGACCCTCTTTATATCATCACCTTGTGGGGGGTCTACCTACACTGTGTCGTCCGGTGCAGGGTCGCCACTCCAGCCCCTTCGGCCCCCAACTGCCATCAGTCTTTTGGCCTATGCGCCCCAACCATTGCCACTTCAGTGATTAATTTTAATACTTATAATATTAAAATGACTAATTAAAAGTCAGACTTGCTACTCACGCCCGATCCTCTACTTTATTTTATTGATTTGATTGTGGAAGTTGTTAACTAAAACAGAGGTAAATCAATCAGAATTTTACCACACCGAAGACAAGACATCTAAAAGTGTAGTTTTGGTTGTAAATAAATAAAACAGCTTTTACTAATTCCAAACTATAACTTCATTTGTAGAATAATTAAATTCGTTGACGGCAGTTGCGTTTTTAATTTAAGTTAACAAATCTCTCTCCTTTCTACTCAATGAACACATGATAATACAAGTGATGCTAAAGTTCATATGATATTCGAATCGATTACAAATATGTCCCTGAAAGACCTAAGCAATGGAAAATGATTTAAAAACACTGGAATATCACAATATTGGAATGTGCTCGAAGTATTTGCTATACAAGACAAAGTTAATGAAGTTGGAATATTTGAAGATTACAATATTGGAATGTTTAAATGATTTTTTTATCTATTCTATTTTCTACAGTATTGATGATGGAGTATTTGGTTTTTATTGGAAGATGGAGTGTTTAGGGTCCTTCTCATGATAGCATTTGGCGTAGTTCCAGGCAGTCTGGTGTGGGGTATTTCCCTTGTTAGCAAGGCAGGTATCAATCAATTTCTCCACCAGGGGCTTGTCAGCTGAAATTGTAATAAAAACTGTAAAGGCATTTGAATTTTGAAGCCAGTTTTTGTTAAAAATGCTTATTTAACTGTAATAAATTTGAGTAGAGACCAGACATCGAAGACAAAGGCTGTCTTTTCACGCGATAAACACTTCAATTGGGTGACAGTAAACTAACTTTTAGTAATAGACTACATAATAAGTGTGACTAAATAATAAGCTCTTGAATAAATTGCCCTCTGCAACTAAAAAAATATTGAACAAGTCGTTCAAAAAACAATTGTAACTCTATTGAATCGAAAAGGGCTTCAATTCTGTTGATGAATTCATAAATAATAAAAAATTATTTAATTATATAATCTGACATCTTCTTCGTCGTTGGCCACAAGTTAAAATGGCAGACGAGTTTTTATTTTAGAGTAATTGACTACCACTGTATCTTTATATTTTACATATCTTGACAGCCTTGATAGCGTAATGGTTCAAGTAGTTTCACTAGCAAAGATCCAGGGTTTGCTATTCGATAGAGTAAACTAGGGAAATTGTATTTATAATTTGTCTAAATTGGAGGCTTCGGCTGCAGCTGTTAACTGTCTTACCAGCAAAGACGTACTGTTAAGCAAATTAACTCTTAAAACATTACCTCCTTAGACTATATCTTTAATTAAATTAAAGTCAGAAAAATTAAAGCTTTTAAGTGAATATTACTAACCTGCATTAGGGACTTTGGCCAAAGCGATGTCCTTCTTGAATTTCCCGTCTTTGGTCATCAATTCAGATTTGGAAAGCATACATAGTGTGTACTTCTTCAAAGGCTCGTTGTCGGTCTGTGAATAAATTATTACATTTAAAGTCCTTACTATTCTCGTTTATTTTTTTAAATGTTGCTAAATTAAATTCCCTATAAGCGATTGATATTGCTGAACTGGATTCTCGTAAATCAGCCGATTTTAATTGTATTTTTTCCTTTTGCTGGATTTGTTTAGACTTAGGACATTTAGGAGAGAAGATATTCATCTTTATCATCTTGGCCGCGTTGTTAAAAAATAACTTATTTTATCCTAAATAAGGCCAAAGCTTATTACAAATCGATGTAGGTAAATCTTAGTTACCAGTGTTATGTAATTTAGTAAGACTGACACTAAAGAGAATTGATTCATTTATTATAATTGTGTAGAATCACGGCGTTTGCAATTAATTATACTTAATTGTGGACTGTCAATGTTGATATAATTATGATTGTAGCATTTAATTACTAACTCGGCAGACGTTATCGTGTTTAAATTGCAAGAAAAAAATCTATTTCTTTGTGATATAGAAATAATTCGTGATAAATATTGCAATGAAAAACGATCTACAATTCAACCTTGTAATTTTAAAAAATTTGATTGATTAGGGAGCGGGGCAAGGCGGGCCAAAAATGACGACTCACTGCATTCTGAACGCGAACGAAGTATAGTTGCGAAACAAGACATAAAAAAGGTAAGCCAAAACCACGTTGCAAATGAGAGTATTAATGCTAAGCGTTCAGCTGATGTGAGCTATCGCTGCCATATTGGCCTTAGCTGCTCTGCCGTGGATCTTTCCCTATACCCTTAGCCGGCTGTAATACGACATGTGATAGATGGAGGTAAAAAGAGAACATCCGTTGTAATTACATTTTGTGGTACCTATAGTTTCTGACGATTTTAATATGGATTTTTTACGCAATAAATTACAGATTCTTCTGGATTTAGAAGATCAGACACATATTTAATAATGCATTATCGAAGAGCCAAAAAGTGTAAGTAGAAAAAGAGGAAGGCAATAACATAAAAATATACACAAATAACTACACCCTAGTATATATCTAAACTAATATTATAAAGAGGAAACATTTATGTTCTTGTATATGTTTGAAAGGTTTTCACACAAAAACTACTCAACAGATTTCAAAAATTTTTTCACCATTAGAAAGCTACATTTTCACTGAATAACATAGGATTTATTACTTTCTCGAAAAAAATAGTGATCCCTAATCAAAATGCATTAATACAGCCCAAGGTGTAAAAAAATTTGACACATAAAATCTGTCATCGCGTGTGCTGGGGAAATTATTGGTGATAGAACAAAAAAATGTTCTACATTATTATAAAAGGTATTAATATCTTCAAAAAAGTCCAGGATACCATATTTCCAAATACTGTACTTGTACCACTATTACTACTTTTTTAAATTTTAAAAGTTAATAAAACTACTGACGTTAATCAAACCATATTATTAACACCTCTTTATTAATCCTTGTCTTATTAAATATTTTATTAAAGACCGTTTTAATACCTGTAAAATACTTTTTAAATAATTAAAATCGGACCTTGCATTCAAAAGATATAACGAATTGAAAAATATCAATCAAAGAAAACAACTCTCTTTTTCCACTGCCACGAGATCGGTATCTACGTGGGTGAAACCGCGGGGCATTGTTAGTATAGAATATAAACATATATCATATGTTATTGTACACATATTAACTTATAAAATTTGTAAATATAATCATATAATCGTCAACTTTTAAACCCTAGAAATACATTAACAGTTTATCTTGGAAAAACCGATAATCTCTGATCTGAAAGTATGTCATAAATTTTATATAATAATACATATTTACTAAATTAGTTAATCTGATTTCACAATTTTCCACGGGATTGGAAACTACGCGAGAGAAACCGATGGCAATAACTAGTCAATGTATACTTTTATTTAGTTTTTAGTCCTTTTTATAACAAGATCTGCATAACTAGTTCTAGAATAACCTGTTATAATAGCCTCTTGTTTGGATTAAATAAGGCATCCTATACACGATGCTACAATTGTCCTGTTGCGTTTATGTCGCGTTTTTTTTTTTAATACAGCCGCAAATAGTTATACAATTCACCTAACGTTAAGTGAAACGTATCGCCTATACATAAATAGTAGGCTTTTACAGTACCTTTAAATTATTAAATAAAGTCACTTCACCATATTATTTGTCATATAAAAATGATGGTAATATAATTATATACTGACAAACCTGTTAGATAGATAGATAATATGCTTTGTTAAACACGATACAAATTTATTTGGTACGTTTAGTAGGCAATAGGGCGGTCTTATCGCATATTAGCGATATCTTCAGACAACTCTGGTATTACAGAGACTGTCATAGAAAAAAGAAAGAAGGTAGGTTATGTTTATATAAATAGACATAAAGGTATTGCACATATCGCTTCGTATATAAAAAGCCTGAATAAAAGTCGTAAACCAGTTACAGGTAAGCGCTTGCCTGTGTTTTAAACTGATAGTAAGGGATGATATAGTCTAAGATGGAAATAAAGTCAAAGTCAAAGTCAAAATATCTTTATTCAATCATCATTCAATTCAATTTCCTATTACAGCTTTTGATTCGTCTAATATATTTTTCCCCCCACAAACTTAATTTAATGTAGGACTGATGATGGTATTAAAGAACGACTTAAAATTTAAATTTTAGGGTTCTTTCGCGCCCTGTCCCGAGAAGAGCCCACAACAAACTCAGTCGGGTATTTTGTATTTTTTTCCGTCATCATTACAATATGATATAATTACTTTAATACGGTAGGTTTGAAAATGAATAGGTTATAATTTGTAATCATTAACATGGTTCGTATATTCAAAGCCTCAATAAAAGTAGTAAATCTGTTACAGGTAAGCGCTTGTCTATTATTTTTTATTGCTGACAGATAAGCGCTTGACTGTGATCTCACCTGATGGTAACTGATGATACAGTCTAAGATGGAAGCGCGCTAATCTGTTAAGAGGCGATATACCCCTTACGGTTTCTACACAGCATCGTACCGGAACACAAATCTCTTTGTTTGGCGGTACGTTTTTGCTGGTAGGGTGGTAACTAGCCACGGCCGAAGCCTCCCACCAGTCCAGACTCAGACAAATTAGAAAATACAATTTCCTAAATTCGTCCTACCGGGGATCGAACCCGGGACCTCCGCTAGCAAAGCGAATACTCGCACCACTGCGCCAGCGAGGCCGTCAAA
>JACTOM010000907.1:1161368-1173846 GCA_015832385.1 Elymnias hypermnestra
TACTCCCCTAAGGAGGAGGAGGAGGCTGGGTGGCAGGAGGCGTCTTTACGAACGCCTCTTGTCTCCTCCTTAAACATCCTCAGTCGGTTCATCCGGGAGTGTCAGAGTGAATGCGCAAGGGAGCCTCTGACACTCCCAATTCAGGGTGAGGAGGGTGTAGCTGGGTTTTAGTGGGTATTCTGGCCTTGCTAGCGAGTCCCACACTTCCTGCCTCGTGGCAGGGGTGCGCAAATGCATTTCCCAGCGGGAAAAAAAAGGTTAGTGCTTGATTGTGAGCAGACCTGATGATAAGTGGTGATTCAATCTGAGATAGAAGCGCGCTAATCTGGAATGATCCAATTTATTTCTTATGGTTTCTACACAGCATCGTACTGGAACACAAATCTTTTTGATTGGAACGTCTTTGGTGCTAGGGTGATAACTAGCCATGGCCGAAGCCTTCCAGTCCTGACTCAAATGATTAGTAAATGCAATTTCCGAACCACTGCGCCAACAAGGCAGTAAAAATGTAAAAGAGACTAAATAATGTAAAAAAAAATTACATTGATGTAATAAATACACGTCTGAGTTCATTGTGGTTTCTTCTCGAAACAGTGCGCGAAGGAACACTCACACCTTTAGATTACAAGATGTTTTTTTTATCATCATCAGTGAGGGTGATGTAAATTTGGGCCCCATCAATTCATGTTTGAATAAGCATTAAGTGTCTATTAAAAAGAAAAGTTATATTGGAAATCTTAACAAGTTATCGACGGCGCTCAAAACGGCCTGTATACGAAATTAAGCCTCTGACTGATAATTTGGGGCTTTAATTCTTGCATCAACTGAATTCCCAAGAGCCAGGCTACCGATTGACATAACCTCCGCGCCTAGCGTTCACGCTTACTGCTTGAATGAATATAAAATTTTTTGAGACACCTGATATACTATTGTAAGACAGTGTTTCAAAGATAAAGTTTCAATTCATACATTATTTATTTGCGTTATTATAAACAGAACTTTTTAATAACTAAAGGATTAAATAGACAACGACTTAGCTTAATAAAAGGAGTGACATATAATCATCGAAATGACAAAAAACTTCATATTTCTAAAAACATAATGTCTATTCGGAGAGCATCTATATATTTAATCTATAACGCGATAATGTCGTATGATATATAATTAGAATTCATAAAAAAACTACAAATTCCCAATTAAAAAAAAATTTGTTACGAAACAATAAGATTTTGAAAGTTATCACTACGAGATTGCACATTATCGAAGTTATTCAGACGCGACTGAGTTTATTGTGGGTTCTTCTCAGAATAGGACTCGATATATGTAAAACAATAAGTACTTATTTAATATCTATATCATGTATTGTAAATAAAGAGAAAAACGTGTACTTGACGATTCAAAAGTGCTGTTAAACTTTAGTTGAATAAAGGTTTTTAGTATTTGAATTTAATACCGAAATAATGGGAGATTGTGAAGTAATAGTGGGAGTTTAATCTCACCTGAGCAGCCACGAAGCAGATGGCGAGCAAAACGAACGTCTTCATGGTTGAAAGGTCAGTGAGAAACTGTGTCCAAACCTCGCAATCGTCCTTTATATAAGACCGATGTGATCCTTGATAAAGGATAATGCCTTAGCATCAACATCGTATGGGTTGTCAACCTTTTTTTATCATTCTCATAAGTAAAATGTTATGTTTTGAATTCAGAGAATGAAGTTTTATTAGTCTTGTGCTTAGTTTATTAAAAAACATAATTAATATCCTTGTCTTTATCTGCGTAGAATAAATTATAGGATTTTATCTATATCTTCTTGGAAGATGGGATTAATATAAATAAGTTGCTCTTAATTTTATACACTAGCTGTTCATGATACGATATATGGAAATAACCGATATATGAAAAGGTTTTTTCAGTCTACTTACGTAAGGGTTTTGAAGTCATAGACCCATAAGGTTGTCAGGCTACACATACCCCAGAATTATTCAAGGATATGCAGCTTTCTTTTACCAAAAAGCACAATTTAAAAGCTGTGCTCAGCGTTATTACCTGCAAAGTCCTGGATCCTTTGGAAATGTGAAGGAAAGAGGATCGAATTGTCAATCTAAACCATTATCGTATCCACCTGAAGACACACAAAGAATATCAACAAAATCTCGCCAGCTGTATAGGAGGAGTTTAGTGATTTACACACTTACATACGAGTTATATATAAAGATAGAATACTGTTTATTGTACACCATAAAGTTACAGTTGCATTATTTAATACAAATTATTAGTGATAGATAAATAAAAGAGATTACAAGAGTCTTGGACGCTCTTCTTCTACGGCTTAGAAGGTTAGTAGCTAAAAGGCTTACTTTTCTAAACTTTCCAGCGGAAGCCTTCTGGAGTATCAGGAATGATTGTATCAACCGATCCTCTGGTGCTCTACAAAAGGATGAGGAAGGTATTCCGGGTAGCTCGTGGATATTTGGGTTTGCCAGCGAGTATTACACTCCTGATTATATTTTAGGTCTAATTGTGATATGTGAAAATACTTCTCAGCTGAAGTAAAGGCAACCTATAGGCCTAGCAATGCTCAACGGAGAAAAAAAGTGATCTCCTTCTGTGAGACTATTATTTTGCTGAAGAAGGTCCATGACAGGTGGAGGTAGGGTCCTGTGGACGTTACTCTTCTCCGGTGCAAATGAGGTTTAGAGCTAGGAGGCGTAGATCTGCGTTTCTCCTGCCTGCTTTCTAAGTTTCCAACCAAGAATCATCTGATGTATTAGTGTAGATTGCCTCTACCGAACCTTTGGTGTTCCACTAAAGGATGAGGAGGGTATTCCTAGGATTTAGAGGGCAGTTTTGCTTGCCAGCAAGTTCCACACTCTCGATTAGATTTTAAAACGAATTGGGATGCGTAAATACAGTCCCCAGCGAAAAATCAAGGCAAACTTGCAATGCTTGCTAGAGAAAGATAGTGGAGGGCATAAGTGTCCTTCGGCAAGAATATTATTTCGTTTAGGAGACACAGAGGTAGAGGGAGAACCATGTGGACCCTCTTCTTATCCGGCGCAGTAGCTTAGGAGATAAGAGGCGTAACTTTCCGCGTCTCCTGCCTCTTTTCAAAGTTTCCCAGCTAAAATATTCTGAAATATCAAGGTAGATTGCCTCTAGCCATTTTTTAGTGTTTTACAAAAGGATGAGGAGGATATTCCTGGCTTTTCGTGGGTATTTGGGCTTGCCAGCGAGTATCACACTCCAGATTAGATTTTAGGTCTAATCGGGCTGCATAAAGGCATTTTCCAGTGTGATTAAGAAGATTAGTTATAGAGATCTACTATATATATACAAATGTTTCATATTGTTATTGCAAATAGGACTTTCAATGCTTTCGCGAGCGGAATGGCTCAGGTACTTTCTTATATAGTAAACTGCTCTTTTTAATATACCTGAGTGAAGACTGCTAGAAGGCTTCGACCGTGGCGACAAGCAAAGACGTACCAAGAAGCAATAGATTTGTGTTCCGGTAATATACTGTGGAGAAACCATAAGACGTAAATTAGCTCACAGCAGGTTAGCCTTTCAATCTTAGGTGGTGTCATAACAAAAACACCCAAACCCATGTTTTATTCATAAAGTTATTGAATGATTTGATTGGCATCTCTTCATCTTCTGGGATTTGTTATTATAAAAACTGTATACAGTTTTAAAAGACCTACGTTCCTTTGACAAAAGGTTTATTAAAATCAAAATATTATTTATTTAAGTAAAGCACTTTTGAATCGTCAGTAGTCGGTCCGTTGGTTACAAATCTAACACCGGTTCAGAAAGTAGATCCGGTGAAAAGAAACTGGCAAGAAACTCAGCAGTTACTCCATTAAATATAGTTTTTGTAGGTTAAAATGGGTGGCTTTCAAGTGTAACTGGAATAAAGTCCAAACATCTTTGTAAATATACTAATTAAATTATAAAATTGATTCGTAAAAGAGTACCTGATCTAATGAGTCCAGTTACATAACAAAACAAGAGAGTTAGAGAGAGAACAAATGTGATAACCTTTCAAACGGTTATAGCGAGTAAACCTTAAAAGATAGATATATGTTATTCAATACTGTTTTGTAGAATTTTTTAATAGGAACAATTTTGTCATATATAACTTTTGCGTAACTTTCACCGTTTACGGAGCACACGCAGTGGAAGCTCTCAAAACGAATAAATACAATTTTCAATTCGAACCAGCAGTTCCTGAGGTTATGGCGTTCACAAAAACACACATAGAATCAGGTTTTTAATTGGTATTGATGAAGTTATTGCATTACGTAGTTTTCATGATTACTAGGAAAAACTGTAAGGTTATACAAAGTTGCTACACTCGGAAGAAATCTCATAATTATGTAAATGAAGATGATATCATTTATTTAGTTCTGGAAAATTATTTTACTGCGTTATTCTGAAGTTACATTTCCACATTAGCTAGCCTTTTTCCTATGAAGTTCTGGAGCCCGTGAAAATATGTTTCTACGAGCAATTCTATTTTTTATGGTTCTATGAGCTCTTCTATTTATTATGTTTTTATGAGTTCTTTTATTTATTATGTTTCTACGAGCAATACTATTTTTTATGGTTCTATAAGTTCTTCTATTCATTATGTATTTATGAGTTCTTTTATTTATTATGTTTCTACGAGTAATTCTATTTTTTATGGTTCTATGAGCTCTTTTATTTATTATGTTTCTATGAGGTCTTCTATTTATTATGTTTTTATGAGTTCTTTTATTTATTATGTTTCTAGAAATTTATTTTGTATGGTTCTATGAGCTCTTTTATTTCAAATGTTTCTATGAGTTCTTCTATTTATTATGTTTTTATGAGTTCTTTTATTTATTACGTTTCTAGAAATTTATTTTTTATGGTTCTATGAGCTCTTCTATTTAATTTGTTTCTATAAGTTCTTCTATTTATTATGTTTTTATGAGTTTTTTTATTTATTACGTTTCTAGATATTTAATTTTTATGGTTCTATGAGCTCTTTTATTTACTATGTTTCTATGAGTTCTTCTATTTATTATGTTTTTATGAGTTCTTTTATTTATTACGTTTCTAGAAATTTATTTTTTATGGTTCTATGAGCTCTTCTATTTAATTTATTTCTATAAGTTCTTCTATTTATTATGTATTTATAAGTTCTTTTATTTATTTTGTTTCTACGAGCAATTCTATTTTTCATGGTTCAATGAGCTCTTTTATTTATTATGTTTCTATGAGTTCTACTATTTATTATGTATTTATGACTTCTTTTATTTATTATGTTTCTGTGAACTGTTATATTTATCATGTTTCTACGAGCAATTGCATATTAGCTAGCCTTTTTCCTGTGAAGTTCTGGAGCTCTTGAAAACATGGGGAAACCTATTAAGATTGGGTAAATAGTTTTGAATGTCTCGTAGTTAAAGATTATACACTTATATACACAGATCCCGTGGGAATCTGAGATAACGCGTTGTTAGTAAGCATCTATGTCACGACAGAAATGTGTGTATTGAATTTTAAGTCAATTTCCCAAATAGTTTTCGATTTGCTACAGTAAGGATCAACCGATTAACGTCCCATTGCTGGGCTTCTCACTCATAAGAGACAGGTTCTTTAGAGCATAGACCCACCATCATTTGTCGCTTATAGTAATCATTTAGTAAGATCAGCGTGGTGGGTCTATGTATCTCTCATTAAGTGATCATATACGAGTATATACACTGATCCCGTGGAAATATAAAGAAACCCGTTGTTAGTAAGCGTCTACGTCGCACGTCGAAACAGACATGAGTGTAGAATTTCAACTTAATTGGGTAAATAGTATTGAATATCTTGCAATAACAGATAATGTTTCACTTATATACATCGATCATGTGAGAATATGATATAACCCATAATCTAAAGAAAGAAGTATGAATGCAAAATTTCTACTAATTTGGTTAAATTGTTTTCGATATCTCACAGTTACAGATCCACTTTTACTTATATACTTACTCTTCTATTTATTATGTTTCTATGAGTTCTTTTATTTATTATGATTCTGTAAATTATTATATTTATTCTGCTTCTACGAGCAATTCTATTTTTTATGTTTCTATGAACTCAATTTATTATGTTGTTGTGAACTATTCTATTTATCCTGTTTCTATGAGTAATTCTCTTTTTTTATTTTTCCAGGAACTCTTCTATTCATTATGTTTTTATGAGTTCTTTTATTTATTATGTTTCCGTGAACTATTCTATTTATTGTCTCTACGAGCGATTCTATTTTATATGTTTCTATGAACTACTCAATTTATTATGTTTTTGTGAACTATTCTATTTATCCTGTTTCTACGAGTAATTCTATTTTTTATTTTTCCAGGAACTCTTCTATTTATTATGTTTTTAGGAGTTCTTTTATTTATTATGTTTCTGTGAACTCTTCTATTTATTATGTTCTTATGAGTTCTTTTATTTAATATGTTTCCGTGAACTATTCTATTTATTCTGTTTCTACGAGCGATTCTATTTTCTATATTTCTATGAACTCCTCGATTTATTGTGATTCTGTGAACTTTTTTATTTATCCTGTTTCTACGAGAAATTCTATTTATAACGTCTCTATGAACTCTACTGTTTTCTAGGTTTCTATGAACTCCTCTATTTATTTTGTTTCTGTATACCATTCTATTTATTGATTTTACGAGCAATTCTATTTAAGTTTTTTCTAGAATCTATTCTTTTCATTATGTTTCTTCTTTATTATCATTGTAACACATGTTTGTAATGTATAACGAAAGAATATTTCATGAATCTTTATTAATGTATAATATATGCTGGATGACTTATAAAAAAAGTTATCAACACCTTACTTCTTGCAAACCGCTCTGGAACGATCTGGGATGAGCCCGTGTCAATCCTTCTTTACCTATTGAATTGACACACTATGTGTTTTTGTTACAGATAACGATTTGGTTTTCTTTTAAAATTAACTGCGAATTTTGTTGTTTAAACATAAATAAAAGATAATTTTTAAATTCTCTATTCAAGAAAGCGCTTTTGAATAGTTAAACCATCGTCGTTTCCAATTTATTGCTGAAGGCTTGCTTTAATATAACTTAGTCTCTTATCTTTCTATCCTCGGCACCTGTTAGAGCTGGTGGAAGCGCGAGTTATTCTCTTTCTTTAATCAGACCAAAGGATAGGTTCACAACAAGCAGTATCTCCATGTTATCTGGCTGTCTTCAGGCGATATGACCAAAAGCTCTGCAAGGATGTATTTGATCTTTTAGACACCTTCAGTATTCGCAGCATTCTCCTTCTACACTACATATCAAAAGCCTTAACCATTTTTCTTTTTTCGTCTAATATTGCTTCCTCCTTTATGACCTGGCCTGAGAAAACCCCACGACAAACTCAGCCGGTACTCACTTTTTTATCATCTCCATTACAAGGGGTTTTTAATTTATGCTATTAAGATTAGATCAATCCACTCTCACTCCCTTTATCGTTCAAGCAGTTCTTCAAATTATTTTTTACATTTATTAAGTGGCATATAATATAAGCATTTCCAAAGAATTTTAATCGTTAATATCAAGTTTAATTGGTGACAGGTCCCCAATTGACTGTATTACCTGATGGTCAATGATGATATAGTATAAGACGAAAGGACGCTAATCTGGTAAGGAGTAATTTACCTCTTATAAATAAATTTCTACTTAGCATCGTACCGGAACACAAATTGCTTGCATCACATCAGGTCTTTGCTTTTGATGCTGATGATCTTCTGCTGATGCTTCGCATCAGTCCAAACCCGGATATTATAAACTAAAATATTCATAATTGGCTTCGTCAAGAATAGAAGCCTCTGCTAGCGAAGGGAATGTTTGCAAAAAGGTATGCAGGACTGGAAAATCTTTGAAAGACAAGTAAAAGCAGATTAATTTCCACTTTGTGTTTAAGATTAAGATGAATTCATTGAATTTTACTTACTGACATTTACTAAGACATTTGCATATATGTATATCCAGATGGTGTCTCAAAGGGCCCAGACTGGCTGTGCATGCAGGAGTGTCGGTATCAACACTTATGTATGTCAGTGAAAGTTTGAGTGGATTGAAACTGAGTGATAAAGAAAGAAATAGTGTGATAAGAGAACGTTGTGGTATAAAAGAAGATGTAGTGACTGATATTGAGGATGGTATGCTTAGATAGTTAAGGCACGTAGAGAGAATTAATAAAAGGAGATTGACAAAAATAATTTATCAGTCAAGAGTGAATAGGAAATTTGGAAGGGAAAGGCCAAAGCGAACGTTCCTAGACCAAATCCAGGGCATTTTAAATAAGGGCCAGGTCAAGAGTATTCTAAACGGACGAACTTGTATGAAAGGTTTAATGAGAGAAAGATGACGTTAGCTAGTATAAGATAAAGTACATCCATAAGTAGATAAACACATAAAATGTTAAATCGACAATCATATAATGTAACCAGATCTCGTTTTAATAGATAAATTGCGGGCAATCACCACGACTTCAACACATAATAACTGTCTGCAGTTTGCTTCATTGATTTATTGTTGTCCGTTGACCCTTTTGGCCTCTAAGGTAACAGCTCCTGGGACTGGATGATTTAAATTCAATTAGAGAACTGGAGAAAGACGGTTTACAAGCCATTCACTCGAAGGGAAGATGCAATTTACTTTTTTTTGTTAAGAAACTAATCCTTATTACCTACTTTTATCCTTGATCTGTTGTACCTTGGTACCAAGACCTTATGCCACGCTGTGCCAATATGAGTTCGCAGACTTACTCCCAATTTTTGCATGATTTCCTCGCGAAATATACTATGAAAATAACTTTTTTACAAAGAGAAACGACATGTGCTATCTGGGATCCTATCATGATACTCTTTTTATATTGTCTTCTTGTAAAATACATCAGTCACATATGGTAAGCATGTGACTGATGTAGCACCTAGGATAACCAATTACACACACTGAGGTATTCTAACGAATCGATGGATTTTGGGGTTTGTACGAGTAAAACTTGAATTGAGAGAGTGTCATCAGAATCTTCCACAATCCTTTTGATATCAGACTGGTTGCAAGTCGCTGCTTCAATTATATTCAATGAGGCGTAGACTTGCAATTCTCCCGTCTGCTTTTTAAGTGGGAATCATTCAGAGTGCCAGTAGTTGTATCTACCGATCTTCTGGCGTTCCATTAATGGGTATTATGTCCCACCAGCGAGTCTAACGTTCCTGAATACATTTTAGATTTGATCGGGGTGCGTAAAAGTAACATAAAAAAAGTGTCCAAGAGGCACAAAACCACAGATACGAGGTCTGTTACTACGATGACAGAAGTGGTGACAGATGACATGATACCCCAGGTATGTTGTCTTATAGAGGACACTATAAAAGAGGTTGGACCCATAAAAATGGGCATCACTGGCGAGGATCATAGTCGAGTCCTCTGAACCAAAGTTCCTCGAGAGTTCAGAGTTCATCGTGGAGTAACGGGTAGATGAAAGTAGATTGTTGATACTTATTCCTAGCAGTGGATTGTTCCATTAAAAGCGGAAAAAGGGCAAAATTGTTGTTCCATTGTCTTATACATTACTCTTCAAAGATATGGCATAGAAGGCTGCTGAAGAAATCCTGAATTAGGATCGGAGATATTTTATTTGCTGTGCTGTCAACGACTTATTTAAACGCTGGCAAGGTAGCTGATCGCAATCTTGACTCGACTAATAAGTGATACAGTCTAAACTGGTAGCAAACCATCGAGAAAGAGATTATTTATCGTTTTGGTACGTATTTTTTTGTTTGACAACACATCTTTGCTGGTAGGATGGTAACTAACGAAACCCTAACCAGTATAAAATTAAGCAATTGATAAAATATAAAATTGCCCTATCAAACGGAGCAGTCTTACCTATACTTATATAATTAACAAATTACCTATGAAAATCAACAAAAATATTTTAATTTTATAAAAAGTATACATTATTATTGTGTCCATTTTCTAATATTTCCATTTTACAGAGTGATAAGATGTGGGGTAGTATTCAAAACTTGAAACAGTTGGCGTTAATTATCTAGTCTGAATATTTTGTTTGCTTAAACGAGTTAATCTCAGGAACTACTGGTCCGATTCGAAAAATCTATCATTGTTAGATAGACAATTTATCCAGGAAGGCTATAGGCTATATATATTATATTTAAAACCAATAAAACCAACAAATGATGAATGTGTCAAAATCGAGTATGTTTTTATTATAAAAGCTTCCACTGTAAAAACGGTTAAAGTTTCGCAAAAATCATGTAAGACAGAAATAATCTCCTTTAAAAGTTCTAAAAAAAAGTCTACGACAGCATATATCTATCTTTTAAGTTTAGCTCACTATATTCTTTTAAAATAAAGCATAATATTCGAAGGTGCTTTTAATTAACATATTAATCCTTAAAACTACGCGGGTGTTTTTATTTAACCATTTTATTATATAATCCAATATATATTATTATAATGGTTAACAGAGTCCCTAATGATCATTGTTTAGAAGAGCTTCAGTAC
This sequence comes from Elymnias hypermnestra, assembly GCA_015832385.1. NCBI lineage: Eukaryota > Metazoa > Arthropoda > Insecta > Lepidoptera > Nymphalidae > Elymnias > Elymnias hypermnestra. Next base: position 1,171,940 of record JACTOM010000907.1, read on the forward strand.
CACTCAATACCAATTTAAAGAGGATTCATCCGGGAGAGTTGATTAGATAATTTGTCTATAAAGTAGGTAATTCGAGACCTGTGACATATTTGTGGGAGTACATGTGATGACTTTACATTAATTTAAGTCTCAATTATAGTAGTTTTATTTTGTTTTGTACAAGTTTTTACTGTACAAGTTAAATATTATAAAACAAAGTCCTCCGCCTAATCTGGTCTCTATATATTCAAAACTATTTAACCAATTTTCATCAATTAATAGAGCAACTGATGAGGAAAGTTCGGATATGTAGATTATCTAAGTTTTTTGTAAGAACAGTGTAACTATTACTCTGTCACTCACTGACAGGCTGTAGTTTGATTCTGTCACTATAAAGATGGAATCGATAATAATTTAATACAAATTAATGTAAATTAAATCGAACCTTAATGCATTGATTTAACGTACATTGTAAAACAACAAAGTTATCTGTTACTGTTACAAGATATGTAAGTAAGTAAGTAGTAGCCCATTAACGTCCCACTGCTGGGCACAAGCTTCCTCACTCATATGAGAGAGGGTTTTAGAGCATAGACTCACCACACCGCTCCACTGTGGATTGTCAGGCATAGTACACAAGGCTACTCTATATTCCTTCACTCTCATAGACCGACGTGACGGCCATCCGACACGGCCGGAAAGAGATCAGGCACAGGACCGACGGCTTAACGTGTTCTCCGAGGCACGGGGATGGATTACACCACCAAATTTTTCCCAACATCGACCAAATAATGAGAATCTTAATAGAAAACTAAATATCGATGTGAAATTGGCCCTACCCGGGCCTCGAACCCAGGATATCTATAGTCGAACATGCTAACCACTAGACCAATGAGGCAGGCAAAATATGTATTACACTTATAATATATCTATTACTATCATAAGATATAGTTTACTGTTAAGAGATATCTATTATTGTCCAAAATATCTATTAGTGTTGTAAGATATCTGTTACTGTTAAATAAGATATCTATTACTTTTCCAAGATTACTTTTAGTAGTATAAGTCACCTATTACTGTAATAAGATATTTATTGGTTTTATAAGACATCTGTTACTGTTATCAGATTTATGTTACTGCTTTAATGTATCTGTTATTGTTGTAAGGTATCTGTTATTGTTATAAGCTATCTATTACTATTCCAAGATATCAGTTAATGTGGTAAGATATCACCATCTTTTACTTGCCCTTATCCCACTATTATTAGGTGGGATCGGCACAGCATGTTTCCTTTCGCCACTTTACTCTATCCGCTGTCATTTCTACATTCACAGCCCTTACACAAATATCCCCTTTCAGACAGTTCGTCCACACTTTTTTTGGTCGCCTTCTCCCGGCCCTGCCGCTTACCATCATATTTAGGGCCATCTTGGCATACATAACTATCCTCCCTTCTCATGAAATGCCCATACCAGGATAGCCTTCCACTCCTTAACTTCTCGGGCACTGGTGCCACTTTCGCACTTCCTCTAAATTACTCATTCCTAATCTTATCTAATTTTGTCACTCTACATATCCATCTCAACATTCGCATCTCCTCTGCATGTACTTTCCTTTCATTCTCCCCTTTGGTGGCCCAGCACTCTGATCCATACAGGATGACAAGTCTTACGATCGTCTTATAAATTTTCCCCTTTAGTTTGAGGGGCATTCTGGCATCGCAAATTGTTCCCGACACCTGCCTACACTTCATCCAACCTGCATTTATCCTGCTAGTAACATCTCGGTCAATGCCGTCGTCGTTTTGGAAGATAGAGCCGAGGTAACGGAAATCTGAGCAGACTCGAAGGGAAACACCATCTAAGACAATCGAAGAAAAACTGGATGGATCCCCGAAATCACAGAACAGATGTTCTGTTTTGGTCCTA